>CM058235.1:29211491-29726231 GCA_030180135.1 Orychophragmus violaceus
GAGAGAGAGAGAGAGAGAGAGAGAGAGAGAGAGAGAGAGGAGATTTTGGTGATGGCTGAGGAGAGAGGCTAGAGAGAGTGAGCTGAATCTAGGATTTGAGTGAATGAATGTGAGGTGATGGTTTTTGCCACGCAAACCATTCATTGCACCCAAAAATGGTTCTTTGCACTCCAGAGAATAGGTGGCGCCATCTGAGTGAGACACTTGTCTCTACAGGGTCAATTCTGATCCAAAAATATTGCACCAATCCACTTAAACCGATCCAAACTCCGTTGCATTCTCGCTTGATCAGATTAAATGATTCCGTGTTTATTATTTTAAAACTCCATAAATGCTTCCATAAATCCTACAAGCCACATAATAAGATACATGATGAGTTTATATGAATTTAGCAATTTGAATCACCTCGAACGGACATCCGTAACTCCCGTTATGAATTTTACAAGTTTTTCGGTTTCCTTTTCCTATAGTCCGAAAAAATCGTTAATGTCTGTTCCCACCATTCTTTGTCTTTTAAATGTTTTTTTTATTTAAAAAAGAAAAACATTTGGTCCGTCTCGTATTTTGGTAAAATTATCAAAATGTCCTCCATCTTCTGAAAATTACAGAATTGCCCTTGTTGACTCTTTTTTTGCCCGTTGATCCATCTTAGAAAACAATGTATTACAGAGAAGGACCGAACTTTTAAAGCCAGTTCGCTCCATTTCTGGATATTTTTCCAAAGAAAAATATAAGTATTTACAATAATAATTTGATTTTACGAAATTTACATAATTCTGGAGCTTTTGTAAATACACTGTAATGTTTTCTACCTTCTCCTCGACGCAATGGAAGTGCACAGAAAGACAGAACTTGTTCTTCACTTTGGCTCCTGGTGTTGATTTGGGTTTCTCCGCTATAATTGTTTATAACCTATAAAAACATTTCAAAGTAAATACTCAATCATATATATATATATATATATATATACAGAGAGATGATCGTGGGAAGAAAGTCGTCAACTGGTTGATATAGAACATATGTTTATATATACGTTGTGGAATGAATATATAAAAAATATTATAAGAATCTCGTGGATATGCATGATATTTTCAAAGTTGAGTCTTATGAATAAACTTATGGAGAATTAATTATATCCCAATAACAATAGAATTTAATAGAATTAAAAAATCAGTAATAACAAAACTTTTGAATAACAAATAATTTTGGATGGAATTTAAAAGTCCACAAACCAATAATAATAGATTTTACTAAGATTTTCAAAATACATACACCAATAACAATAGAATTTTAGAATTTTAGAATTTTTTTTATAGAATTTAACTACCAATTTGGTTTATTTTATTTTTTCTTAGTTTTATTTTTTAGAATTTCAGAGTTTTATTTTTTAGAAATTTTTAGAATTTAAATATCAATTTGGTTTATTTTATTTTTTAGAATTTAACTACAAATTCTGAAATTCAATTTTATTTTAAAAATACATACACCAATAACAATAGAATTTCAGAATTTTAGAATTTTTTTTAGAATTTAACTACCAATTTGGTTTATTTGGTTTATTTTATTTTCTAGTGAATGGCAAGCAGTAATTTTGCTATCATTTTTTTTCTTGTTTAACTTATGGGTTTTTCTAGTTCTAAAACCAGCCTTCTTCATCTTTTTTCTTAGTTATTTAACATTTTCATTATTTTTTGCTCAATTCTATATCTAATTAAACTAAACATTTTTAACACCAACTAAAAGGAAAACAACTACTTACATAAATTATGATTTAAAGACCGATTAGGATTTATTCACAGCGGTCAATCACTATCTCACGCATAATTTCAATATATTCTTAGAAAATATATTATATTACCTTTATTAATAATAATTAAAAATAGCATCCGTATATTATTATTTTAATTTTTCGAGTGATCTCTAGTATTTTAAGAAGTGAGCGAAGTTCCCAATGTGAGAGGTACGGAGTGAAGAACCCCTGTCCCACTCCAAGCTAGGCCTGCTGAACATGATGCATTGCCCCTATGCTCACCCAGCGCAGGCTTACCAGGATTCCCATCTGCGGCGTTTTCACCAAACGATCTTTGTCTGTAATGCCATCTTTCCCGCTGGTTGTATGGGAAATTCTCTCCTCTCCTTTCACTCGAATTCCTTAAACCCCTTGACTCTGCCTTATGTGCCTTATGTTAGGCTACATATTATATGAACAAATGTTGTTGAATGAGTCAGCAATCGTGTTACACGTTCGTCGACAAGTTCGCTCCCCGGGTAATCCTAACATGAGAACTGTCGATTAAACATCTGTGTTAACCAATTTTTTTAACAATGGCTTGTGGCTAAAATATGTAAAATATGTAAATAGTAATTTGGGCCATTGCATTTTTCACCAAAATTATATTCCACAAATACCCCTATCACCTCACACAGATTTTGGCTAGATTTAGTTGTCCCCTCCTTCACGCTCCTTTACTTTTTGGTTCATATTTTTTTCTTTGGGAACAATCGCTTATGATGAAAGCTTCAGAAACATATTTTCTCTAGTTTTTATTATCTTCTTCATGAATATGGACCATTAACTCTGCTAATTTTGTTCTGATTTTTGTAAGTTCCTCTTTTATATTCTGATTTTAGTTTTAGAGTTGCCTAGCTCTGTTTTGTGCTTATCGATTTTCAGGCTTTCTAGGGTTGAATCGATGTTCTTAGTATCTCGTTGAAAAATTGCAACTTTCGCTGACGGGATCATAAGAAGTGAGCTTGGCCTCCTTTCGAAGCGAGACCTTAAGTTGGTTTATCAGATCCAACGAGATCTCCGTCGCCATTCATAAGGAATCGAGGGTTCCAAGAATGAAGATTCCTAGTCTCTCTTTCACTCTGCCAACAATGCTCACATGGGAGAGAGCTTTGAAGAAGAAGCTGTCTTTTTCTCTCTTCTCTCTTTGCTTCTACCTTCCGCTGGATACAAGACTGATAGGGTTTCTTCTTGATTGGGGCATGTGGGCAATTTGTCTTTTTTTTTTTGTTCTCACTCTGTTCATGATGTGTCTAATACCGGGATAGATTAATAATTACTAAATATTTGGTTACCGAAACTAATATTTTGGTTTGTACGCAAAACAAATATGTTAACCATATTAAGGTCATTGTTAGCATATAAGTATAAAATAATATATGTAGGTAAAATGTTAGCAGCACCAATTAAAATGTTAGCGAATCCAAATGTTATATATCCAAAATGTTAGTAAGACCAAATAAAATTTTAGTTTCCCTAAGTAAAATATTAACGATACGAATTAAAAATATAATATGTATCCAAAATGTTAGCAGCATCAACTAAATGTTAACAGCCCTGTTCTAAAACGCGGTCTCCGCGGCCGCTGAATCGCCGGCGAGGCGCTCGGCGGCCGGGAGCCGCCGCGACTAAGCCAAAATCGGAGCAAAACTCGGTTCAAACGAAAAAGCTCGATATTTTTGCTATTTTACACTTGAAATCGGATAATACATGTTAGATTTAGATGTTTTTCATATAAAGAACTCGAAAAATGAGAAATTCCGAGCTTTTCATCGTCAAAAAAAAAATCAATGGCCGCTTTAGGGTTTCTGTAATCGAGTTAGGAAGAAGAAGATAGAGAGAAAATTACGTATTTACCCTTCATTAAAATAAAACGTGTAAAAATCAAAATCTTGCGCTTACCTAGAGTCGAACCGCGCATGTTAACTCACTAAACTAATGCATTGCCGTCTGGGCTGTCATAAAACTTTGTTATATTGTCACCGAACTATTATATAACTATAGATATTAAATAAAAGACTGAAAATTACGCCCCGCTTAATTCCCGATTAATCCCCGATTTTTTGGTTCGGCGCTAGGTCCACCCTCACCGCCCGACTAACGCTTAACGCGTTTTCGAACATTGGTTAACAGTACCACCTTCTATTACTATATTTTTTAATGTTTTTATATCAGTTACTATATGCCATCTTTTCATTAAAAAAACTTAGATCTTCTTTATTTATTTATTTATTTCTTCGTGTGTGTGTGTGTGTGTGAGAGTAAGTTGCAACGCAAGTTGCAGAGACTTGTTGGAAGGACATTTCCGACTTTTTATCATGCCAAAAATAGTTTTAAAAACCATTTGTCCATCTAGCTAATTTTCGCCTCTTATTGTATTTACTAGCTAAGTGTTCCAAATATAAAAGGAGATGAAAAATACTGATTTGATTTATATCGAATATATATTTATTGGAATTCAATTTTATGACACATTGTGGTAATATATTTTAAATGATTTTCCATAAATTCTTTTCAACGGATAATTGGTTTATGAAGGCAATTAATATATAGTCACAAACATTACAATGATATATATATATGTCCAAATTGGAGTTTTTTAAATGAGAAATGATTATTGCTTGAAAAGAGAAAAATAGGCAAAATGGATTTTGTCCAACATTAGAAATTTTGATAAAATTTTACTAATTAGTATTTTGGAAAACTCTTGATAAGGTTTGATCAGCTTTGGATGTATACTACGGTGTAAAGAAAAGGAGTAAACCGATATTAACCAAGTGCATGTACCATGCCGAGCAAATATGAGCTCGGGGTTAGGTTCGGATTTGAGTATGGGTATTATTACTATATGAGTCTAAAACCGATATTGTTTCTTGTAGTCTGGAAGTTCTATTCTCAATTCAATTGAACATTAACGGAGAGTTAAAAAAAATGTTATCATTGATTAAGACATTTTTATACTTTCAGTCTAATATTGATACTTTGAGTCTAATATTGATTAGATACCAAAGTCAAAATCAAAATCTAAAAGACAAAAAAAAATATTGAGAGAATGCAAAAAAAAAGCATTCTTTCGATAAATTTTTTTCTGCAATATATACTAAAATTATTGAGAGAATTACTCGCGTCTTCCTTTTCGGGTGCCATCATGTCTGCCGGTGTTCACACCTCCCGAACCCGGTGTCCACACTTCCCAAACCCTCTGACCCTCCACCGCCGTTCGCCTCTCTATCATTTTGGCTCGCTGCTCTTCCGCCCTCGCGCACCAATCAATATATAAATTTTGTATCATGCATTAAAACCAAAGAAAAGAACTAACAATAAATAGGATGAAGATATTGAATAAGTCAATGGTACTTTGTTTTGTTAATAAATATAGAATTTAATCTAGCATCCTTCCATTTTTTATAGGAATTGATTCCCACTTCAAATTTTCATGTTTTTAGGAATCATTAAATTCCAATTTCCACTTTCTTATTTAAAGGATTAAAACAAGACACAGAAAACATAAGTTATTACCACTACTCAAATAAAGTCATCTTGTTTCTTCTTGGAAACTTGACCAGTTACTATAATGAAGATCATTCCATTGATTCCCATTGCCTTCATCATGCTTTTAGCATCACTCCCAGCTCCGATTAAAGTCGTCTGTGCTGCGAAAGTGCCATTGCCACCAGAATGCAGAGGCATTGCAAGATGCATCAACCACATTATAAATGCAAACCCATGGGAAGGAACTTGTTGTGATGTGTTAAGAGAGAAAATCTCGAGCCAATGCTTGCGTAAACTCTCCCACAATCCTAATTTAAACAAAGCGGTTAATGTATTTTTTAAATGGTGTGCCAAGTTTCAACCCGCATTATAAATGGATCATGATTTTTGAAATAATTTTATAATATTTTGTAACATCTTGTTTATGGTATACTAGATTCTGATCCGCGCATCAGCGCATGACAATTTTTCTTCTTGCATAAGTTATTTTAGTAAAACATTTATTTTCTGGGTTTTATTTTTCGAAATTTAATTTGGGTTTATGTAGAGATTTTAAAACGGGCGAATATGACCCGTTTAGATCTGTCTCGTTTAAATCCAGTTCTATTAGATATATCATCTACCCGTTTAAACCGTCAGAAATAACACATACTCATTTAAACTTATTTGATCAATTTATAAATATTTTTCTTTTAAAATTTAATACAAAATACATGAAATTAATCTCTTTAATTATAAATTTTATATCAAAAATACAAAATATGAAAATACATAAGAAAAAATAATAATTAAATTAAATTTAAAATTTTAGGTTTTTCTATTTTGATCTTGTTTAATATAAAATGACACTATTTTGGTTTTGGTTATGAATCTATCTTATATCCAAATATTGCGAACAATATTGTAAAAAACAAATCACCCGAAGAAAAGTCTACATGTTTAGATTGATTTCAGATCTTAAATAAGAAATCTGTATGCTTCCGTAATGAGTTTCTAGAAAGCAAATGGACTAATAATACATCATAATTGTATATTATTTTGATAAAATATTTTGCATTGTGAATTCTTATAAAACTTTTATTAATTGTTTCCATATTTTTTTCCGAATCATGGACTGATAATACAATATAATTGACCTACGATTCAATAAAAGTTTGATAGTATAATTATCATGTAAGCAAAAGAGTCGTTTTCTTTCTATTAGTAAAAGAAAAAGTAAAGATGTCAAAAAAAAAGTAAATGAAAAAGGAAAAATTTTGGTGAAGAGAGCTTAACAGAAATTTGACTTAGCCACTTGTGGAAAAATTTGAGAAGAGAAGATGTTGAAAGTGAGAAGTGAGAAGTGTTAAAACACCATTCTTGGTGCGCAAGGTGTTCAGCCAGATATTCTCATTCAACAATGTTCAACTGTTTAACAGTTTTCCAGGGCTCATTAGCATCTAAGATCCCATTCTCTCTTAATTAGTCTCAAACACTTGCTGTCTTCTACTAATCAAATGTTTCCTTTGCTGTCCCCAACAGCCTATTATTGAGACGTCAGTGTTGTTCATTTAGTAATGGTGAGTATGTGATAGGGTCAGAGTTTTAATCTCTATACTAAACTGCAAGTGCACATCAATATCAATGTAGTATATAGGGTATCGAAATCCACAGAGACTCCGGTATTCAATAGCTCAAGAACAGGAATTTAACTAGGAAGAAAGCAATGTAATTGAATTAAAAGTGGTGCGAGAAAGTAAATCAGTAGCAGAGATTAACGGTTGTGAAAGCAAGTTATTAAGAGCGCTAAGTCTAGGGCGTTCTCAGGAAATCAGACAAGCAGACAGTTCATTCAGCAAGGATCTAATTAAGCACAGTTCTAGAACTCAAAACACAGATATAGAATTAACCAAATTCCTTTGCGATAATTCTCTAAGTCTAAGTGCAGCAAACTAAACTTTCGTTTGCGAGAACTAACAGATTAAACCAGATTTAATTCCAAGTTTGATATGTTCACAATTATCCTAAACCAAACTTCCGTTTGCGAATAGTTTAATTGCCCAATTTAATTAGTTCAGATTCCTAAACCCCACTTCCGTGACGTATTTAGCAACCTAAGATCTAGATTCTAATTGATCAGGTTAGAACTAGCTTTAAGCACAATTAAATTGAAGAACAGATATAGTTTGAATCCTTAACTGAAATTGAACAAGTCTAGCAAGTCATGAAATCCTATGTGAGAAACCCTAAACCTAACTAGGAATCTACTCAGACATAGATAATGAAAACATAATCATATGATGAATAAATTGCATAAAAGAATAAGAGTAAAAGGGGTTCGAAATCTTCTCCAAATACAGATGAAGTAAAGGTTCAGATCAGCCCCAAAAGCTCTAAAAATCCTCTGCTCTTAATTATGAAAGCGTAATGTAAAGCGTATATATCGTCTCTAATTAAAACACTAAAAACTCTATTATATAGGTCTAATCTCGGCCAGGGGCTTCTTTGTAAATATCAGGAACTTCTGGATCAAAGTGCAATATCTTGATTCTTCTAAACCGCCGAGTTTTGGCCCATCTCGCTGGTGCATCGATCGATGCTAGGCATGCAACGATCGACACCTTTCTCTGTTTCGGACAGTGAACTCTATCTCTCGGCCAAACACTCCAAAAATCTCCAGAATGCTCCATTATCTCCAATTCAGCTCCAAACCTGATTATACCTGTAAAAGACTCTAAAAGAACACAAAAGACACTAAAAACACAACTATATCATGGCGTAAAACCGGTAAAAACCATGATATATCAACTCCCCCACACTTAGCCTTTGCTTGCCCTCAAGCAAAACATAGAACTAAAGCTTGGTGAAGAGGTTTGAAAACTCTTCAGAAACTCATTTCATCCTAGAAGCTACAATACTCAGATTCCCCTTAGTAAACCACTGAAAAAATCAATCACAGGATATCAAGACCAACATGTACTTCCCCCACACTTAGCAACTGTCCTAGGTAAACTCCACAATCACATTCAAGCATTCAAATTCTCCCTACTGACTTCTGCAAGTATTTAAGTGCGGTCTCACCTAAGGAGTATCGATCAAAGGGCACATGGATTCTTACCTTATCAGCTCTAGACCACCATACTATCTTTCTCTAGTCCCTTTCTTCTCTTTCCCTTCTTTAACAACTGATTTTTCCCACTTTGGGTATCATTTTTTTTTTTTTATCAGTGTTCTTCCCGTTATGGGGTGTACTTTGGACACATTCCATGGATAGCACATGAGATAATAGGGGTCTCTACCACTCATGTGACCACTTCGGAGTTACTAAATCATCCTCAGTTTATTATCTTTTTTTTTTTTTACTTTATAGAAGGGGAGAAGGGAACTAAATAGGATAGGTTGACAGGCTGTGTCAGAACTAACAAGGGAATCCGACACAAAGTATACCAAGCCCTTAGGTGAGAAATCTAAGTCAGTATTAAGATGAAGTCAGTAAAAGGATCCTCTGATACCTGAAGTGATGTGGGTGTTCCCAGTAGGTTGATCTGTGATGGGGTTTTCTAATAGTCAGAGATAGATCTTGCAACTTCATCCCAATGGTTACTTAAGTTCCTGCAAGTCTTGTAAATCTTCTCAGAAAATCATAGTTTCTTACTTAAACAATTTTGACTCAATAAAACAATTTTTTTTTAAAAACGGACTGACTCTTAAGAAAACAGAAAACAAAAGTCAGTAGCACCTCCCCCACACTTAAGACACACTGTCCCCAGTAGTGTCCAGCGAAGGATTGGTAAAAAGAAAGAAAAATTGTTAAAGTTCTGTTGAGTTCTGTCGGGTTTACCTCTGTCGCTCAGGCATCGACCGTTGCACTAAGTGCATCGACCGATACTTGGCGATTTTCGTGTATGGTCGATTGTTGCTCAAGAGGGCAACGATCGCTGCAATGCGATTCCTTTCGTGTTGTGACGATCGACACAGAAGTGTGTCGATCGTTGCACTGCGATTTATCCGAGACCTGCAAACATAAACTCACCAGAAACAAAAACAAACGTAAAATCCTAACAAAAACACCAAAAATTAAGTAGAAAAACACCAGTACCTAATGGTGGGTTGCCTCCCACCCAGCGCTTGTTTAAGGTCAATAGCTTGACCTATCAGAAAGAGATCGGACTCATGGCGGTTTCAACAGAGACTTTGAGTGTCTCTGTGAATGTCTCCTCATCCAAGGTGGCGTATAAGCATTCAGATCATGAGATCTTCCAAGGAATGAGTAATCAGAATCAGGGCGGGAGTGAAGCTTGGGCGGTCTACTGCGTTTTCCTGCATTCAAAATAATGTGGTCAGAAGGTTTAAGCTTATGTGATTTGTACCTTACCTTTGATGTATATCTGATGTCTGGAGCTTTCTGCTTATGAGCAGTTGCAGGTACTGAAGATATTAGAGCAGGTTCAAGAGGAACCGCCATCTTCTTTTCTCCACTATCAGATACTGTAGTTCCACCAATCTGAACTTCTTTTTTCAGATGACCATCAGTGGAGATCACCTTCTTTTCATGAACTCGTGAAGTTTCAACTGGTGGTATTTCATTCACCTTCTTATCCATCACTTTCATGCAGTTAGCCACTTCTAGCTCTTGTCTGGAAGGTTTGGGAACCTTAGGATATGGCACTGGGGGCTTGTAGACTCGTTCTGGTACTGTTGCAGGTTTCTGGACATGTCTGCGTTCGGTGTCGATCGTTGCATGATGTGTGTCGATCGATGCAAGGCGATTCTGTTTCTCGAAAGAACTCGAAATTGCCGTCAGAATGGCGTGTCGATCGTCACTGAGAGGGTGTCGATCGGTGCATGTATCAGGCAGACAATATTCATCCAGAAAATCCGAGATTATGCTCTCTTCTTCACCTAGCAACTCAATCTCATCCCTTATGTTCACAGCATTGATGTGCAGCTTCCGTTCAGCTCTCTTAGCTTCATTCTGCCTCTCTATTGCTACATCTCTTCGTTCAATTTTGATATCCAGCTCCTCCATATGCGTGCTCAAAGATTCAAACTTCTCATTCAAGTCTTCATACAAAGCATCCATCTTTGAGTTGAAGGACCTATCAATCTGTTGTTGTCTCTCAAGGTACTGCTCCATCATGATTTCCATTCTGCTCTCATGAGCTGTAGGTGCAGGCGGTACTTGGTAAGAAGAAACACTACAACTCCTTGCAAAGGGTTTCTGAAAAGCAGATCCGTGACTATAGAATCCAGTTCCTTCAACGCAATGGTTAGCTTCTTGTGCATACTTTCCAAGTAGAAGACTATGCAGAGAGTCAACTTGGTTCTTCAACCCAGCTATCTGTGAACTGTCAATCCCTGAGCTGAAGATATCATTCCGACACATCGTCCTGACGATCTCTTAGTATTCTTGGTGATTCAGCGAAGTGTGTCGATCGATGCAAGATGGGCATCGATCGATGCAATGCGAAATCAGAGAAAACAGAAAAATAAATCAGCAAAAATAAAAAAAAAACAAAAACAAAAACGAAAAGAAAAGGAAAAATCCTAGTGAAACCCTAAGCTCTAAGCTATCGAAGACTCTAAGAGTCCCCGGCAACGGCGCCAAAAACTTGATAGGGTCAGAGTTTTAATCCCTATACTAAACTGCAAGTGCACAGCAATATCAATGTAGTATATAGGGTATCGAAATCCACAGAGACTCCGGTATTCAATAGCTCAAGAACAGGAATTTAACTAGGAAGAAAGCAATGTAATTGAATTAAAAGTGGTGCGACAAAGTAAATCAGTAGCAGAGATTAACGGTTGTGAAAGCAAGTTATTAAGAGCGCTAAGTCTAGGGCGTTCTCAGGAAATCAGACAAGCAGACAGTTCATTCAGCAAGGATCTAATTAAGCACAGTTCTAGAACTCAAAACACAGATATAGAATTAACCAAATTCCTTTGCGATAATTCTCTAAGTCTAAGTGCAACAAACTAAACTTTCGTTTGCGAGAACTAACAGATTAAACCAGCTTTAATTCCAAGTTTGATATGTTCACAATTATCCTAAACCAAACTTCCGTTTGCGAATAGTTTAATTGCCCAATTTAATTAGTTCAGATTCCTAAACCCCACTTCCGTGACGTATTTAGCAACCTAAGATCTAGATTCTAATTGATCAGGTTAGAACTAGCTTTAAGCACAATTAAATTGAAGAACAGATATAGTTTGAATCCTTAACTGAAATTGAACAAGTCTAGCAAGTCATGAAATCCTATGTGAGAAACCCTAAACCTAACTAGGAATCTACTCAGACATAGATAATGAAAACATAATCATATGATGAATAAATTGCATAAAAGAATAAGAGTAAAAGGGGTTCGAAATCTTCTCCAAATACAGATGAAGTAAAGGTTCAGATCAGCCCCAAAAGCTCTAAAAATCCTCTGCTCTTAATTATGAAAGCGTAATGTAAAGCGTATATATCGTCTCTAATTAAAACACTAAAAACTCTATTATATAGGTCTAATCTCGGCCAGGGGCTTCTTTGTAAATATCAGGAACTTCTGGATCAAAGTGCAATATCTTGATTCTTCTAAACCGCCGAGTTTTGGCCCATCTCGCTGGTGCATCGATCGATGCTAGGCATGCAACGATCGACACCTTTCTCTGTTTCGGACAGTGAACTCTATCTCTCGGCCAAACACTCCAAAAATCTCCAGAATGCTCCATTATCTCCAATTCAGCTCCAAACCTGATTATACATGTAAAAGACTCTAAAAGAACACAAAAGACACTAAAAACACAACTATATCATGGCGTAAAACCGGTAAAAACCATGATATATAAGTATGTCAAAGTTGGCTTGTCTGAATTGGAACACTGGTGTTTTAAGGCAACAAATGAGGTAGGTATCGTTCTTTTAAGGCAATATGAACAGCGACGTGGGTGGGAAATTCGTAGTGCGTGACGATAAGAGCAGCTAAGGACACCCTTCCAGAGCTGTCCAATCGTCTCAGTCATCCACTCATTCCATTCTCCAGAAGGACTATCACGTGGTCGCATAGGAGGATCTAGGAAGCTATCTGATGGATCTCAACAAGAGCAGGGACAGTGTCATGCTCAGCAGCAGATGGGGCAGCTCTAGAAGATGCACCTCTAAGTAAAGTAGAGCCATATGGAGCAGGTCACATGAGTTCTTTAGAAGGCTGGAAACGTAGCAGTAGAGGCTCATCGGTAATGGTTGTGAGCCTCTTGTCTAGGAGCTTAAATAGATGCCTCACTCCAGATTAATCGGTGAAGTTCCACGTCAGCTCCCCTTTACTGAAGTCTCCCTTAAGCCAGGTAGCACTCTCAAGTGCTCTAAATCCATAGCGGATCTCTTCGTGCACACCTTAAGGGAGCTCTTGTCTATCCCAAAGTGGTCGAAGATTGGAGTCAATATACTCCCAACAGACTCTGTCTTCTTAGATTTTCCAGTGAACAACTTGGTCTTAAGAGTGACCAAGTGGTGTGCAAACACAACTCCCATGTTCACATCATGCGACAGATGCGCCTCCTGATACTCATGCACATCGATAATATGGCCAATGCCAAAGTACATCAACAGAAACTCAGCCACCATAATCATGCCAGGCCCTGTCTTTCACAAAATGGTGTTAGCCAACAGACGTACAAGATATCTCAGAATTGGGTGTCGTACTGCAGTATGTCTAGTCGTTTGTGAGTTGTAGATCCCATTACCGAAGTGAGACAAAAATATATGTGCATCACACCACTTCTCAGGAAGCGGCACTCTCTATCGAGTCTTGTCGAACTCATAGATGTCACACAGATCATGAATGGTGAGCATGTATCTGACACCCATTGTATGACGTCAATGTTCCCTCAGAAGCGATACTGACCATCTCGTTGGTGTAATACACCCAGAACGTAGCCATAAATTGCATGACCAGCTCCTCATGCATGTGATATTGCTTGGTACAGATGGTATCCAAGCCAATTCTCCTCAGGATGCGGATAATATCCTCATGAATCCCCAATCTCTTCATGGTGGCGACATCAGCAAATCGAGTGGGAATATACATCCCTAGCCATGAGTTGTAGTACAGAGAGTCATAGTCATCACACTCCTTTGCGATCTCTCTGCAGACACAAGTGTCTTTCTTATACCCAATCTCTGGATCATCTGGCCAAACCGAGTGTATGGGATCCTATAATTCTCACGCCTTGGCCAGGGAGCGTGATTGTGCGGGTTGGGGACAGGGGCTGTGTCTGTGGTATCTTCTTGTGACGGTGTAGAGCCTAAACCTGAAGGTGCTGTCGTGTGTGGTCTTCTTTGATCGCTTGGGATTCTGCGTCGTAGCCTTCTGCAAGATAAGAAACCGACAAGCCGAAAAATGAGATCAAAATCACAGATTTCAAAACGTCCATAATTAATCAAAGTGAGCATATACAATCAACCACAACATCAAAATCAACCACATTTCATCCCAATTTCGTCCTAAAGCTCATCAGAATCAACGAACAATCGAGTTCGTCATCAAATCGAATAATTTTTGGAACTCGATAATCAACCACGAAATTCATATTAGAACTCTATAATACCTCTAGAACAACCTAAATAGGCAAGATGCAACCATCAAAACGATCTATGGGAGGCAAAATCGAAGTTTTCACCTCATGGCTGAAACTGAAATAGAGCGATTTGGAGACCATACCTTTGTAGATCGCTCAAACAGAGAGTAGAAATGGATTGGGGGCAAAAAATCGAGTGGTTTAGACTTTGAATCATTCAAATCGGTCCAAAAACAAGAGAGTTGCGATTTGGGGTGATTTTTTCGCGAAAGTGAATATTGAGGAAGATGAAGTTCTATCGTGGATTTGAAGAAAACTTACCTCGATTTCATCGATGTCGACCGACATCAAGGGGATGTCGGCCGATACTAAATGTGTAAACCCCCAAATCGAGCTGAGATGTCGACATGGGTCGATTACGCTTCGTGCTCGAAAAAGTCAAGCTTAATGTCGACCAACATCAAGGGGATGTCGACCGACACTAAATCCTCGAAAAATTTGAGCTAAATGTCGACCAACACTAAATCCTGACAAGTTCTGGTCATATGAAACTTGACACAAAAACACCAAAAACCAAAATTCAAAAAGAAAGACGATAAAGTTCTAATATTTACAACTTACCTGTGGGTTACGTCCCACAAAGCGTTCTTTTACGTCACTAGCTTGACTAAACTGCGACTAGGAAGCGGGTGCATCATCCATAGGTACAATGCCACTTTCTGGAATCTCGGTTTTCGCCCACTAGTGTTTCATCCTTTGTTCATTGACAGTGAACTCCTCGTCTTTGGAATTCACCAAGACAACAACACCGTATGGTCTGAAATCTTTGATGGTGAAGGAACCTGACCAACGAGAATGCAATTTTCCAGTAAACAATTGTAAATGTGAGTTATACAGAAGTACCTGGTCATTTGGTTCGAAGTGGCGTGAGATGATCTTCTTATCATGATACGCCTTTGTATGCTCCTTGTACATTTTTGAGTTCTCATACGTGTGGTAGCGAATCTCATCCAACTCTTTCAGCTGTATCAAACGCCTTTCTACAGCAGGTTTGATGTTGAAGTTCATCTGCTTGACAGTCCATCTAGCCTTTATGCTCAAGATAAACTGTAAGGTGACAAGCTTTCCCGAAAAGGAGATAAAACAGTGTAGTCCCAAGTGGCGTCTTGAATGCAGTCATGTAGGCCCATAACACATCATCCAGCTTAGCATACCAATCCTTCATAGTATTTCCCATTGTCTTCTCCAGTATCTCCCTGATTTGTCTGTTAGAGACCTCAATCTGTCCACTAGTCCGAGGATGATATGGAGTAGCCACAAGATTATTGACACCATGCTTCTTCAGCAGCTTCTCGAAGACCTTGTTGATGAAGTGAGAACCACCATCACTTATCACAATCCGAGGCACTCCAACTCTAGGGAATATGATAGTCTTAAATAGCGCAAGAACTACCGATGAATCGTTGGTTGGAATCGTGATCGCTTCAAGCCACTTAGATACATAGTCCACAGTAACCAATATATACTTATTCCCATTGAAAGACGAGAATGGACCCATAAAATTCATGCCCTATAAATTAATGACTTCAACTTCCATGATGAAGTTCTCTTGGATCTCATTTATCTTTCTTATCTTCCCTTTACTCTGACAGACATCACACTGCGAGATGAACATCTGAGCATCCTTAAACATCGTAGGCCAGCAGAAGCCTGATTGAAGAACCTTGGACACTGTCTTGAAAGTAAGTGTCCAGCATACTCAGAACCATGACAGTGGTACAACACATTATATACTTCAGACTCTGCGATGCATCGTATGTAGATACCATCAGAACAATTCTTGTAAAGATAAGGCTCATCCTAATAATAACATCTGATTCCACAAAGAAACTTCTTCTTCGCATAACCATTAAATACCTCATGCTCATCCTCTGCAGCTAGGTAATTATCTATATCAGCATACCAAGGTCTATTGGAGACATAGCCTTGGGTAACTACAACTACAAATGCATCAAGTTTACCATCTGAAACGTCATTGCTCGTCTACAGTGAGTGTCGACCGACACTGATGTTGATGTTAGGCGACATTGAATCCAGTCGACCCCTAGGTGTCGAAGTTGGTCGATTTCGGGCCTTTTTGTCGAGTTTAGTGTCGACCGACACTGATGTAATGTCGACTGACACTGGACATGTAACTCATGCAGAATGCACATTTTATGCATACTCTATTTGCAAACCTGTTTCAACCATGTAGATGTTCTCCTCATGCATAAAATCATCTATAGGGACGTCCTCATCAATCATGATCCTTTAGAGATGATCAGCAACACCGTTTTCTACTTCTTTCTTGTCCCTTACTTATATGTCAAACTCCTGAAGAAGTACAATCCATCGAAGAAATTAATCTTGGCTTAGCATCCTTCTTTTGCATCAAGCCTTAAGTGAAGAATGGTCTGTGTGCACAATCACTTTCGATCCAATCAGATACGAACAGAACTTCTCAAAAGAAAAGAAAATTGCCAGTAATTCCTTCTCAGTTGTTGCATAGTTCCAATGCACATCATCAAGCGTTCTACTTTCATAGTAGATAGCATGAAGTTTCTTAACTATTCTCTGACCAAGTACAGCTCCTAATGCAAAGTTACTGGCATCACACATCACCTAGAAAGGTAATTCTCAGTCTGGAGGTTGCACAATTGGAGAAGAAATCAACTCCTAGAATGCAGAATGACACTCCTCTGTGAACTCAAACTTCACATCTTTGCAGAGAAGTGCAGTGAGTGGTCTAGCTATCTTCTTGTAAAATTCAGCAAGCCCAAGAAAACTCCTCACCGTCTTAACATAATCAGGCGCCTGTAGTCCTATCATCACCTTGATCTTAACTCGATCAACCTCAATCCCTGCCTCAGATACGTTGTGTCCAAGTACAATACCATCTCTTGCCATGAAATGACACTTCTCCCAATTCAGAACCAACTGTTTTTCCTCACATCTAGCAAGCACCTTACACAGATTATCCAGAAAGCGTGATAGGATGGTCCGTAGACATAGAAATCATCCATAAAGACCTCCATGAAGTACTCAATCATGTCTGTGAAGATAGACATCATGCATCTCTAGAAGGTCGTAGGAGTATTGCATAGTCCATATGGCATTCCGCGGTATGCAAAAGTACCATAGGGACAAGTAAAAGTGGTCTTCTCCTGATCCTCTCGGTGAATAAGAATCTGAAAGAAGCCACAATACCCATCAAGGAAGCAGTAGTATGGATGATTTGCTAAACTTTCCAGCATCTGATCAATGAAAGGAAGAGGAAAATGATCTTTCCTGGTAGCTGCATTCAGCTTTCTGTAATCGATGCACATCCTGTGACCAGTGATCGTCCGTGTAGGAATCAACTCATCCTTGTCGCTCTTCACCACTGTGACTCCTCCTTTCTTAGGAACCACATGAACCGGACTAACTCAATCACTGTCTGAGATGGGAAAGATGATCCCAGCATGCAGAAACTTCATGATCTCCTTCTTCACAACGTCCTTAAGGTTAGGATTTAGACGCCTCTGATGCTCAATCGAAGATATACTCTCATCCTCAAGATGGATCCTATGAAAGCACAAGTCTTGAGAGATACATGAATGTCATCAAGAGAATAGCCAAGAGCCTTGCGATGCTTGTGAAGCTTACTTAGCAACAAGGTGAGTTCTGTGTTATTCAAATAAGCATTAACAATAAGATGATAAGTAGAATTCTGACCGATAAATGCGTATTTTAGGCCTAAAAGGAGTTGTTTGAGCTCAATATTTGGAGTCTTTTCCTCGCTCCAATATCCAAGCGTTGCAGCTTTCTGTGAAGTGCAAACCAAATCCTCCTGAGCTACCAACTACATCACCTGCTCACGATTGTGGGCTGCCTCATCAGCTTATCCATGTCAAAATTCATCCCCAAATCACCCACATTCAGACCAATCTTCCCTTTCTTCACATAAATAATAGCACCAGCTGTAGCTAAAAATGGTCTACCCAAGATAAGAGGATCCTTAGGCTCATCATTGTACTCCAGATCGACAAAGTCTGTAAGAATAACACAACCACCAATCTTCACTGTTACATCCTCCAATAGACCTTCTAGAATCCTGATAGAACGACCAACTAGGATCAGAGAGATCCTAGTAGGTGAAAAGTCGGTCATCCACATTTTCTTAGCAACTATATACGACATCATATTAACGCTCGATCCCAGATCACACAACGATCTCTCAAACATGTCTCTGAAGATAGAGCAGTCCAAGACAAAGCTTCATGGGTCCTTCAGTTTCTTTGGAATTCGGTTTTGAATGACAACACTACAGACTTCATTGATCATCATCACATACCCCTCATCACCCATATCAGAAGTAAGCATCTTTTTGAAGCATCTCTTAACCACCAGAGTAGTCTTGATAACATCCATAAAAGGCACTGAAAAGTGAACTTACTCAGCAAAGCCCTGTACATAGCTTCATAACGCTCAAATTTAGACTTCCTCGGTTTTCTTGGGAAAGGTATCTTGGGTTATAACCCTTCCCATCAGAATCGGCTTGCGTTTTTAGAGAAACTGGCTCTGTACGTCCATGGTGTTGGTCGACATCGAAGTGATGTCGGTCGACCTGACCTTTGGTGTTGAGTCCACGACCGATTTTCCCTTTGTGTCGGCCATGGGGGAATCGACTTGGTCGATTTATGTCCGTCATGAGAACTCTAAGAATCCTTCTGCACATTGGGTGTCGACCAAAACTCAGTGGGAGTGTCGCCCGACACTAGTATTTCGACTGCATAGTCATCTTCTTCTAACTCTTCTAGCTCCACGAGTTCCTTAGCACTTAGCCTCTTTTTAGGAATAGTTTACAGCTTCGTTCCACTCCTCAATGTTATGGCACTACATTGATGCTTGGGATTAACAAGAGTCTTTCCAGAAAGGAATCCATCTTGCCTCTTAATAGCTCCAGTAGTCTGAGCAACCTGAGTATCAAACTGTTTCACATGTGTGCTCAAACACTCAAACTTTCCATTCGGATCAACATACAACGCATATATCTTCTTGTTGAAGTACACAGTAGTCTTCTGCTGTCCCTCAACTGCTCCATCATAACTTCCAGTCTGATCTCATGAGTTGGTACAGGAGGTGTTTGGTAGGAAGAAGCTCCATAAGTCCTTTGAAAGGAGTTGTTATGCTGATAAAGCTTCTGAAACGCAGGTTTCTGAACGAAGCCAGAAGAGTTTTGATTGCTTGTGAAAGCAATCTTCTGACTATTACCAGTGTATAATCTGTTTCCCTGCTGATTTCCAAACCTCTGACCTTGAAAACCACTTCCTCCAACAAAGTTGACATCTTCTTCTTCGTACTCATCAACTGGTTCATAGGTCTCAACTTATGCAGCAAAATTGACTTGCTTCTTGTTCATCAGAAGGTTGTGCATGGAGTCCAATTTCTTCTGCATCTCAGCAAACTGAGCTCCATCCATTGTGCACTTCCTCTCAAAGTCTGCATTCTTGGTACTATTGCTAGTTACCAAGTTCTCAATAAGCTCACTTGCTTGCTCATGAGACCTCGTTTTGAAGTTTTTGTTGCTTGCAGCATCCAACACCATGTGATACCTCCAGTCTACACCACTAAATGTTCAGCAGCTGAACTTCAGAATTTTTTTGGTGTGGGCAGTCTCGTTGATATGCTGATAGAGTCAAATTATATCCCTATTCTATTGCAAGTGCACAGTTATGGGAATGTAGTATTCAGGGTATTGTATCCACAAGGACTCAAGTTTCACACGACAGATTATATGTTCTTTAGTTAAGCTAAGCCAATCAAGAGAAAGCAGTAAACAATTGAAAGTAAACTAAAGAGTGTTTCAATGGGAGAAAGGCGTCAGACTTAGGAAGTTCTCGGGAATTATACAATGCTAGACACTTAACTAACCGGATTCAGATAAAGCTCAAGTTCAAGAACTAGAAACACAATGCTAAACAATCCAACTCTCGCTGAGATTATTTCTATATCTAGCAACCTAACGATCCAAATCTCTTTGTGATCCTAGAGTTCTAGACAAGCATTAAGAACAGGTTCTTCGGTTCACAATTCTCCTAAACCAAATCTCTTTGTATCTAGTCAAATTGCTCACACTAAGTTTATTCAGATTACAACTCACACTCTCGTGCTAAGTTAATATTCTCAGATCTAAATCCTAGGTGATCAGTCAATAATTCAGTATTAAGTGCAACTTAGGCGATGAACGAATAGATTTAGAATCCTAGTAAATCAGTTGTCTAAACATGCATAAAAACCCTATGAGAATTCCTAAATCTAACTATGTTACTACTCAAACATATTATTAGATAAACAACACATCATTGAATAGAAAACCAAAGACTGAATAGATAGATAAAAAGGGGTTCGAAATCCTTCTCTCAAAGGTTACAAGTAGCAAGAACAGTCCCTTGGCACAAAATCTCTCAATCCAAAGCAAGAACAAAAGTAATAACAAGATAAATGATAATGAGTCTGAAAACCTAATTAAATCTCCTAAACACGTTTTGGGGCTAGATTAAAATTAGGGAAAACTTCTGGGCAACTTTGCAATTCTTCAAAAGATGTCTTCAACTCGGCGTATAATGTCATGTCGCCCTCGATGTTGACCGACACTAAGTTGATGTCGGTCGACATCCAACCGTGGTCGAGACTCCAACTTCAGCTCATTGCACAGATTGCCAGAAACGTCCTATAATCCCACTCTTTGCTCCAAACGCAAGCCTACCTGTAGAAGACTCAATAGACTCGAAAAACCAGGTTAAAGACTCAATATATATATAACTATATCATGATTGAAAACCTAGAAAACATGGACTCAACTCAGTCAGTACTTGACCACCAAACTGTCGGTTTCTGGTTCCTTTCTTTTCCCTTCTCCCTTAGCACTGATTTTTCCCCACTGGGTATCATTTTATTTTTTCTATCAGTTCTCTTCCCTTTTTATTCGGGGTGTAACTTTGGACATGTTTCCATGGATGCACAGGAGGTAATATGGGTCTCTACCACTCCCGTGACCACTTCGAAGCTACTGGCTTATCCTCACTTTTAATCTCTTTTTTCTTTTACTTTCAAAGGAGGGGAAAATCAGGAACCATACTTAGACAGGATCATAGGCTGTGTCAACACATCAGAGGAATCCGATCTAGAGATACCAAGCCCCTAAGTGAGAAAACAAGTTCGGATTAGAGGTGAAGTTAGTGATGGATCCTCTGAATACCTGGTTAGATATGGGTGTCCTTGGTAAGTGATATTCATACATTTTCATGCATTTAGGCTTGTATATAGTTCTTGTTTTGATTTCTTTTCTCCATCATTCTTACCATTTTGCCGAGTCATTGTCACATCTAGAGTCTAGAGTTGTTTAGGACTAGGATTAGGCATTCTAGGCTTGCATTTGGAGTGTTTCTTGTGTTTTGCAGGTGAATGGAGGCATCTAGGAGCATTGGTGAGCTTGGAAGTGGAGTCTTGAGCTCAGAAGACCAAGGAAGAGCCAAAGAAGGACCATATCGGTCTGAGTATCGGCCAGGCGGGCCGATACAGCCCCTCGTCAAAGTTTTGGAGCTCAGTATCGGCCACCATATCGGTCCACCCGACCGATATGGACTCTCGGATTAATTTTCGAGGGTTTATATCGGTTCACATATCGGTCAGGTGGACCGATACGCTCGAACCCAGAAATAATCCGAGAGTCGATATCGGTCTGCATATCGGTCCACCTGACCGATATCGACCCCAGATTTGCACTTGGATCCGGGTCAACACCCGGTTTGTTCCGGGTTGACCCGGCTCGCACCTTTTAGACTATTTAAGCCAAAAACCTATTTTATTTTGTTTCTTATGCAGTTTTTGATGTTCTAAACTCTTTTGTAAGAACACATAAAAATCCTTTGATCAATCTAGATTTCTATTACTATTCCATCAACAAATCTTTCAATCTCTCACTAATCTACCATGACCAACTCTATTTCTATGGGTTTTGTTGATCTAGTTATGATTTGTGAGTAGTTTTCCATAGGCTTGTGGGTTGGGTAGGATTAGGTTGATTAGGGGTGATCAATGGAACTCTAGTAGTTAATTGTCAAAATCTCATCTAGCAAAGTGCTCTTAATGCCTAGTTAATCTTGATCACATTGATTAGGATGTTTAGAATTTCTTGTTCACAACATGTTCGATGAAATTCCTGTATTTAGCTTTGTTAGGACTTTCATATTCTAGCACATGAAAATGTATGTCTAGAGTGATTGGTTGCTAATTGGAACCTGTTTGAATGCTCGTTTGATTTTGATTCACAAATGATGATTTGTTCTTGAGTTAAGATTAAATGAAGAATTGGTGTTAAGAGATTAAGCCGATTTACATAGTGTGTTCCTTGCTAGGAGATTAGCTTTTAAAAGTTTGAGTTAGGATTCCTTGATCATCCCGAGTCACCTATCCGTTGACCCTTACCCTTGGGCCTTATTCTTCCTATTGATTGAATCGTTTGTTTATTTGCTTTTGTTTACTTCTATTTGATTTGCATTCGTTAGGATCGTTAGAAATTGAAAACCAAATTGTTAGATTTGACTCTGGAGGTTTAGTGTATACTTATTGGCTTTATCCGTCCCAGAATAGGTTCGATACCTCAAAGCTACTTCGATAAGCTTGAGGAATTGGTACCTCAAAGGATTACAAAATCCTAGTTATCAATTTGGCGCCGTTGCCATTTTGGGATTCTGGATATATCAATTCGTTTTCTATTCCTTTTTAGTTCAAGTTATTGTTACTAATTTGCTACTTTCTTTCTTATTGATGCTAGGTGTATGAACTTGCGCAGCAAAGGGACTACAAACTTAGTTGCAAGAGTTTACGACATCAGAGCACACGAGAGGAGACTAGCAAGGGAACGACGAGCACAGGAACGAGCTGTTTCAGTTGAAAGTGTTGAGCAAACAGTTATGGATAACCACGAGGATGAGCAGCAGCAACAGCAGCAACAACAGCCGGTTAGAGCTATTGGTGATGGAGATACACCTGACACAAATGCTAACCGGAGAGGAATCATTCCACCAGCGGTGAACAATAATAATTTTGAGATCCGCGCTATGGTGATGAACATGGTGCAGAACAATCAGTTCCATGGGTTAGCATCTGAGGACCCGCTACAGCACTTGGACACCTTTGACAAGATTTGTGCCACTACGAGGTTGAATGGTGTGACTGATGATGGGTTAAAAATGCGCCTGTTCGTTTTCTCTTTGGCGGACAGAGCCAAGGATTGGGAAAGCACTATCCCTCCAGGATCCATCACTACTTGGGGAGACCTGAAGAAAGCTTTCCTGAAGAAGTTCTTCTCACCTACTAGGACTGCCCGTTTTCGCAGTGAGCTATCAGGGTTTGTGCAGCGCAACAACGAGAGCTTCGCTGAAGCTTGGGAGAGGTTCAATAAGCTCACCACTCAGTGCCCACACCATGGTTTCACCAAGGAAACACTACTCAGCAACCTGTACCGCGGAGTGCTTCCTAGAATGAGGGCAATGCTTGATTCATGCAGCAATGGACACTTCCTAGGCAAGGGAGTAGATGCAGCTATGGAGCTGATCGAAAATCTCGCACAAAGTGATGGAAACTACAATGAGGATTATGAGAGGACTAATAGAGGTTCATCAACTTCAGATGAGAAGTATGAGAAAGAGATAAAGGCTTTGAATGAGAAGTTGGACAAGATGATCTCCATTGGCCAAAAGAACATCAGCTTTGTGGGACACCAAGAGGATTCTAAACCTCAATTTTATGATGATGATGAGGATTTAACTCAAGAGGAGATTAACTTCATCGCTGGCCAAGGTGGTTTCAACAAGGGCTTCAACCAAAACTATAGAAACCACCCAAACTTCTCATACCGCAGCAACAATGTAGCCAATCCTCAAGACCAAGTTTATCCTCAAGCTCCATCCCAAGGACAAGCTCAGCCACAAGGTCAACAAGGCTTTCAACAACCTCAACAGCAAAAGCCATATGTCAATTACAACAACCAACAAGGTTTTGTAAACAAGCCTCAGTTTCAAGGTCAACAAGGCTATGCTCCAAAGCAACAATACCCACCCGGTTTTGGTCAACAACAACAAACTTCTTCTAACTCGGGAGTTGACAATGAGCTGAAAAGCATGATGCAGCAACTCCTTCAAGGACAAGCCTCATGGGCTATGGAAGTACGTGACCTCAAGAATGAGCTACAGAGTTTGACATCAAGAGTCACAAACATGGAAAACAAGAATGCCTCTACGTCCCGCACTCAAGGTACTTTACCCGGAAAATCTGAGCAAAACCCAAAGGAGTATATCAGCGCTATCACCCTGAGAAGTGGTAAAGAGTTGCAACAAAGTCAAGTACCCAAGCCTAAGCTGACATCTTCACTCAATGAGGACATTGAAGTTCAAGAAGGGGAGGAGAATTCTGAAAATTCTGCTCTAAACAAAGAGAGTGATAGTGACATGGCTAAGAGGAAAGGAAAGGCTGTAGCTGAAGAAGTAGTGAATTATATACTCAAGAAGAAGGATGTGGTGTTTGTGCCACCACCCTATGAGCCCAAGCTACCCTTTCCGGGCAGATTCAAGAAGAAGCTTCTAGAGAAGTACAAAGCTCTTTTTGACAAGCAGATGAAGAATGTTGAGCTGACCATGCCTTTGATTGATGCCTTCTTGCTAGTTCCTCAGTATAGCAAGTTTCTCAAGGATGCAATCAAGGAAAGAACCAAGGAAGTGCAAGGGATGGTTGTGTTGTCTCATGAGTGTAGTGCAATCATCCAAAGGGATATTGTCCCAAAGAAACTTGAAGACCCAGGCAGTTTTTCTCTTCCATGTGCTATTGGTCCATATCGGTTTGAGGGTTGTTTGTGTGATCTTGGAGCGAGCGCAAGTTTGATGCCCTTCTCAGTGGCCAAGAGGCTGGGTTTCTCTACCTACAAAGCATGTAGGATCTCCTTGGTTCTTGCAGATAGATCAGTGAGATACCCAATTGGTCTCCTAGAAGATCTTCCGGTGAAAGTAGGAGGATTTGAAGTGCCAACAGATTTTATTGTGCTGGAGATGGATGAAGAACCAAAGGATCCTCTAATTCTTGGGAGACCTTTCCTTGCCACAGCTGGTGCGATTATAGATGTCAGGAAAGGGAAGATAGACCTCAACCTTGGGAAAGACATAGTGCTCAAATTTGACATCAACAAGGTGATGAAGAAGCCAACCATTCAAGGTCAAATATTTTACATTGAGACTATGGATGAGCTAGCTGATGAACTCCTTGAAGAGTTGAACATGGAGGATCCTCTAGAGGTCACCTTGACCAAGGAATGTGGGGAGTATGGATATCTTTAAGAGGAGAGCTGGGCTTACATGAGAGCGCTTGATTCACACAAGCCTTTGTTAGAAGAGGTTGAGTTCATTGAGCTGGGATCAGATTCAGTGTGTGAGGAGCTGGAGGTGTTTGCTGTAGACATGGGTACCGATGGCGCCAAAGGAGTGGAGCTGTGCAAGGAGCAGCTTGTAGCTGACGATTGGAGCGAGCTTAAGGCGCCAAAGGTTGAGTTAAAGCCCCTTCCGCGGGGGCTTCGGTATGCATTTCTTGGCCCCAACTCTACCTATCCTGTCATTGTGAATGAGTTGCTGAATGATGATGAATTGATTGCTTTGACCACTGAATTGAAAAAGTTTAGAAAGGCAATAGGATATTCACTTGATGACATAAAAGGATTGTCGCCTAGCTTGTGTACTCATAGGATCCACCTTGAAAATGAATCCATGTCTTCTATTGAGCACCAAAGGAGATTGAATCCTAACCTTAAAGAAGTAGTCAAGAAAGAGATTCTAAAGTTGCTTGATGCAGGGATAATCTACCCTATCTCGGACAGCACCTGGGTTTCACCCGTGCATTGTGTTCCAAAGAAAGGGGGGATTACTGTGGTTAAAAATGACAGCAATGAATTGATTCCTACTAGAACTATCACTGGGCATAGGATGTGTATTGACTATAGAAAGCTAAATGCCGCGTCTAGGAAGGATCATTTTCCATTACCGTTCATTGATCAAATGCTAGAACGCCTTGCTAATCATCCTTTCTATTGTTTTCTTGATGGATACAGTGGGTTCTTTCAGATTCCGATACATCCTAATGATCAGGAGAAAACGACATTCACTTGTCCTTATGGTACCTTTGCCTATCGAAGGATGCCATTTGGCTTGTGCAATGCACCGGCTACCTTTCAGCGGTGCATGATGTCTATTTTCTCAGATCTTATTGAGGATATTGTGGAAGTTTTCATGGATGATTTTTCTGTGTATGGTTCTTCTTTCTCCTCCTGTTTGCTGAACTTGTGCAGGGTCTTAAGGAGATGTGAAGAGACGAACCTCGTGCTGAATTGGGAGAAGTGCCACTTCATGGTGACAGAAGGGATTGTATTGGGTCACAAGATCTCAGAGAATGGTATCGAAGTGGATAAGGCTAAGATAGAGGTGATGACAAGTCTTCAGCCACCAAACTCGGTGAAGGGGATCCGAAGCTTTTTGGGTCATGCAGGTTTCTACCGGCGGTTTATTAAGGACTTCTCAAAGATCGCTAGGCCACTTACACGTCTGCTGTGTAAGGAGACAGATTTTGTGTTTGATGATGAGTGTTTGGCAGCGTTCCACATGATCAAAGAGGCCTTGATCAGCGCCCCGATAGTCCAAGCTCTCGACTGGGAGTTGCCTTTTGAGATCATGTGTGATGCAAGCGACTACGCAGTGGGAGCAGTCCTTGGGCAGAGGAAAGAAAAGAAACTTCATGTCATATACTATGCTAGTAGGACATTGGACGATGCTCAAGTGAGGTATGCAACAACTGAGAAAGAGCTTCTTGCTGTGGTGTTTGCCTTCGAGAAGTTCAGGTCGTACTTGGTTGGATCTAAAGTTGTGGTGTTCACGGATCATGCTGCGTTGAGGTATCTACTTGCCAAGAAGGATGCCAAGCCAAGGCTACTGAGGTGGATACTGTTGCTACAAGAGTTTGATTTGGAAATCAAGGACAAGAAGGGCATTGAGAATGGGGTAGCAGATCACTTGTCAAGACTGAGAATTGAGGATGCTGTTCCTCTAGACGACTCTCTCCCTGAGGAGCAGCTAATGGCTTGCAAGGCTGTTAAGGATGCTCATGATACAAGAATGAAGATCGAGGAAGTGAACTCTATTGAAGACAAGGAACCGTGGTATGCTGATATAGTCAATTTCCTAGCTGTTGGGAAAGAACCACCGAGCCTCGATAGCTACCAAAGGAAGAAGTTCTTTAGAGATGTCAACAGGTACTATTGGGATGAGCCTTACCTCTACACTTTGTGCAAGGATCAGCTCTATAGAAGGTGCATAGCTGATGAAGAAGTGGGAGGCATTCTACTACATTGTCATGGGTCAGATTATGGTGGTCACTTTGCCACTTTCAAAACGGTTCAGAAGGCTCTACAAGCTGGGTTTTGGTGGCCTACAATGTTCAAGGATGCCCAAGAGTTCATTACTAAGTGTGATCCTTGTCAGAGAAAGGGGAATATCAGTAGAAGGAATGAGATGCCTCAAAACCCCATCCTTGAAGTTGAAGTGTTTGATGTGTGGGGCATTGATTTCATGGGACCCTTTCCATCTTCTTACGGGAATAGCTACATCTTAGTAGCTGTGGATTATGTTTCCAAGTGGGTAGAAGCAGTGGCAAGTCCAACTAATGACGCCAAGGTTGTGATAAAGCTGTTCAAGAGCATCATCTTCCCAAGATTTGGAATCCCGAGGATTGTGATCAGTGATGGAGGCTCACATTTCATCAACAGGCTATTCGAGAGCCTTTTGAAGAAGTATGGAGTGAAGCATAAGGTTGCAACACCATATCATCCTCAGACAAGTGGCCAAGTTGAAGTGCCCAATAGGCAGATCAAGGCCATTCTAGAGAAGACTGTTGGAGCTTCAAGGAAAGATTGGGCTAAGAGACTTGATGACGCACTGTGGGCATATAGGACTGCTTTCAAGACTCCATTAGGCACTACACCATTCACCATGCTGTATGGTAAGTCATGTCACTTACCGGTGGAGGTGGAATACAAGGCCATGTGGGCTGTCAAGTTGCTGAACTTTGACATCAAGACCGCGACCGAGAGGAGATTGATTCAGCTGAACGAACTTGACGAGATACGGCTTGAGGCTTTTGAAAGCTCAAAGATCTATAAGGAGAGGACCAAGCTTTTTCATGATAAGCTGATGATAGGTGTATAGTTTTATCCCTATTCTACTGCAAGTGCACAGTTAATGCAATCGTAGTATATAAGGTATCGAATCCCACAAGGACTCTCAGTCACACAATAGATTAATAGCAGTTCGGATTAAATTAAGCGAAGCAGATGTGAAAACAGTAAGCGAAATAAAAGGCGAATCAAGTGAGTTTGTAAGCAAGAGGGCAAAGCGTTAGGTTTCAGGAGTTCTCAGGAAATCAGGAACGCAAGCAATCAATCTATCTAGATCCAATCAATAACTATTCTAGAACTCAAACACTGATATAGAATTAACCAAATTCCTTTGCGATAATTCTCTAAGTCTAAGTGCAGCAAACCAAACTTCCGTTTGCGAGAACTAACAGATTAAACTAGCATTAATTTCAAGTTTGATATGTTCACAATTAACCTGAACCAAACTTTCGTTTGTGAACAGTTTAATTGCTTATCTAAGTTCTTTCTAGTTAAATTAACCAACTTCCGTTGAATTAATCAACCTAACATCATAACTCTGATTAGCTACTTCATATTTAGCATTAAGAACAACTTAGATAAAGAACTAGCAGATATAAATCTCTACAGATTGATTTAAACTATAATTCTCTGAAATCCCTAATGAGAATCCTTCAACCTAACAGGTAAACTACTCAGACATGTTCATCGAGACAGAAGATATCTTAAGTAGAAAACCAAATATTATAGAATCAAACAAGAACTGGGGTTCAAAATCAAGTCTCTTTCGAGATCAGGATCAGCCCCTCAACTCTCTCTGAGCAAAACTAAACGTAAGAAAAGCTTATCAAGCCTAACAAGTGGCTGTAAAACCTAATTATAATCCTAAAACACGTTTTGGGGCTTCTTTGTAAATATTGGGAACTTCTGGGCAGGACTGCAGTTTCATCATTCTTTATTAGACCGTTGTTTGGCCCATTTCGCTGGTGCATCGATCGATGCTAGGAATGCAACGATCGACACCCTTCTCTGTTTCGGTCAGTGAACTCTATCTCTCGGCCAAATACTCCAATTAGCTCCAGAAAGTGTCTAAATCACCAAATATGCTCCAAATGTGCTTGTACCTAATAAATACCTGAAAAGACTCTAAAACATAGTAAAAGACTCGATAAATAACACATATACCATGGTTAAAAGCCATAAAATACATGGTATATCAACTCCCCCACACTTAGCTCTTGCTTGTCCTCAAGCAAGACAAAGAACTAAATGTAGTCAAGAGGTTTGAAAACTCTTCAGAAACTCATTTCATCCTAGAAGTTACAATACTCAGATTTCCTTTAGTAAACCACTGCAAGAATCAATCACAGGATATCAAGACCACAATGTACTCCCCCCACACTTAGCAACTGTCCTAGGTAAACTCCACAATCACATTCAAGCATTCAAATTCTCCCTACTGACTTCTGCAAGTATTTAAGTGCGGTCTCACCTAAGGAGTATCGATCTAAAGGCACATGGATTCTTACCTTATCAGCTCTAGACCACCATACTATCTTTCTCTAGTCCCTTTCTTCTCTTTCCCTTCTTTAACAACTGATTTTTCCCCACTGGGTATCATTTTTTTTTTTATCAGTGTTCTTCCCGTTATGGGGTATACTTTGGACACATTCCATGGATCACATGAGAGATAATAGTGTTTGCTACTATTCTCATGACCACTTCGGAGTTACTAACTCATCCTCAGTTTATTATTATTTTTTTTTTTTACTTTACAGAAGGGGAGAAGGGGACTAAATAGGACAGGTTTACAGGCTGTGTCAGAACTAACAGGGAATCCGACATAAAGCATACCAAGCCCTTAGGTGAGAAATCTAAGTCAGTATTAAGGTTGAAGTCAGTAAAGGATCCTCTGATACTTGAAGTGATGTGGGTGTTCCCAGTAGGTTGATCTGTGATGGAGTTTTCTAATAGTCATAGATAGATCCTGCAACTTCATCCCAATGGTTACTTAAGTTCCTGCAAGTCTTGTAAATCTTCTCAGAAAATCATAGTTTCTTACTTAAACAATTTTGACTCAATAAAACAAAAATTTTGAAAAACGGACTGACTCTTAAGAAAACAGAAAACAAAAGTCAGTAGCACCTCCCCCACACTTAAGACACACTGTCCCCAGTAGTGTCCAGCGAAGGATTGGTAGAAAGAAAATAAAAATTGTTAATGGATGTTTTAGTTCTGTCGGGTTTTACCTCTGTCGCACAAGCATCGATCGTTGCACTAAGTGCACCGACCGTTACTTGGCGATTTTTCGTTGAGTGTCGATCGTTGCTCAAAGCAGCAACGATCGTTGCAATGCGTGTATCGGATCAGGCAGCTAGTTAGCAGGTTAGTCCGTCGGTTTATGTCAATTTTTAAAAACCTGCAAGCTGTGAACACTAGAAACACAGTAAAATCGAAGCAAAAGAAGTACCGAACAAAGTACAAATCATCCAAACATAGCAAATCCTAAATAAATGAAAAACAAAAGTGCAAGAAAAGATAAAAAGTCAGAATACAGAACCGAAAGTATGGAGACTAATGCATCGTCATCGGCTGCCTCGGGTGCGGGATCAGTACCAGTCGGAGATCGCTGTCGACGACGGTCAGGTACGGGCTGATGGATCTGTGGTGGCCTCCTGCAGCTGCAAGTACGCACGAAGTTCCAAAGAACTCGAAACATACCATCGGATCTCTCTCTCCACTCTGCCTCAGAATACGCACCGTAAGCCATCGCAGGCTCGGGAAAGGGACCCACAATGTCGACCGGGGCAGGCGCGGGCGCAGGAGCAGGGGCAGAGGATGTCGAAGCTCGTGAGGAAGGCTCTCCCAGCGGATGAGCCATGGTCGGAATCCCACGCTGCGCAGACTCAGGAGGCTGAAATCTCAGTGCCTCTAATGTGTCAATCTGTGTCCATCTGGCAGCGGGAAGCTCGATACCAGTCCTCCCAGTGGTCGGATCAGTGTAAACCCAAATGCGCCCCTCCTTGAGCCAGGTAGCGCTCTGCAGATGACTGAGATCCAGGAACTCGCGAGCCGTATCACGCTCTGTGCCATGCAGAGGAATCCCACAATACTCAAAAATGGGAGTAAGTAAACTCCCTACCGTCTCTGTACCAGCTCCATCAAACGGCTTCAGCTGCAAATCAACCAAATGCTTTTCGAAAATAGCTCCCAAGTTGAGACCCGCAGTCGGATCTCTCACGCCACTCTGCCTAAACTGATCTCTCAGCCCCATAAACAGCAACTCCATCTCAAGTTTGCGCATCTTGTTGGCCTCAAACTTGCAAAGCAAGCTCCAGCACAAGATACGCGAGACATATCGCAGCACCGGATGTCTCATCTGCACTACTGGCGTGGTCCTGGAGTTGTATCGACCGCTGCCAATACTCTCCCAGAATGTGCGAGCCTCCAGCGGATCCCACTCGAGTGGCATGGCTATGCGCCTCGGCGCAGTACTGAACCCGTAGATCCTGCAGAGATCAAGTAGAGGAATCCGATACCTGACTCCCCAACTCATGAAGGTGAAAGCACCCCCTGTAGCGCTCCTGTGGTCGGGATCCGAGTAAACCACTCTGCAAGTGGCCAATAGCTGCCTGACCAGCTCAGGATAGAGGTCATAGTGTCGCATCGGCATTGTCCCTAGACCAATGCCTCTGCACACAGCCATCACCTGCTCATCGATCCCCAGAATCCTGCAGGTGGAGTAGTCCGCGAACTTGGTTGGCTTGATGATCATCCCGCACCAACCACTGTAGAGTAGCGAGTCATACTCGTCCCATGAAGAGAGCAATGGCCGCTCTGTGAACTCAGCGGACCTTAAGAAACGTGTGAGGTCCTCCGGCCACTGTCGGGTCGTCGGAAATGGTGTCGCGTCCTCTCTGGGCCACGGTAAAGCAATTGGTGACCCATATCTGTTGTACGGTGCGGGTGAATCTGATTCCCTGTTAAACCATTCAGGCGGTGGGGTGTAGTGTCTTGTTGCTGTGGACGCTGTGGCTCGCTTCTTGCGGGGTTGCCTTTGAGACGCCATCTACAAAAACAAAGTTCAAATCTTTATAAGTCTCGGCAAAATTTCACTGTGAAATCGCAAAGCATCGACCGTTGCATCTAAGGCATCGATCGTTGCAAGGCGATTTCACGTTATCGAACATTTCCCAAAATCGCAATGCAACGACCGCTGCTCGAGAGCAACGACCGTTGCAGGGCGATTTTGCCGCAAGCAATTCATCAAAAATCAGTTTAAAATGGTGTTATCAACCACAAAATCAACAACAATCCATCACTAAACAACCTAAAGCATAATCATGTCAACATGCATTCATCAATTCCATCTAAAATCTCCAATTTCTAAAACCCTAAAAGTTGAATCCGAAAATCCGAAAATCGAAGTGCATTACCTTGATTTCGTGAGAGATAGGTTGGGGAAATGGATTGGGATAGTAAAAACAAGCAAAAATCACTTGAAAACAAGAAATTTGACGAAGAAATGATGATTTTTGGGTAGAGGTTCTCGGTGTGTCGACCAAAGGAAATGGAGAAGAAAGAGAGAAAATAGGGTTTAAGGTAACTTACCTGGTCGTGGGTGCAACGATCGTTGCTTTTGATGCAACGATCGATGCTTGTTGAACCAGATTGATTCCGGTTTAGCTCAACGTACCTTAATTTTCGATTTAATCCAAATGCAACGACCGTTGCTCATGTATGCAACGATCGTCACTCCTCTCCAGACTTGGTTCTGTATCTAAGAACTTACAAAAACAACTAAAAACGTTAAATCCTAAGAAAAACACCAAAAATGAGAAAGAAAAATAATCAAACCTAACAGTGGGTTGCCTCCCACTCAGCGCTTGTTTTAAGTCATTAGCTTGACTTTTGGAAAAGAGGTCAAACTTATGGTGGTTTCAACAGAGACTTTGAGTGTCTCTGTGAATGCCTTATCATCCATGGTGGTGTGTAAGCAGTAGCAGCATGATGTCGTCCTAGGAACGTGGGGAGGAATGTAGGGTGGAATTGACACTTGTGTGTTTTAACGCTCTCTCCTGCATTCATAACAGTGGAGTCAGGAGGTTTAGACTTAGAGGATTTATGTTTTACCTTTGGCAAAGATTTGATGTTCGGAGCCTTCTGTATATGAGTAGTTTTAGGCTTTGAAGATGTTAGAATAGGCTCTTGTGGAACCATCATCTTCTTGTCAACCACCAATGTACACTGAATCTCATTTGTAGATTTAACGGGAGCTTTCAGGAATGGTATCGGAGGCTTGTAGGCTTTTTCCTTAGCAGGTTCTCGAGATATGGGTGAAACTGGTTCCTTCCGGGGTGCAACGATCGGTGCGTGTGATGCAACGATCGATGCTGTCGTCTCAACTCGGGTTTCAACTACAGTCTCGGGTCTATCTGCTTCTCGGTCCATTCCAGCTATCTCAGATTCAAATTTCTCTTCTTGGCTTGGTACCGCTTCAATCTGGACTATCCAAGTCAAAAGATCCATGTCAATCTCTGTTGAGTCAGGTGCATCGAAGCTTTCGAGCTCAGGTAATCCAACATCAAATTCTCCTCTGTCTTCCACAAATTCCACAGCCTTAACTGCTAGACATGATCCATGATCCATCTGTGTGTTATCCTGAGTGAGAATGTTGCTGTCATGAGCTTCTTGAGAATCCTTTGTTGGGGTAGAACTCGGAACTTGATCCATCTGTGTGTCCAGCTGCTTCATGCGAGTGCTCAAGGATTCAAATTTCTCATTCAGATTAGTGTACAGGTTCTCTAGCTTCGAGCTGAAAGAAGCTGTGTTCTGCTGTTGTCTTTCAATTGATTGCTCCAACATCATCTCTAGTTTGCTCCTTTGTGTAGGAGATGCCAGATGGGAAGTATAATTGTGGTCTCTTGATCCTTGAGTGTGCCTAGAACCCTGTCTCTGCTGATGTTCCAAGGTATGTCCATAAGAGTCGGCTCCAGCCATGTAATGTACCTCTGCAAATTTATCAGTTTCTGCCTCTGCTCGGAACTGTCTCTCCCTAAGTAAGATGTCGTGGATGTCATCTATCTTACTCTGCATCTCAGTTACTTGCCCAACCAATACATGGTAATCTGGTAAGATGGGGTTTCCTTTCCCATCTATTTTCTGACCTTTTGCGTTGCATATGTGACCCTCTTGGTCTCGTAAAACGCTGTTTTCACCGCGAATTAGAATCACAGGTTCCATGGCGCGGAACCTATTGAACGTCTCAGATCTCAGCATCGCTGTTCTCGCCTTGTGTCGATCGATGCAAGGTGAGCAACGATCGATGCAGTGCGAATCCCTGCGAATCCAAAATCAAAAACGTGAGTAAACAAAAAAATTAAAAAGAATGTTTAGTCTAGATCCTAGTACTAAATCTATAGGTGAACTCAAAGAGTCCCCGGCAACGGCGCCAAAAACTTGATAGGTGTATAGTTTTATCCCTATTCTACTGCAAGTGCACAGTTAATGCAATCGTAGTATATAAGGTATCGAATCCCACAAGGACTCTCAGTCACACAATAGATTAATAGCAGTTCGGATTAAATTAAGCGAAGCAGATGTGAAAACAGTAAGCGAAATAAAAGGCGAATCAAGTGAGTTTGTAAGCAAGAGGGCAAAGCGTTAGGTTTCAGGAGTTCTCAGGAAATCAGGAACGCAAGCAATCAATCTATCTATATCCAATCAATAACTATTCTAGAACTCAAACACTGATATAGAATTAACCAAATTCCTTTGCGATAATTTTCTAAGTCTAAGTGCAGCAAACCAAACTTCCGTTTGCGAGAACTAACAGATTAAACTAGCATTAATTTCAAGTTTGATATGTTCACAATTAACCTGAACCAAACTTTCGTTTGCGAACAGTTTAATTGCTTATCTAAGTTCTTTCTAGTTAAATTAACCAACTTCCGTTGAATTAATCAACCTAACATCATAACTCTGATTAGCTACTTCAGATTTAGCATTAAGAACAACTTAGATAAAGAACTAGCAGATATAAATCTCTACAGATTGATTTAAACTATAATTCTCTGAAATCCCTAATGAGAATCCTTCAACCTAACAGGTAAACTACTCAGACATGTTCATCGAGACAGAAGATATCTTAAGTAGAAAACCAAATATTATAGAATCAAACAAGAATTGGGGTTCAAAATCAAGTCTCTTTCGAGATCAGGATCAGCCCCTCAACTCTCTCTGAGCAAAACTAAACGTAAGAAAATCTTATCAAGCCTAACAAGTGGCTGTAAAACCTAATTATAATCCTAAAACACGTTTTGGGGCTTCTTGGTAAATATTGGGAACTTCTGGGCAGGACTGCAGTTTCATCATTCTTTATTAGACCGTTGTTTGGCCCATTTCGCTGGTGCATCGATCGATGCTAGGAATGCAACGATCGACACCCTTCTCTGTTTCGGTCAGTGAACTCTATCTCTCGGCCAAATACTCCAATTAGCTCCAGAAAGTGTCTAAATCACCAAATATGCTCCAAATGTGCTTGCACCTAATAAATACCTGAAAAGACTCTAAAACATAGTAAAAGACTCGATAAATAACACATATACCATGGTTAAAAGCCATAAAATCCATGGTATATCAGCTGATCCAGAAGAAGGAGTTCAAAGTAGGAGATCTTGTGTTGCTTTTTAACTCCCGGTTGAAGCTGTTTCCCGGGAAGCTCAAGTCTAGATGGTCGGGACCGTTTAGAGTGAAGGAGGTGAGACCATATGGAGCAGTGGTACTTTTTGGAAAATCTGATGAAGAGTTCACGGTCAATGGCCAAAGACTCAAGCATTACTCCGTCTCAGAAGTAATAGATGAGGGAACTTCCATTCCACTCTCTAGCCCTCCCTCAGCCTGAGATCACGGTTTGCAAAGTCGAGCTTAACGACTTTAAATAAAAGCGCACTTGGGAGACATTCCCATGTTTATCCTTGTACATACGTCTTTTGCTTGTTATTTTTGATGTTTTGCTTTGAGTTTTGTCAGGTTTTGGCTTAAGGACGAGGTTGTGGATCAGTTGGAGTTGAGAAAAGACCGCGGAAATGAAGAAAAATGGTGCAGGAGCCAATATCGGGTTCCGTATCGGTTGGCCAGGCCGATACGGTTCTGGTAAAAATAATCCGAGGCTCCATATCGGTCTCCGTATCGGTTGGCCAGACCGATACGGAATTTCCAGAAAGACCGATATCGGTCACCGTATCGGTTGGCCAGACCGATACGGGGTGCAAGAATTAAATCCGAGACTCGGTATCGGTCGGCGTATCGGTTGGCCAGACCGATACGCCCTTCGCCCAGGTAAGCCAATCAGACCCTAAACCGATTTCAAACCGGTTCTGACCGGATTTTAACCCAAAATCGATTTTCTTTCCCCTCTTTTCTTCTCCTCACACGGGATTCTCCTTCTCTCTTTGTCTCTTCTGCGATTTCAACAAGGATTTTGAGAGTTCTTCCAACTCACTTTTCTCTCTCAAATCTCAACCAAAATTCGAGTTTTCGATTGCTAAATTCAAGGTTTTCAAGGCTCTATCACTTGCATTCACTCTCAATCACCATCCTTCATTACAAACCAAGGTAAAGCTCTTAACTTCCTCAAAATTTTCGGATTGAAAAACCCGGAAATTTTGAACTTGAATTTGTTTGGTTGTTGATGGTTGATACTGCTTGAATTCCTTCCCAATATGTGTTTGAATGAATACCCATAGCCAATTTCGCCCTAGGAATGAATGAATTCGATCTTTAGTGGTTTAGGGTTCTTGAGAGTTTTGAATACCGGAAATATTGGGGGTTTTCTAATTGGATGGTTTGTGATGATGCATTGGGCTGTTAAAAGCTTAACTTTGTGATACTACTTGATTCGGATGAGTTTGGTTTCACAAAAATTTCAAAAATGCATGTTGAGAGCTTTAGTTTGACAAGATTGTGAATTGCTCAAGAAAGTGATTGATTTGCTTGTACATTGTGCCTATGCTGAGCTAGAATTGAATTTGGTTAAGGTGTTCATGCTTTCTTGCTCCATTGAAACTGAAAAAGTATGCAATTGTTAAGCTCCCACAATTGTTGATCATGGATGTCTCAAGCTATTATTCATTGTGTGGTTGGATTGCGATCTGTGCTGATTCACTTTATGAGTTGTCTTTTGTAGGACAATGACGAGAAAGCGTGCCAACCCAAAACCAAAAGCACAAAAGCCGGTTGAAGATGTGGGAACTTCATCAAGAGGGAAAGAGGTAGCAGTTGAGGAAGAGGTACCGGAAGCACCAAGAAAGACGGCTCAGGGGCCACATAAGTACTCTGCCTCTGAGATATATGACAAGTTGGAGGAGATACAGTTTTGGCCGACCCGATATCCTCACACTCCGACACTCACTGCGCTCGGGCTGCTGGATGACTACAACGAGATTGTAGAGAACATGGGCCTCAAGGAGTTTTTCAGCCTAGCCAGTGACTCCTACCAGAGCTCAGCATGCCAATTTTTCTCATCTATGCAAGGGTCAGTCAACATGAAAAAGGCAGCTTTGAGAGGAGAAGTGAGTAGAGGAAAGATTGATTTCCAGATGGGTAGGAAGAAGCTCAGCATGACGTTTGAAGACATAGCTTCAGTCTACGGTTTTCAGGAGCATGGTGCTCAGCTGGGTTCCAACATCCTCATCGAGAGGGATGACCTCGAGGCAATGTGGCAGATGATCGCCGATGGGCCATTTAAGCTAGGGGGTATGAAGGCTGCAAGAATCAGACATCCAGCTATTAGATATGTGCACAAGGCATTGGCACACACTTTCTTTGCTAGGAAGGAGGCCAACCAAGTCCACGAACAGGAAATGAAGATGTTGTACATTGGGCTGCAACCACTCCTGCTCACTTATCCCAACGGTCGGCCCATACCACCAGTTGAGCGCCTTCCGAGCTACACTACCATCTTGGTAGAACAGTTTGCTATCCACCGGGATTGGGCAATGTCAGTCAGGGACTCGGCTCCGAAATTCAGTATGGGTGGTTTGATCACACCATTGCTCGTGAAGAAGAAAGTGAAGCTGGAAGGAAGTCTGAATGAGAAGACGTTTGGGGAGCCTACACCAGTAGCATGGTTGGATTTACAGCAGCTTCTCAGAACTCACTACCTCGCCTCGAAGCCGCCTCCAGAGCGCCATCTCTACCGGATGTGCTCAGGCACTACCCATGAAGAAGGGTACCTCCTCCCAAACCCCGACATTACAAGCTTTGCCAACAGAGCTAATATCAGATTCTTACCGGGAGTGGAGCATGTGTTTGGACCTCACGGGTCACAGAGAGCAGCTGCAGCAGAGCATGATACTTCTGACGCACCTGCTGGGGTGTATGGGCTGCACAGGTACATTATTGAGCCTCTAGATGATCCTATCGAGAACAGGACGATCAGGGCATTGAGGGACCAGAACCGGAGCCTCCAGAAGCAGAGCAAATGGCACGGTAGGAACATTAAGAAGATGGCCTCCTGTTTGAAGAAGGTGACCAAAGTGCTTAAGATGATTGTCGGAAAGAAGGACAAGAGTGGCGCTGCAGGACAGGCTTCCACATCCCGAGAGGCTCAGGCTGGTGCAGATGAGGAGATTCAGGCAGCTACCGAGGAGGTGATAGCTGAGGCTGATGTTCTGGTTGAGCAGGCTGAATTGGAACAGGGCAGATACTCTGTTGCTGGACACGAGACATCAGGATCTGCACGCATGGCCCATGACTCCTATTATGAGGATCCTCACCGCCACTCTACCCGCGAGGACCGGAGGAAGAAGAGGAGAGCCATGAAGACACCTTCCTGCTCCTCCTCCAACCCGACCTACTCCATGGGGGATTCATCACCTCCTTTCCTCCACTACTAGCCAGGTTACACTCCACCATTGTACATATTTTTCTTCTCTTCTTTGTTTGCTTTTTGTTTGTGTGTTTTCGGTTTATCCTCCTTGCCTAGATCACACAAGGGACCGTGTGATTTAAGTTTGGGGGAGAGACCACTTACTAATCTTGAGTCTCATGCATTCATCTAAGGCATAGAAAAACCAAAAAAAATTTAAAAAAATTTCAAAAAAAAAATCTCACAAAAAGAAGCATGTAGGATCGAGTCTAGTTAGTGTTGTAGGATTCATGCATTTGGGAGCAATGATTGAATTTCCTTGTAAAGTTTAATTGGGTGAAAATGGTTTCGAATGCTAGCTTGTTTAGCTAATTGAGTGTACTAGGATTGTATCCCGAGTTAAGCATGAAAGCTAGAACGAACCTTGCTTGGAACGCTAACATTTAGCCTTGTTTTAAAACTGAAGCAAAATGTGAATTGAAGCTAGCTCTATTCAAAGTGTGAACCTTAACTTGACTTGCAATTATCCTACTCCTTCTTAGTGTTTTTAAACTCATGGATACCCCAAAATATTCAAGCATTCTTCTCCCTTTAACCACTCTTGTTTGCTTGAATAGATTCCGCACCCTTCACCACCTTTCCTTCAAACCCAAAAACACTCTAGTTGAGAGGTAGGCCTCTTGGAATGAGCTAAGTAAATGGTGTTGAGTTTGAGGCGACTAGTTGAAAATTTCCGTATAGATGCAAGCTTGGCCACCTTTTGCTTGTATTAGGCTAAGATTGAAGTTTGGGGGAAGGGATTTTGAGAGGGAAAGAATAAAAGGGAGGTTAAATGGGATCTTGTATTTGATGGCAAAGTGTTTAAAAAGAAAGAGCTCTTATGTGTTTTCAAAGAAAAAAAAAAAAAAAGAGAGTACCTCATGTTTTGAAAAGAAAAGAAGACAAAGTGCTCAATTTAAAGAAAGAAAAAAAAAGGGTTCATGAAAAAGAGGTCATTACTAAAGAAAGAAGGATTTGAGCTAAGTTGAAAGAAAAGGATTGCCATTGTTTTGAAAGGTTTTAAATGATCCTTGGGAAGCTTCATGGGAAGTGTTTTGATTGAGAAAGATGGATAGGCAAGAAAAGCCTTGATAAAGGGTAGACTCAAACTAGGTGGGCTAGAGTAAGAGTGGAGGTCATTGGGGCGATGGGTAGACGGAAATCGATGCTAGTACGCACCAATTGCTTCTATACTCTTAGCCTTTTACTATAAGCTCATTCATTCCTTCATGAGAGAACCTAAATGAATGTGGAGAAACCCCCTTTTTTCCTGATTGAGATCATCTTTATCTCAAAACCTTAACCCTTGCCAAATGAGTTTGAACACTTGGTTGTGAGTAGGATCCACTTGAAATGCTTAATCAATGTCAAAGAGCTAGTTGATATGAATTCTTGTGTAAGTTGAGAAATGGGTTGGAGAATTGGCCTTGATGAGTATGGCTAAATCCTTGGAGTAAGCTTGACTTAGATACATCTTAGTTGCATGAGCTTTAAATGAAACTTGTTGATCTTGATTGAACTTTTGGATATGAGCTCCCGCTTTCAAACTTTTCTCCCAAATGGATTGATTGACTTATGCTTGCTTGTGGACAAGCAAGATTCAAGTTTGGGGGAATTGATATTCATACATTTTCATGCATTTAGGCTTGTATATAGTTCTTGTTTTGATTTCTTTTCTCCATCATTCTTACCATTTTGCCGAGTCATTGTCACATCTAGAGTCTAGAGTTGTTTAGGACTAGGATTAGGCATTATAGGCTTGCATTTGGAGTGTTTCTTGTGTTTTGCAGGTGAATGGAGGCATCTAGGAGCATTGGTGAGCTTGGAAGTGGAGTCTTGAGCTCAGAAGAACAAGGAAGAGCCAAAGAAGGACCATATCGGTCTGAGTATCGGCCAGGCGGGCCGATACAGCCCCTCGTCAAAGTTTTGGAGCTCAGTATCGGCCACCATATCGGTCCACCCGACCGATATGGACTCTCGGATTAATTTTCGAGGGTTTATATCGGTTAACATATCGGTCAGGTGGACCGATACGCTCGAACCCAGAAATTGTAGGATTGTTTAGTTGATCCTGATTCAATTCTTAGATTCATATCAACCTAAACATGTGGATCTAGGTTCTTCTCAGAATAGAAACAAATGATGATCTCACCTTATACCTGTTTGCAGCGGAAAGAGATGGTATGTCTGAGATCAGAGAAACACCGAGGGATGAATCCTCCAAAGGTTCACACACGCGATCACAGAAAACGGCTGCTAGACCACAAGGAGCTCGGCGCAGAGAGAGAGAGAGTTTTCGGCTGGGGTGTTAGGGTTAATTGTTCTGAACTCGAGTTTTATCTAATAAAACTTGTCCGGTTCCGTTTGGGCCATTTGGCCCAAACACCAATTAACTCGACGGCATTCGCGCACTGTGTCGACCGACACACCTTGTGTATCGATCGACACACAGTGCCTAAACCGTTTTATTCTCTCTAAGTACAGTAAATGCCTAGCACTTTTACCGTACTTCTGCTAAACCGTTCCTACACGTTTTCCTGTTAGCTTAGGCGTGTGACCCATATGGGATCATATAATAAAGGCAATAAGTCCAAGACTTATAGATCATGAGCGGACTCTAGCAAGCCATCATGACCCCCAGTATTATATGACTTATGTCTGATCATTGACATACTCTTACTTTCTAGAGACAGTACCGAGATTACTGGACACAATTCCAACAATCTCCCACTTGTACTGGAATCTCTGTATTCATAATCCTTTTGTCACAATATCTCGATTAGTCATAAGGCAAGATTGGTGTCATCCTTATAAAGCCTAATCTTGTTCATCGGACTCTGATTCGATACTGACAATCCAAACGACTCGGGACAGTCCGTTTGAGCATGGCCATGCATTTTCCAGTATTCAAATCTCCGATTGGCCTAGAGATATTCACTCCATTTATATTGGAGGGACAAATTCCGTCTTGTTCCATCACTGTAAACTACTCATCTCATAATGTACCTAAACAATCCTTCAGTGGTATCAGAGCCATTGGTTCTGGTTTTTCTTGTTTAGATTCATGTTTAGGATTGTTTTCTTGTTTAAAAGTGTTTTGAATCAACTACTGATAAGAGAAATCACTTAAGCAACAAGGAATTGAAACCTAAACACACATAAAATTGCAGAAACCAAGCTATATGATTTGGTAGAATGCGATTTCAAGAGGTCTGTATCGACTGCGATCGCATGGATCGATCGATACGATCGCATGGATCGGTCGATACAGTCTATCGGCTAACCCTGTTAACGCGTGAAAGCATCGATCGATGCAGGATCGATGCAGGTTCGATATTGGTGCATCGACCGATGCGGTTGGTGCACATCGATCGACACGGTTAGGGTTTTGGCTCGGTTCAGTGCATGCGTGAGAGCATCGATCGATACAGGATCGATGCACGATCGATGCAGGATCGATGCTGAGAGCATCGACCGATGTGGTTGATGGATCGATCGACACGGTTGGTTCATCGATCGACATGGTTGGTTTAAGTCTCGGTTTAATTTTTGATTAAAATTATTTCGTCCTGGTTTAATAAACAGATTTAATAATTTTATTAAGTCTGGTTAAACCGGAACAAGAAATCCAATGTCGAAAGAATTATTGGATTTAGTGCCTAAACCAGGATTTTCTAATTTGATTTGGTTGGACCAAATAAATTGAGAAAATCCGGTTTAGTAAATAACCGGTTGACAATTGTGGTCATCGTAGTAATTAAAATTTGGTTAGACCAATTTTAATGAACCAGACCGGTTATGTCATTTAATTGGACAATTGGGTCATGTCTTGGACATGGACCAATTCTTGGGCCTCGGGCCAAGAAGTTAAAACAATTGGGCAAATTATTTGAGTCTTTCTTCAGATTAATTTAAAATTTATTTTATAAAGAATATAAATCGATTTTAAATTAAAGTTTCCGATATTTTGAAATTAGAAAGTTTCTTAATTTATAGAAGTTTCTAGATTTGCATGATTCGGATTTTAAGAAATTTCTAAAGTTAGAAAGTTTCCGTTTTTAGAAAGTTTCCAATTTTAGAAAGTTTCCAAAAATAGTAGGTTTCCAAAAATGGAAAGTTTCCCGAAATAGTAATCTTCTATTTTGGGAATGAATTTTAAACAAACCTACGAACCTCAAATAATATCAAGCGTTGGATGTCTTGTCCATTCTATGTCAGCTGTCGAAGCCCATTCAATTGTATTCATGGCCTTACAGTGTGAGGGTGTCTGCTTTTGCGTGGATAAGACGGTTTGTGATTCATAAATGTCATTGGGAGTCCCAGACATTAATGATTACATGACTGTATAGTCTGGTTTTCTTGACTGGGCCATCGGGAGTCCCGGGCCTTGAGACATCAGAGTGGATTGGGCCTCGGGCCCAGATTCACAACCAAGAGTTATATCACGGATATAATTAGCCGATATAGGGCTTACCGATATAAGCTAAGGTTTGGTGACGGCCAGTGGCCCACTTTAATCTTAGTTATATGTGGATCTTGGAATCATTATATTCTATTGAGGGTAACTTATGTTATTGAATATAATGCGTGATTAATCATATTAAATTTAATACGAGATTAATCATATTGAACATTTTAACTAATAACCTTTTATCTATATATTTCAGCTATGACTACTACAAGCACTCAAAACACATTCTCGATCCGGTCTGTTCTCGAAAAGGAGAAGCTGACTGGAACGAACTTCCTGACGTGGTCAAGGAACTTGAGGCTAGTCCTCAAGCAGGAGAAGAAGGATTATGTCCTTCGTGATCCTCTCCCCGAGAGGCCTCCTGCCAATGCCGCCAGGACTCTGCATAATGCTTGGGAAAAGCATTCGTCAGATGAAAATGATGCCTATTGCCTGATGTTGGTGACAATGACTCCTGAGCTGCAAAAACAGTTCGAGAGTGTATTGTCACCCATCGAGATAATGGCAAGCCTGAAATCGCTTTTTCAGGAGCAGGCTAGGACTGAGAGGTTTCAAACAGTTAAGAACCTCTTGGACTGCAAGTTGGCTGCGAATGCGGCAGTGAGTCCTCATGTCTTGAAGATGATGGGTTATCTCGATCATCTTCAGAAACTCGACTGCCCAATCAGCCAGGAACTTGCCTGCGACATCATTCTGCAGTCATTACCTGCAAGCTATGATCAGTTCATTCTGAACTTTAACATGCATGGCTTGAGTAAGACATTGCCTGAGCTTCACGGAATGCTCAAGACTGCGGAGCCCAATTTGAGGAAAACCGCCAAGGACCCCAATGTGCTTATGGTGCAGAAGGGCAAGGGGTTTAAGAAATCCTCTGCTAAGGATAAGGGAAAGGCCAAGGCTGTCCAAGTCGCGGACAAGGACACGCCAAAGCCCAAGCCCAAGTCCAAGGCTGGGCCAACTGACATATGCAGGTTCTGTAAAGAACCAGGGCATTGGAGGAGAGAATGTAAGAAATTCCAGGAAGGTCTAAAGGAATTGAAGAAGAAGACTTTTGAGACTTCTTCAACAGGTATTTTTGTTATAGAAGTTAATACAACTACTTCTGATAATACCTCATGGGTTATGGATACTGGTTGTGGGGCTCATATTTGTACTAATATGCAGGCACTTAGCAACAGTAGAAGGCTGAAGCAAGGACAAGTGGAGCTACGAGTTGGGAATGGAGCGAAAGTTCCAGCGCTAGCTGTAGGCACTTACTTGTTGTCTTTACCTTCGGGATTGATTTTAGAACTCAATAATTGTTATTTTGTACCTGCTATAAGCAGAAATATTATTTCAATTTCTTTGTTGGATTTGGAAGGTTATGATTTTTCAGTTAAGAATAAATTATGTTCCTTCAATCGCAACAATTTGTTCTATGGTTCTGCCCCTCTTATGAATGGGCTTTACATACTCGATCAATCCGCGCCAATTTATAACATTAATACCAAACGGTTCAAACCTAATGAGGAGAACCGAACGTTTCTATGGCATTGTCGTTTAGGGCACATCAGCGAGAAACGCATCAAGAGGCTCCATTCGAATGGACTTCTTGGCTCATTTGACTTTGAGTCATGTGAGAAATGTGAATCCTGCATGATGGGCAAAATGACACGGGCCCCCTTTAATAAACCTAACGAGAGGGCCAGTGACTTATTGGGCCTGATACACACTGATGTGTGTGGCCCAATGTCCACAAATGCAAGAGGAAACTATCAGTACTTCATTACCTTTACTGATGATTTCAGTAGGTATGGATATGTTTATTTAATGAAACATAAGTCTGAATCTTTTGAGAAGTTCAGAGAATTCCAAAATGAAGTACAAAACCAACTTGGCAAAAGCATTAAGGCTCTTCGGTCCGACCGAGGAGGAGAATACTTAAGCCAAGAATTCAGTGATCATCTGAGAGAGTGTGGGATCGTATCCCAACTCACTCCTCCTGGAACACCTCAATGGAATGGTGTGTCTGAAAGGAGAAATCGGACCTTATTGGATATGGTTCGATCTATGATGAGTCACACAGACCTTCCATTATCCCTTTGGGGATATGCTCTGCTAACAGCAGTGTTCACTCTAAATAGAGCGCCATCGAAAGCAGTAGCAAAGACACCATATGAATTATGGACTGGAGAAGCTCCAGTGCTGTCTTATCTCAGAATTTGGGGTTGTGAAGCCTATGTCAAGAGATTGATCTCAGACAAGCTTACACCAAAATCTGACAAATGCTACTTCATTGGTTATCCACGGGAAACCAAGGCTTATTACTTCTATCTACGTTCCGAGAACAAGATTTTTGTTGCCCGGGATTGTAACTTTCTTGAGAGGGAGTTTCTCTCTAAGAAAGACAGTGGGAGTAAGGTACTGCTTGAAGAAATTCAAGATGAACAGGATACTGCTCAACCTAATGAGGAAGAGCAGCAGGAGGACCTACAAGAAATTGTAGAGCCTGAACCTGTAGTACCTGAAGTTCGAAGATCCGGGAGGATCCGTCACGAACCCGAGAGATATCAAGGATTCCTCGTGACTGACTGTCATGATCTTCTGATCATTGATGGTGATGAACCATCGAACTTCAATCAAGCCATGATGGGCCCAGATTCCTCTAAGTGGCGCAAGGCCACTGATTCCGAAATGGACTCCATGTCGGTCAACCAAGTGTTTTCGTTGGTTGACTTACCCGCTGGTGTAAAAGCCATCGAGTGCAAATGGATCTTCAAGAAGAAGATTGACGTGGATGGAAATGTCCAGATTTATAAAGCCAGGTTGGTGGCAAAAGGTTTCAGACAAGTTCACGGTGTGGATTACGATGAAACCTATTCACCAGTGGCTATGATGAAATCTATTCGGATTCTACTAGCAACTGCAGCTTTTCATGATTATGAAATTTGGCAGATGGACGTAAAAACCGCCTTCCTGAACGGTATTCTGGAAGAGGATGTGTATATGACACAACCTGACGGTTACATAGATCCAAAGAATGCTGGGAAAGTATGCAAGCTTCATAAATCCATTTATGGATTGAAGCAAGCATCGAGGAGCTGGAATCTTCGTTTTGATGAAGCGATCAAGCAATTTGACTTCATCAGAAACGAAGAAGAACAATGCGTGTATAAGAAATCTAGTGGGAGCAAGATTGTATTTCTTATTCTGTATGTCGATGACATACTGCTTCTCGGAAACGACGTTCCAATGCTGAAGTCCGTAAAGGACTGGCTTGGAAGTTGTTTTTCCATGAAAGACATGGGTGAAGCCGCTTACGTTCTTGGAATCAGGATCTACCGGGATAGATCTAGAAGGCTGATAGGCTTGTGTCAAGATTCATACATTGACAAAGTCCTACAAAGATTCAGCATGAAGGATTCCAAGAAGGGCTTCACGCCAATGGTACATGGCACAACGCTAAGCAAGAAGCAGAGCCCTACGACGGCTGCTGAGCTTGAGCGCATGAAGAATATTCCTTATGCATCTGCAATAGGATCTGTCATGTATGCCATGATCTGTACTCGTCCTGATGTTGCTTATGCATTGAGCATGACGAGTAGATACCAGTCAAATCCAGGTGAAAACCATTGGATTGCCGTAAAGAATATCTTGAAGTATCTAAGACATACTAAGGATAAGTTCTTAGTGTACGGTGGAAGTGATGTGCTTAAAGTCAGTGGATTCACGGACGCAAGTTTCCAGACAGACCAAGATGATTTCCGGTCACAGTCCGGTTATATCTTTTGTCTGAATGGCGGTGCAATCAGTTGGAGAAGCTCCAAGCAAGACACCGTTGCTGATTCCACTACAGAAGCTGAATATATCGCCGCCTCAGAAGCTGCGAAGGAAGCTGTTTGGATACGAAAGTTCATTATTGAACTAGGTGTGATACCAGATGCGGCTGAGCCTCTGGCACTGTTTTGTGACAACAATGGTGCTATAGCTCAGGCAAAGGAACCAAGATCACACCAGAAATCCAAGCATGTTCTAAGAAGATTTCACTTGATACGTGACATCATTAATAGAAAGGAAGTCAAGATCAGCCGAGTTCAGACAGATGATAACGTCGCTGATCCGTTGACAAAGCCACTCCCAAGGCCTAAGCTCGAGTTTCTGACTGAAGCTGTAGGCATTAGAGACATTGAAATGTAATCTAAATTTGAGTGGGAGTTTGAGGGCTTTTATTTAGTTATTTGATATGTTCTTGTAAAACATTCTTATGTTTAATGAAATTATTATTTCAAGATTATTATTAACTGTGATGAAATAATCGTTCCAAAGTGATATGAACCATTTTATAGGTCATCGAAGTAAATGACTTGATCTTGAGTCATCGAAGTCATTTAGCTTGATCATGAGACCCTATATTTGATAGATGTTTATATCATCCCGTCCCTAGTCGAAGGTTGTTGAAATTGGAACACCAACAACCGTGTGAGACTGGATTGGTACGTGACTTATGACAAAGTCTCAGTGTGTCATAGATGCGCGGCATCAAAGTCAGTACATAGGTGTATGTTTGGGAACATACGACCGGACAAGACCCGCTTATAAGAACTCTTCAGGATATTTATATCTGTGTCATAAGAGATTCTTACTACGACTATAGAGTATAGTCCTTAGACCTGAGTTCGCATGCATGTGACTGCACATGGACTGATGCACTTTGATCATTGTCTAACGCTATCGTTCTGCGATAGTTATAAGGACCTTGTTTGGGTACATTATGAGATGAGTAGTTTACAGTGATGGAACAAGACGGAATTTGTCCCTCCAATATAAATGGAGTGAATATCTCTAGGCCAATCGGAGATTTGAATACTGGAAAATGCATGGCCATGCTCAAACGGACTGTCCCGAGTCGTTTGGATTGTCAGTATCGAATCAGAGTCCGATGAACAAGATTAGGCTTTATAAGGATGACACCAATCTTGCCTTATGACTAATCGAGATATTGTGACAAAAGGATTATGAATACAGAGATTCCAGTACAAGTGGGAGATTGTTGGAATTGTGTCCAGTAATCTCGGTACTTTCTCTAGAAAGTAAGAGTATGTCAATGATCAGACATAAGTCATATAATACTGGGGGTCATGATGGCTTGCTAGAGTCCGCTCATGATCTATAAGTCTTGGACTTATTGCCTTTATTATATGATCCCATATGGGTCACACGCCTAAGCTAACAGGAAAACGTGTAGGAACGGTTTAGCAGAAGTACGGTAAAAGTGCTAGGCATTTACTGTACTTAGAGAGAATAAAACGGTTTAGGCACTGTGTGTCGATCGATACACAAGGTGTGTCGGTCGACACAGTGCGCGAATGCCGTCGAGTTAATTGGTGTTTGGGCCAAATGGCCCAAACGGAACCGGACAAGTTTTATTAGATAAAACTCGAGTTCAGAACAATTAACCCTAACACCCCAGCCGAAAACTCTCTCTCTCTCTGCGCCGAGCTCCTTGTGGTCTAGCAGCCGTTTTCTGTGATCGCGTGTGTGAACCTTTGGAGGATTCATCCCTCGGTGTTTCTCTGATCTCAGACATACCATCTCTTTCCGCTGCAAACAGGTATAAGGTGAGATCATCATTTGTTTCTATTCTGAGAAGAACCTAGATCCGCATGTTTAGGTTGATATGAATCTAAGAATTGAATCAGGATCAACTAAACAATCCTACAGAAATAATCCGAGAGTCGATATCGGTCTGCATATCGGTCCACCTGACCGATATCGACCCCAGATTTGCACTTGGATCCGGGTCAACACCCGGTTTGTTCCGGGTTGACCCGGCTCGCACCTTTTAGACTATTTAAGCCAAAAACCTATTTTATTTTGTTTCTTATGCAGTTTTTGATGTTCTAAACTCTTTTGTAAGAACACATAAAAATCCTTTGATCAATCTAGATTTCTATTACTATTCCATCAACAAATCTTTCAATCTCTCACTAATCTACCATGACCAACTCTATTTCTATGGGTTTTGTTGATCTAGTTATGATTTGTGAGTAGTTTTCCATAGGCTTGTGGGTTGGGTAGGATTAGGTTGATTAGGGGTGATCAATGGAACTCTAGTAGTTAATTGTCAAAATCTCATCTAGCAAAGTGCTCTTAATGCCTAGTTAATCTTGATCACATTGATTAGGATGTTTAGAATTTCTTGTTCACAACATGTTCGATGAAATTCCTGTATTTAGCTTTGTTAGGACTTTCATATTCTAGCACATGAAAATGTATGTCTAGAGTGATTGGTTGCTAATTGGAACCTGTTTGAATGCTCGTTTGATTTTGATTCACAAATGATGATTTGTTCTTGAGTTAAGATTAAATGAAGAATTGGTGTTAAGAGATTAAGCCGATTTACATAGTGTGTTCCTTGCTAGGAGATTAGCTTTTAAAAGTTTGAGTTAGGATTCCTTGATCATCCCGAGTCACCTATCCGTTGACCCTTACCCTTGGGCCTTATTCTTCCTATTGATTGAATCGTTTGTTTATTTGCTTTTGTTTACTTCTATTTGATTTGCATTCGTTAGGATCGTTAGAAATTGAAAACCAAATTGTTAGATTTGACTCTGGAGGTTTAGTGTATACTTATTGGCTTTATCCGTCCCAGAATAGGTTCGATACCTCAAAGCTACTTCGATAAGCTTGAGGAATTGGTACCTCAAAGGATTACAAAATCCTAGTTATCAGTAAGTTGATCCGTTTGGAGTTTTCTAATAGTCATAGAGCTACTGCAAGTCCATCCAATGGTCACTTAGTTCCTGTTCCAGCGAAAAATTTCCTCGAAAAATCATAGTTTCATACACATTTTGACTCAATAAAACCATTTGAAAACAAAACACAATGTCAGTAACCACCTCCCCCACACTTAGACTGCACTGTCCCCAGTGCAATCGCAGCTTGGGTTCGGAAGAACAAAGTATAAGTAACCGAGAACTTAGAGAACAGAAACCGTATATGTGGTCGCAGTCGATGTCGACCGGCACACACCCAACGTCGGGCGACATTAGGCTCTAGTCGACATTGAATTGCTCCAAATCGAGCATGATCGATTTCTATCCGTGTTTTCGAGTTTGGCGTCGATCGACACTGTGGAGCGTCGACCGACATTTATGTCTGCAAACCTGTTCTTTACGGTTCTGACACACAAAAACCAGAAAAATCAAAAGACACAAGGACAAAAAACCAAAAAGAAACGAAAACTAACCTACAGTGGGTTGCCTCCCACTCAGCGCTCGTTTAACGTCAATAGCTTGAATGTATTGCGATCAGGCATTGAGTGGATTATCCAGATGGACAATGTTGCCTTCTGGAATTTCAGCTTTCGCCCAGTAATGTTTCACCCTTTTCCCATTGACTGTGAACTCCTCGCCTTTGTAATTCATCAAGATAACAGCTCCGTGTGGTCTAGCTTCCTTGACGGTGAATGGTCCTGACCAACGAGAACACAATTTGCCAAGAAACAGTGTTAAGCGAGAGTTATAGAGGAGTACCTGATCATTGGGTTCAAAGTTGCGTGAGATGATCTTCTTATCATGATACCCCTTTGTACGCTGATTGTACAGCCTTGAGTTCTCATAAGCATGGTGGCGAATTTCATCTAACTCGTTAAGCTGTATCAAACGTCTCTCAACTGCAGGTTTCAGGTCATAATTCATCTGTTTGACAACCCATCTAGCCTTATGCTCGATCTCAACTGGAAGGTGAAAACTTTCCCATAGAGTAGATGGAATGGTGTGGTTCCCAGTTGCGTCTTGAACGCAGCCCTGTAAGCCCACATCGCGTCATCCAGCTTAGCAGACCAGTCCTTCCTAGTCTTTCCTACTGTCTTTTTCATAATCTCCTTGATTTGTCTGTTAGAGACCTCTACCTGTCCACTAGTCTGAGGGTGATATGGAGTGGCCACACGATGATTAACACCGTGCTTCTTAAGCAACTTCTCAAAGACCTTGTTTATGAAGTGAGAACCACCATCACTTATCACAATCCTAGGCACTCCAAACCTGGGGAAGATGATAGTCTTAAACAGCTTAAGAACTACCGAAGAGTCATTGGTCGGACTTGCAATCACTTCAACCCACTTGGATACATAGTCCACAACAACTAATATATACTTGTTCCCATAGGAAGATGGAAACGGACCCATGAAATCGATGCCACAGCAGTCAAAGACTTCAACCTCGAGGATGAATTTTTGTGGCATCTCATGTCTCTTGCTGATCTTCCCCCTCCTCTGACACACATCACACTGCGAGACAAACAACTGAGCCTCCGTGAACATCGTAGGCCACCAGAAGCCTGCTTGAAGAACCTTGGACACTGTCTTAAATGTAGCAAAGTGTCCTGCATACTCAGAACCATGGTAGTGGTACAGCACATTATCAACTTCAGACTCTACGATGCAACGTCTGTAGATCCATCAGAGCAGTGCTTGTACAAGTAGGGTTCATCCCAATAATAGCGCCTGAATTCCCTAAGGAACTTCTTCTTAGCATAGCCTTTAAACACTTCAAGCTCATCCTCTGCAGCAAGGTAATTGGCTAAATCGGCGTACCAAAGTCTAGTGGAGAGAGAACCTTGGGAAACTGCAGCTATGAATATGTCAGCTTCATCATCCAGAACAGCTTCTTGCATCCACAACTGGTGTCGACCGACATTGAAGTTGGTGTCGACCGACATTGTTACCCGTCGACCAACTGATGTCGAGTTTGATCGATTATCGTTCGCTTTTTCGAGTCGAGTGTCGACCGACATGGAGTGAGTGTCGACCGACACTTGACCTGCAACCCGTGGAGAAAACAGTGAACTCACAGAAACTGCCTGAAATCCTGTCTCAACCTTGTAGATGTTCTCCTCTGGTAGAAAATCATCTATAGGAACGTCCTCATCGATCCTAATCCGTGATAAGTGATCAGCAACACCATTCTCTACTCCTTTATTGTCTCTCACCTCTATGTCAAACTCTTGGAGCAACAAAATCCATCTCAGCAGCCTTGGTTTAGCATCTTTCTTCTGCATCAGATACTTGAGCGCAGAATGATCAGTATGCACAACTACTTTTGATCCAATCAGATAAGGACGGAACTTCTCGAATGCAAACATAACTGCCAACAATTCCTTCTCAGTGGTTGCATAATTTCTTTGAGCATCATCGAGAGTGCTGCTGGCATAATAGATAGCATGGAGCTTCTTGTCCTTCTTCTGCCCAAGCACAGCTCCTACTGCATAATCACTGGCATCACACATTGCCTCAAAGGGTAGATTCCAATATGGTGGCTGCACAATTGGAGCCGAGATCAAGGCCTGTTTCAGCTCCTTGAATGCAGCATGACACTCGTCTGTGAACTTAAACTTCACATCCTTACAGAGAAGTGCAGTGAGTGGCCTAGCTATCTTGCTGAAGTCTTTAATAAATCTCCTATAAGAACCAGCATGCCCAAGAAAACTCCTAATTTCCTTGACTGAATCTGGTACCTACAGTCCGGTCATCACCTCAATCTTAGCTCTCTCTACCTCAATTCCTGCCTTAGAAACTCTATGCCCAAGTAAATTGTCATTCTTGACCATAAAATGACAATTTCTCCCAGTTCAAAACCAGATGCTTTTCCTCACAGCGAGCTAGCACCTTGCATAGATTATCCAGACAAGCATGGTAAGATGGCCCGTAGACAGAAAAATCATCCATGAAGACCTCCATAAAATCCTCGATCATGTCTGTGAAGATAGACATCATGCACCTCTGAAACGTCGCAGGAGCATTACATCGTCTGAATGGCATTCTGCGGTATGCAAAGGTGCCATAGGGACAGGTAAATGTGGTATTCTCCTGGTCCTCTGGGTGGATATGGATCTGAAAGAAACCAGAATAACCATCCATAAAGCAGTAGTATGGATGATTTGCCAACCTTTCCAACATCTAATCAATGAAGGGAAGTGGAAAGTGGTCCTTTCTGGTGGCTGAATTCAACTTCCTGTAGTCTATGCACATCTGGTGGCCCGTGATTGTCCTTGTAGGAATCAGCTCATTCTTGTCATTCTTCACCACTGTGACTCCTCCTTTCTTAGGAACCACATGAACTGGGCTGACCCAATCACTATCTGAGATAGGATAGATGATCCCAGCTTGCAGCAGCTTCATGATCTCCTTCTTCACAACCTCTTTCCGGTTAGGATTCAAACGCCTCTGGTTCTCAATTGACGACATGCTCTCATCCTCAAGGTGTATCCTATGCATGCACAAATCTGGAGAGATACCTGAAATATCAACAAGAGAATACCCAAGAGATTTGCGATGCTTGCTTAGCAGTAAATGGAGTTCTGCGTTATTCAAATCAGCATTGACAATAACATGATAAGTGGAAGTGTTACCTAGGAACGCATATTTGAGGCTTGCAGGTAGCTGCTTCAGCTCGATCTTTGGAGCTTTCTCCTCGCTCCAATCACTCTCGTCTGGTGTCGACCGATTATCATGTAGTGTCGGTCGACAAAATGTGTCATCGGTTGCTTCCAAGTTCATTACCTGCTCAGTAGAATCCAATAGTCTTGAGTACCCAACTGCAGCATCATCCTCCAGTTCCAAATCATGCTCAGAACTCATCAAGGCTCTCTCCACAGCCAGATGCATCTGATTGGAGAATTCTGCAGCTAGATTCTCAATCATATCAACATAGAAGGTCTGCCCATCAATGGTGGGATGTCTCATCAGCTTATCCATGTCAAAATTCATCACCAGATCACCCACATTGAGTCCAATCTTTCCTCTCTTCACATCAATGATGGCACCAGCTGTAGCCAAGAATGGTCTGCCCAAGATCCTTAGGCTCATCATTGTATTGCAGAACTACGAAGTCAGTTGGGATAACTCATTCACCAATCTTCACCGGTACATCCTCCAAGAGACCTTCGGGAATCCACATGAAGCGATCAGCTAAAATCAAGGAGATCCTAGTAGGTGTGAAATCTGTCATTCCCATCTGCTTGGCAACTGAATATGGCATCAGATTGACACTTGAACCCAAATCACATAGTGACCTCTCAAATCTGTTGCTGAAGATGGTACAGTCCAAGACAAAGCTCCCTGGATATTTTTGCTTCTCGGGAACTCTGTTTAAGATGACAGCACTACAGACCTCAATGATCATCATCACACACTCTTCATCTCCCATATCAGAAGTCAACATCTGCTTCAAACATCTCTTCAACACTGGGTTGTTGTTGATAGCATCTATCAATGGCATTAGGAGAGTGAGCTTGCTCAGCATAGCCATGTATTTAGCCTTGAACCGTTCAAATTTGGACTGCTTCGGGTTTCTCGGGAAAGGTACTTTGGGTTTATACACTTTCCCAGCAGCTGCAGGAGCTTTCTTAGCAGCATCAGGCTCTGTACGCTGTTGGTGTCGACCGACATTTGATTGGTGTCGGTCGACATCGCTTGTTTTCGTTCTGTCATCGACCTCACAATCGACCTCGGTCGATTTCCGTCCGTCATGAGAATTCGAAGAAGTGGGTGTCGCCCGATATTCAGTGGTAGTGTCGGCCGACGCTCGTCTTGCGGCTTCGTACTCTTCCTCATATTCCTATATCTCCTCGATTTCCTTATTACTGATCTGCCTAATAGGGATAGTGTGCAGCTCTTTCCCACTCCGCAGTGATATTGCATTGCAGTGATGCTTGGGGTTGGTATATGTGCTTCCAGGAAGGAATCCGGCTTGCCTCTTAATGGCTCCAGCAATTTGAGCAACTTGAGAGTCCAATTGCTTCATATGTGTACTCAAGGATTCAAACTTCTCATTCAAATCAGTGTAGACAGCATCTATCTTCTTGTTGAAGTCCACATCAGTCTTCGTCTAACCGCTCCATCATAGCTTCCAGCTTACTCTCATGAGCACTATTAGTAGGAGGTGTCTGATAGGAAGATGATCCATAGGTCCTTTGATAAGAGTTGTTCTGCTGAAAAAGCTTATGGTAACCAGCATTCTGACCATATCCAAAAGAGTTTTGATTGCTTGTGAAAGCACTCTTCTGTCCACCAGTGAAGAACTTGTTGATTTGCTGATTCCCAAACCAGTTTCCTTGAAATCCAGAACCACCAATGTAGTTCACATCTTCTTCTGTGCAGCTGATATACCATGGATTTTAGGACTTTTAACCATGGTATATGTCTTATTTATCGAGTCTTTTACTATGTTTTAGAGTATTTTCAGGTGTTTATTAGGTACATGCACGTTTGGAGCGGATTTGGAGATAATGGAGCATTTTGGAGCATTTGGCCGAGAGAAAGAAGTCACTGCCCATATTTGACAGTTGTGTCGATCGACACACAATAGAATCGATCGATGCACAACGTGACCAGGCATTCTCGCGAGAGTTAATGAAGATTGTGGAAATTGCAGTTGTGCCCAGAAGTTCTTGATATTTACAAAGAAGCTCCAATTCGTGTTTTAGCTATATAATTAGGTTTTACAACCACTTGTTAGGCTAAGTTTTATTCTAAGCTTTTCTTAGAGAGAGTAGGAGATTTTGGGGGCTGGTTTTGTTCTCAAAAGAGACTTGATTTCGAACCCCTGTTCTTATTCTTTTGATTATTCTATGACATCTATTTTGACTATGTTTTCTGTTATGATTGCTATGTCTGAGTAGATATCTTGTTAGGATAGGAAATTCTCATTAGGGATTTGAAAGAATGTTAGAATAACTAATTTATTTAGATTCATCATCTAGTTCTTCATCTAATCCGTTCTCAATGCTTAATCTGAACTGGCCATTTAGATTATTGATTTTAGGTTGATTTACACAACGACAGTTGGTTAATTAACTAGATCTGATTTAGGTGAGCAATTTATCTATTCGCAAAGAAATTTGGTTTAGAGAAATTGTGAACGAACGAACTTGGAATTAATGCATGTTTAGAACTTTAGGATTCGCAACGAAAGTTGGTTTGCTAAGTTGTTAGACATAGATAATTATCGCAACGAAAGCTGGTTAGTTTTACCTTCGTGATTCTAGTTCAAGAACGCTATAGATTGAATCTTGATTGTAGTTAATCTGATTTTCTGATATCCTGAGAAATTCCCGAAACCTAACACCTTCGTTAATTGCTTACACCCATCTCGCTTGATCTGTTTACTTGCTATTTTGTTTACTGCTTTACAATTTGCTTCGCTTATCTTAATCCGAATTACTCATAATCTATTGTGTGACCGGAGTCCTTGTGGATTCGATACCCTAAGTACTACATCTGCATCACTGTGCACTTGCAGTTAGAATAGGGATAATTCTTGACCTATCAAGTTTTTGGCGCCGTTGCCGGGGACTCTTTGAGTTCGCCGATAGATTCAGTATTAGGATTTAGACTAAGCATTTTTTGTATTTTATTTTATTTTTCTAGTTTACTTACGTTTTTGTTTCTTTGGTGTTGCAGGAATCGCACTGCATCGATCGACGCATACCTCGCATCGATCGACAGAAGGCGAAATCAGTGATACCGAGAGTTTGAGCACTTAACAGGTTTGACTCTAATGGAGCCTGTGATTCTGATTCGCGGTGAAGACAACATTTTACGAGACCAAGAGGGTCATATATGAAACGCAAAGGGTCAGAAACTGGATGGGGAAGGAAACCCCATCATACCAGGGTACTACGCATTTGAAGGGCAGATAGCTGAGATGAGAGACAAGATTGATTCTATCCACAATATCCTACTTTGGAAGAGACAAATCCAAGCTGAGGCAGAGGCTGAAGAGTTTGCAGGGGTGAATTATATAGCTAGAGCTGATTATCATGGACAGACGTATGGAAATCAGTAGAGACAAGGTTCTAGTTATAATCCGATATCGAAAGATTATGGTTATTCTTCTCACCAAGCACCTCCTGCACCTACACATAAGAGCAGATTGGAAGCCATGATGGAGAATTTTCTTGAGGTACAACAACAGACCACTGCGTTTTCCAGCTCGAAGCTTGATACTTTGTACACTGATTTAAATGGTAAGTTTGAGGCCTTGAACACTCATATGAGGCTGCTGGATACACAAGTGGATCAAATTTCAAATTTTGCCAAAAGGAAGAGTGCTCAGAAAGCTCATGTCAACGACATCTCAGTTCAGGTTGACCATAGGCTGGATCAGGGATCATATCTTGAAGTTAAGGCTATGGAAATTGTGGAAAACAAAGAAGAATCCGAGATTGAAATCCCTGAGTTTGAGAGTTTCGACGGACCAGACTCAACCGAGATTGACATTGATCTTTTGGTAAAATCCATCAGTGTCGATCGACCCACTTTCAGTGTCATGGACACCCACATCAAAGCTTGGAAGGTTCAGATTGATAATGGATAAAGCCAAGGAGAGAAATTTGAGTTTAAGACTGCTGAACTCGTGAAAGAAGCTGAAACTGAAGCTGGAACTCGAGATGAACTATATGCGTCGATCGTTGCACCAAGTGCGTCGATCGTTGCACACCGTGAAGAACCAGCCTCACTTATTTCTCGTGGAATTGTTAAGGAAAGGGTCTACAAACCTCCAATACCATTCCCAAAAGTTCCTATAAGGTCTAAACATGCTCAAAATGTAATCGAGAGCATGATAGTGGTGGATAAGGAGATGAATGAAGCTCCACCAGCTAAAGCTTCGCGAGTTCATCCTTGTGTGTTGAAATATGTAAGGAAGATGGTCTCAACTGATAGTCATTTGAAAGATGAAGTTCAGATTGGTGGAATTACAGCGCCTGATAGTGGAGAAAAGAAGATGGTGGTTCCTCAGGAATCTACTCTAACATCTTCAGAGCCTAAAACTGCTCATAAGCAGAAAGCTCCAGACATCTCATTTCCACCAAAGGTAAGGCATAAATCATCTAAGCTTAAACCTCCTGACCGCACTACTTTGAATTCAGGAAAATGCAGAACGCCACCCAAGCTTCGCTCCCGCCCTGATTTTACTCCTTCGTTCCTTGGACGATCTCACGCTGATACTGCTTACACACCACCCTGGATGAAGAGACATTCACAGAGACACTCCAAGTCTCTGTTGAAACCCCCATGAGTCTGATCTCCTACCATCAGTCCAGCTAATGACTTAAAACAAGCGCTGAGTGGGAGGCAACCCACTGTTAGGTTTTAGTATTTTAGTTATTTATTTTTGGTGTTTTTCTTAAGATTTAACGTTTTTGTCTAGTTTTTGCTGAGTTTTTATTAGAGAACACGAGTCTGGAGATCTGCGTCGATCGTTGCACTTTTTGTAATGATCGACGCAGGGTGATTTGAAAAAGAAGAATCGCCTTGTGACGATCGATGCACCTATGCAACGGTCGTTGCAGGGCGAAATGACGAAGAGATGAAATCGCCTTGCAACGATCGCTGCCCTTAAAGCAACGGTCGATGCAAGCGCGACACGGTAAGTCATGTTTAATTTTCTTTCTTCTTTCTCCTTCTTCATTTCTTTCTCGCGATAAACCCTAGCCGATTTCTCCTCTTTGATTCCTCACTCATTTCTTGCTCAATTTAAACAATTCAAAGTGCTAACCCACTTAATTTTTCGAGCTCTATCAGTATATCTCATCAATCTGAGCCGAAACTAAGGTATGTTTTCTTAATCTCGATGTTTCAGACGCAAACCTAAGGTATAAACGTTTGATTTTTTAGCTCTGAAACTTGGAACCATACCGATATAGATTTGATTTAGGACGATTGATGCTGAGATTGTACTGCTATTTCGATTTTAGGACAAATTTTGATGCGATTTGAAGGATCCTTTAGCGACTGCGAAGTCACTTTGCATCGATCGTTGCACTGCGACTTCACAGGTAGATCTGCCGTGACTAATATTGTTTAATTCTTTTGATTTACAGATGCCTCCTCGCGGACAACCTTGCAAACGCAGAGCTACTACAGCTGCGGATCAAACTTCTCCACCAGCGGAATGGTTTATCCGAGATTCACCACCTCCTGAGCCTTATCAGAGAGATAGGGAAGCCATACAGTTGCCTTGGCCTAGGGCAGATAAGGTGAAGATCCGAACAGACAAGGTATGGAGCACGACACCTGATAAGCTGATTAAGACTGATGAGTTCACAGAGAGGCCAATCAATGACTACTGAGACGAGTTCGATACACTGCTATACAATGCCTGGTGCGATATGGAAGTTAAGCCGACTAAGTTTGTTGACTATTGGAGCTGCAAGCACTTGGGCATTGATGAGCAGGTGCTTAGATTGATTAAGGGCATTGGTCTGGGGACTATGCCTATACAGTACTATGAGCTGTACCCAGACTTGGTTAGACAGTTGTTGGCAACCTGCAGGGTCTATTATCCTGATCCAGACCGCAAGAGAGCCGCATATGGGATTTTTACATTCATGAGCTTAGGAGTCAGGTATCAGATTCCCTTTCTAGATATCTGCCGTATTTATGGTTTCAGCGTGGAGCGTACACGCACTGGTATAGCTCTTGAATGGGATAGACACGAGGCGCAGTATTTCTGGGATCAGATAGGCAGTGGGGTATATGACTCAAGGACCACAAAGCAGATTATGGTCAGACATCCGGTGCTCAGATATGTGATCCGCGTCTTGGGCTACACACTGCTGTGTAAAGCCGAGACAAACAAGATGCGCAAGAATGAGTTGGAGGTGTTCTTTATTGGGCTGAAGGATTTGTTTGATGAGACTGACTTGAGAGATCCTGCTAGGGATCTCAACCTAGGAGCTGTGTTTGCTCATCACCTGTGCACACTGACGACGAAGGCTGTGGATGGGAAAGACACTGAGACAGTGGGCAGTTTGCTCACTCCCATCTTCAGACATTGCAGGATCCCTTTAGAGGGTACGGAGCGTGATGATAGCAAGGCATATATGGATTTGACTCACATGCAGAGTGCCACTTGGCTAAAGGAGAGACGCATCTGGGTCTATTATGACACCCATGAGCAGAAGCATGGTGTGGAGCTTCCGGCTGCTAATCTGACTAAGATCGATACATTGGCTGACTTGGATTTCCAGCCTCCTATGAGAGAGCGGCGCAGTGTTCCTACGATGGCACATCCTCTAGGCGAGCCTTCTACGAGAGCTTCCTCTTCATCTGCGCCTGCACCTGAGTCTCCTGTTGTACAAGACATAGGCCCTTATCCTGTTCCTTCAGTTCCTTTATGGGAGATGTCTGAGACTGAGTGGAGAGAGCGTCAGGATGGGATACTGAAGACTATCTGGGAGTGGATGCATGGCTGCACTTGCAGGAGACAACCACAAATTCATCAGCCCGTTCCTTCCCGTAGACGTAGACAGCGCTCTCCGACTTCCGGTTCTTCGAGTGGTACTGATCGCATTGATGGGATGGAGGACGAGTGAGAGTAGCGAGCATTTTCAGACATCGGTTCTGTAGTTCTTTATTTCCTTTTCTTTTGCATTTTTCTTTTGATTTCCTTAGGATGCTTATGTTTTTGGATGATATGCTTGCATTTGAACTATCTGTTGCTTTGATTTAGCTTGTTTACATTGATATTCAGCTTTCAGGTTCAAAATTTGAGAATTTCTCACGGACTAACCTGCTGACTTGCTGACTGATCCGAAAAATCGCAGTGCGTCGATCGACACAACCTTGTGTCGATCGTCCCACCACGAAAATCGCATTACAGCGATCGTTGCGGTCCTGAGCAACGATCGACACATGACGAAAATCGCCTTGCAATGGTCGTTACATTTATGTATCGATCGATGCATGAGCGACAGAGGTAAAAATCAGACAGAACTTAACACATCCTTAAACATTTTCTTTCTTTTTACCAATCCTTAGCTTGACACTACTGGGGACAGTGTGTTTCAAGTGTGGGGGAGGTGGTACTAACTACTATCTTTCTGTTTTCTTAGAGTCAGTCCGTTTTTCAAAAAAATTTGTTTTATCGAGTCAAAACAAGTTTAAGTAAGAAACAGTGAATTTTTGAGAAGTTAACAACATCTTGCAGGAACTTAAGTAACCATTGGGATGAAGTTGCAGGATCTATCTATGATTATTAGAAAACCCAACACAGATCAACCTACTGAGAACACCCACATCACTTCAGGTATCAGAGGATCTTTTATTGACTTCACCATTAATTAGACTTAATTTTCTCACCTAAGGGCTTGGTATACCTTGAGTCGGACTCCTCTGTTAGTTCTGACACAGCTTGTAAACCTGTCCGAGTATGGTTCCCTTCTCCCTTTCTCTAAAAAAAATGAGAATAATAAACTGAGGATGAGCTAGTAGCTCCGAAGTGGTCACGGGAGTGGTAGCTACCACTATTACCTCCTGTGCATTCATGGAATGTGTCCAAAGTACACCCCATAACGGGAAGAGCACTGATAAAAAAAAAATGATACCCAATGGGGAAAATTCAGAATGCTAAGGAAGGGAAAAGAGAAGAAAGGAACCAGAAAAAGATAGTATGGTGGTCTAGAGCTGGCAGAGTAAGAATCCATGTGCCCTTTGATCGATAATCCTTAGGTGAGACCACACTTAAATAGCTTATAGAAGTCAGTAGGGTGAAATTGAATGCTTGAATGTGATTGTGGAGTTTACTTAGGACAATTGCTAAGTGTGGGGGAAGTATATGTTGGTCTTGATGTCTGATAGGTCTCGAGTTTTACCCTATACTAACTGCAAGTGCACAATATATCAATTGTAGTACTTAGGGATCGAATCCACGAGGACTCTAGGCAACGATAGGATTAGAACTAAAGAGATTAAAACTAGGAGAAATTAAAAGGCAAATTGTATTGATTAATTGAAAAGCAAGCAAGAAAGTAAACAGTAGCAGGTTGTTGTTGTAGGCAATAAACTAAGGGCGCTAAGTCTAGGGCGTTCTCAGAAAATCAGACAAGCAGATAAATCAATCAGTCAGGATCTAATTAAACACAGTTCTAGAACTCAAAACACAGATATAGAATTAACTAAATTCCTTTGCGAGAATTCTCTAAGTCTAAGTGCAGTAATCCAAATTCCTTTGCAATTACTAACAGATTAAACCAGCTTTAAATCCAAGTTTGATATGTTCACAATCTAATTAAACCAAATTCCTTTGCGAGTAATTAAATTGCTCAACCTAAATAGTTTAGATTCTAAACCACAATGTCGCGTCGTATTTAGCAACCTAAGATCTAGATTCTAATTGATCAGGTTAGAACTAGCATTAAACACAATTTAGTTTGAAGAACATCTATTGATGTGAATCTTTAACTGAATTAATTATATCTAGCAAGTTATGAAATCCCTATGAGAAACCCTAAACCTAACTATGAAACTACTCAGACATAGATAATGTAAACATAATCAATGAATTAATAGATATCATAAAAGAGATTAGAATAATAAAGGGGTTCGGAAACTTCTCCAAAACGAATGTAGTACAGGATCAGATCAGCCCCAAAAGCTCTAAAAACTCTCTGCTCTAAGTTATGATAGCTTAATTAAAACTGAAGCTAAAAACCTAATTAAATAGCTAAAACCCGACTTGGGGCTTCTGTGAAAATATCTAGAACTTCTGGGCATCTTCTGCAATATTGGCATACTTCATTAAACCGCCGAGAGTCTGGCCCAACACGCTATGCATCGATCGATGCAGGTGTGCAACGATCGACGCAGTCATCAAATCTGGTCAGTGAACACAACCTCTCGGGTCAAATCTCCAAAGTGCTCCAATTAGCTCCATAATCTCCACTTTTGCTCCAAACGTACGTGTACCTAATAAAACCTGCAAAGGACTCTAAAAGAACACCAAAAGACACTAAAACAGACTTATATCATGGCATAAAACCGGTAAAAACCATGATATATCAACTCCCCCACACTTAGCCTTTGCTTGCCCTCAAGCAAAACAGAGAACTAAAACATGGTGAATAGGTTTGAAAACTTTCAGAAACTCCTTTTGTCTTAGAAGCAACAACACTCAGATTCCCCTTAGTAAACCACTGAAAGAATCAACCACAAGATATCAAGACCAACATATACTTCCCCCACACTTAGCAACTGTCCTAAATAAACTCCACAATCACATTCACGCATTCAAATTCTCCCTACTGACTTCTGCAAGTATTTAAGTGCGGTCTCACCTAAGGACTATCGATCAAAGGCACATGGACTCTTACCTTGCCAGCTCTAGACCACCATACTATCTTTCTTTGGTCCCTTTCTTCTCTTTTCCCTTCCTTAGCATTCTGATTTTTCCCCATTGGGTATCATTTTTTTTTTTATTAGTGCTATTCCCGTTAAGGGGTGTACTTTGGACACATTCCATGGATGCACAGGATATGATAGTTGTAGCTACCACTCCCAGAGACCACTTCGGAGTTACTAACTCATCCTCAGTTTATTATCTTTTTTTTATGGAGGGGGAGAAGGGAACCAAATAGGACAGGTTTACAGGCTGTGTCAGAACTAACAAGGGAATCCGACACAAGGTATACCAAGCCCTTAGGTGAGAAAATTAAGTCAGTATTAAAGTGAAGTCATTAAAAGGATCCTCTGATACCTGAAGTGATGTGGGTGTCCTCAGTAGGTTGATCCGTGTCTGGGTTTTCTAATAGTCATAGATAGATCCTGCAACTTCATCCCAATGGTTACTTAAGTTCCTGCAAGATATTGTTAACTTCTCCAAAATTCATTGTTTCCTACTTAAACTGGTTTTGACTCAATAAAACAAAATTTTTGAAAAACTGGACTGACTCTAAGAAAACAGAAAGATAAAGTCAGTAGCACCTCCCCCACACTTAAAACACATTGTCCCCAGTAGTGTCAAGCTAAGGATTGGCAAAAAGAAAAACAAAAATGTTAATGGATGTGTTGAGTTCTGTCTGATTTTTACCTCTATCGCACAGGCATCGATCATTGCATAAATGCATCGACCGTTGCTAGGCGATTTTTCGTCGTGTGTCGATCGTTGCTCAGGACCGCAACGATCGCTGCAATGCGATTTCTTTCGTGTTGTGACGATCGACACAAGGTGTGTCGATCGACGCACTGCGATTTCTCGGATCAGTCAGCAAGTTAGCAGGTTAGTCCGTAAGAAAATCCAATTTTTCGAACCTGCAAGCTGAAAAACACTGAAAACAGGCAAAATCAAAGCAACCAATGGTTTCAATGCAAACACAACATCCAAACATAAACATCCTAAGAAAGTCAAAAGAAAATGCAAAAGAAAAATAAGAGAATACAGAAATGAATGTCTAGAGATGCTCGCTACTCTCACTCGTCCTCAGCTATGCGATCAGTACCACTCAAAGAACCGGGAGTCGGAGATCGTCGTCTGCGTCGAGTAGGTCCTGGATGGTGTATTTGTGGCTGTCTCCTGCAAGTGCAGGTACGCATGAAGTTCCAGACGACCCGTAGAATACCATCTGAGCGCTCTCTCCACTCTGCCTCAGACATATCACCATAAGGCATCGTAGGCTCGGGAAAAGGTCCAACGTCATCGACAGGGGCAGCAGGTGCAGGCGCAGGTGCAGAGGAGGTAGTAGCTCGTGTAGAAGGCTCTCCCAGCGGATGAGCCATAGAAGGGACTCTGCGCTGCTCACTCTCAGGAGGCTGAAACCTCAAGGCATCCAGCGTATCAATCTGTGTAAGACCAGGAGCAGGAAGATCCACACCACACTTCACCGTAGCAGGGTCATAATAGACCCATACTAGTCCCTCCTTCAGCCACGTAGCACTCTGCAGATGGCTGAAATCAAGGAACTCCAAGCTGTCATTACGCTCCGTTCCCTCTAAGGAAATCCTACAATGTCTGAAAATGGGAGTAAGCAGACTCCCTACTCTCTCAGTGCCCACGCCATCAAATGGCTTCTTCTGCAGCTCGCATAGATGATCAGCAAAAACAGCTCCCAAGTTAAGTCCCTTAGTGGGATCTCTCAGAACTGTATCCTCAAACTGGTCCCTCAGTCCGATAAACAGCATCTCCATCTCGTTCTTACGCATCTTTTTGGCCTCAAACTTACACAACAGAGTAGATCCTAAGATGCGCAAGACGTATCTAAGAACCGGATGCCTAACCTGAATCACCGGTGTGGTCCTCGAGTTGTACCGACCAGTGCCGATACACTCCCAGAAATACTGAGCCTCATCCACGTCCCACTCAAGTGAAATAGCAATGCGCTGCGGCTCGGTGCTGAATCCGTAAATCCTGCAGATATCGAGAAGAGGAATCCGATACCTGGCTCCTAAGCACATGAAGGTAAAGAAACCTCCTGAAGCCTTCCTGCTGTCTGGTGTAGGGTATATCACTCTGCAGGTGGCGAGCAACTGTCTTACCAACTCTGGGTACATCTCATAAGGCTGCATTGGCATTGTCCCCAGACCAATGCCCCTACACAGTGCAAGAACCTGCTCATCTATCCCCAGACTCCTGCAAGTCGAGTAATCTGAAAACTTGGTTGGCTTAAGCGTCATGCCACACCAACCATTGTACAACAATGTGTCATACTCGTCCCACTGGTTAAGCAATGGCCTCTCTGTGAACTCATCAGCAATGTTATTTGGCCACTCTCTATCTGACTGGATCTCTGTCATATCTGCTCGGGGCCAAGGTAGTGCTATTGCGGGACCAACTCTCACATAATCCTCAGGGTGCGGTGATTCTCGATGGAACCACTCTGGTGGTGGAGCATGATGTGTTGTAGCAGCTCGGCAGTGGCTCTGCGTTTGCGAGACGATCGAGGAGGCATCTGCAAGGAAAATAATTAAACATGTAAGTCACGGCAGAAATCTCCCTGTGAAATCGTAGAGCAACGACCGTTGCACAAGTGCAACGACCGTTGCTAGGCGATTTCACAGCCGATAAGCAATCCTCAATTCGTGCCCAAAATTGTTAATCAAACCCATGAACAGCATGCATTCATCACAAATCGACCTAAATCAAGCTAATTATAGCACGAAATCATCATTCTCAAATCAAAATCTCTTAATTCCAAAAACCCTAAAATTGAACCCGAAAATCATGAAAATGAGGTACAGTACCTTGGATTCGCCTTAAATAGGTTAGAGGACTAGATAGAGCAAGTAAAACAAGTAGAATAGCACTTTAAATCAACAAGAATGATGAAAAAATGAGAGATTTAGGCAATAGAGGTCTCGGTTTTACGGACGGCGAAGTGGAGAAGAAAAGAGGAGAAAAGGGTTTAAGGTACTTACCTCGATCGTGGGTGCAACGACCGTTGTAGATGAGCAACGATCGTCGCTTGTGAACCGGGTCGATTCCGGTTTAGCTCAACGTACCTTAATTTTGCAATTTAAACCAAATGCAACGACCATTGCACAGGACCGCAACGATCGTCACAATGCGATCCCATCTCCTCGTCAAAATCTCCCTGCAACGACCGGTGCACAAGTGCATCGATCGTCACACATCTCCAGACTCGAGTTCTGTATCTAAAAACTTAGCAAAACAAAACCAAAACGTAAGTTCCTAACAAAAACACCAAAAATCAAAAAGAAAAGCACTAAAACCTAACAGTGGGTTGCCTCCCACTCAGCGCTTGTTTAAGGTCATTAGCTTGACCGGACGAACAAGAATCAGGCACCGTGAGATCCTGACAGAGACTTTGATTGTCTCTGTGAAAGTCTCCTCATCCAAGGCGGAGAGTAAGCTGTATCAGAATGAACTTGTCCAAGAAAAGAAGGAGTAAACTGCTCCCCAGGATCCAAAACCGTAATGTGACTCGACTGCTCTTCATCTCCATCCATAATGGTGAAGGTCTGCCCATCTATCAGTGGCTTGCGCAGCTTGTCCATCTCAAAATGCAGCGGCTCATCTCCCAGATGGAGATCTATCAGACTGTGTCTCACATCTATTACTGCTCCAGCTGTAGCCAAGAATGGTCTACCCAATATCAAAGCGTCATCCTGCTCACCGTGGTACTTAAGAACTAAGAAATCTGTTGGAACCAAGTAGTTTCCAACTCTCACCGGGATGTCCTCAAGAACTCCTTCCGGAACCCTTATCGACTGATCATCTAGGACAAGAAAGGTCCTAGTGGGTCTAAAATCCATCATACCCAGCTTCTCTGCCACAGAGTATGGCATAAAACTTCCAGCAGCTCCTAAATCACAAAGAGAGCGCTTAAAACCATCCTCGAAGATAGAACAACTTAGCACAAAAATCCCAGGATCAGGTAGCTTCTTAGGAACCTTGGTTAATAGCACATCACTTATATGCTGAGGAACAACTATAACCCAATCCTTCAGCTCTTCATCCAAAGGCAACATCTTACCCAAGTACTTCTGCACACAAGGGTGATAATGTGGATCATTAGACGGTGGAATTTCTTCCAACTCTTCACCAATCTTCCTTAGCTCTTTAAGCTCATCAATCTCTTGTTGAATTACTTCAGATACCTTAGGATATAAGCGAATAGAGTGTGCATAAATCTCCTGTTGGTTTATCTCAGACACCCCAGGGAATAAGCGGTTAAGCTCTGAATCTGCATCAATGTCATAAGAATCCTGTGAATCTGTCTGTCCACGCCTTGCAACGATCGACGCTAAGGGTGCATCGATCGATGCAGTCAAATTTTCACAGATTCTACCCGAGAGATTTTCCTCAAAATCCGAAATTTCACCTTCCTCTACCACTTCAGCTGTACTTAGCTCAAATCTTTCACCTAGATGTGATCCATCATCAACGTACACTGACCAGGCCTTAATATGGGTGTCTACCACACCTTTCCCTTTGATGGAGTTTGAAATTTGGTTCACCTGAGTGTCCAATTACTTCACATGAGTGTTCAGAGACTCAAACTTCCCATTTAGATCCCCATAAACAGCAACCAACTTCTTGTTGCAGTCCACAGCAATCTTGGTATGTCCTTCCAGCAGCTGTTCCAACATAGCCTCCATCTTACTCTCATGAGTAGTAGCTACAGGAGGTGCTTGGTAAGAGGAGGATCCATATGTTCTTTGATTACCTAGCTGGAAAGGCTTCTGAAATCCACTAGTCTGTCCAAACCCAGAAGAGTTTTGGTTGCTATTGAAAGCACTCTTCTGTCCTCCCTCCATTGAAGATCCTGTTACCAGACTGATTACCAAACCTGTTTCCCTGGAAACCAGATCCTCCGATGTAATTCACATCCTCTTCCTGCTCTTCTCCTTCATCATTGATCATCTCAACATCTTGAGCAAAGTGGACAGCTTTCTTCCCAGCTAGAAGATTGCAAACTGTGTCCAACTTAGATCTAATATCAGCTATTTCAGAATTCTCAATCTTTCCACCGGACTTCTTCCTTCTCTCATCAGTGGTCTTGTAGCTATTACTGCTTACCAGATTGTCTATCAACTGCTTAGCTTGAGCAGGAGTCCTAGTGTTAAAGTTGGCATTGCTAGAATTGTCCAGCGCAGTCTGATACGGAAGATCTATTCCTCTAAAGAAGATGCCTAAAAGTGTTACCTCAGTGAATCCATGGTGCGGGCAGTCACGTTGGTATTTCTTGAATCTCATCCAGGCTGTCTTAAGAGTCTCTGTAGGACCTTGGGTGAAGGTGAGAATGTCCTGCCTGGACTGGTCTGAGCGCGCATCATCATAGAAATGACGCAGGAACTCACTCTTCAGGGCTGCCCAAGTAACAAACGTCCCAGATGGAAGTTGTTTTAGCCAGGCTGCAGCATCTCCAGCCAGAGAGTAGGGGAAAAGCTTGAGGAACAGATAGTCTTGGTTAACTCCATCGTACTTTATTCTAGTAACTATGCCCTCAAACTCATCTATGTGATCCATCGGCTGCTCACTTGGAGAGCCATGGAATGCTTTCTGCCTCAGGAGAGAGTAGTAGACGGTTTTGATTTCAAAATCATTCCTCTCAAATTCAGGAAGTACAAGAGCTGACCGGTTAGCATGGAACTCATCCGGACGGTTATAGTCAGCTAAAGTCCTCTCATGGACAACCATCTGTCTACCTTGGTTCTGTCCTTGATTCTGCTCCTGCTGCAGCTGTGGTTGCTCTGGAGGATCAGGGATGACATTCCCTTCAGCATCTATCGGTTCTCCAGCAGCATTGTAAGGATTGTTGTGCCGGTCCCTCAGGACACCTTGAGCATCAGGCAATATGATCACACGTTCAACAACCATCCTTTCTCTTTGAACTCTTCTGTTTGTCCTCTCTAGTCTAGCAAGTTCTTCAAGTTGGAGGTTTACGAGATTAGTGTTCGGATTACTTCTGGTATCACGTGTCTACATAAACCATTTGTAATCGCCAAGCAACGATCGATGCTAACAGTGCAACGATCGATTCAACTCCAATCGCCTAGTGTCTATCGATACAAGAAGTGCAACGGTCGATGCTATGCGATTATGAAACCTGCGACAGAGAGAAAACAGAGAAAAAAAAAAAAAAAATCAGTAAAAAAAAATAAAATAAAAATCCTAGTAAAAACCCTAAGTTCGAAGCTATCGAAGACTCTAAGAGTCCCCGGCAACGGCGCCAAAAACTTGATAGGTCTTGAGTTTTACCCTATACTAACTGCAAGTGCACAATATATCAATTGTAGTACTTAGGGATCGAATCCACGAGGACTCTAGGCAACGATAGGATTAGAACTAAATAGATTAAAACTAGGAGAAATTAAAAGGCAAATTGTATTGATTAATTGAAAAGCAAGCAAGAAAGTAAACAGTAGCAGGTTGTTGTTGTAGGCAATAAACTAAGGGCGCTAAGTCTAGGGCGTTCTCGGGAAATCAGACAAGCAGATAAATCAATCAGTCAGAATCTAATTAAACACAGTTTTAGAACTCAAAACACAGATATAGAATTAACCAAATTCCTTTGCGAGAATTCTCTAAGTCTAAGTGCAGTAATCCAAATTCCTTTGCAATTACTAACAAAATAAACCAGCTTTAAATTCAAGTTTGATATGTTCACAATCTAATTAAACCAAATTCTTTTGCGAGTAATTAAATTGCTCAACCTAAATAGTTCAGATTCTAAACCACACTGTCGTGTCGTATTTAGCAACCTAAGATCTAGATTCTAATTGATCAGGTTAGAACTAGCATTAAACACAATTTAGTTTGAAGAACATCTATTGATGTGAATCCTTAACTGAATTAATTATATCTAGCAAGTCATGAAATTCCTATGAGAAACCCTAAACCTAACTATGAAACTACTCAGAAATAGATAATGTAAACATAATCAATGAATTAATAGATATCATAAAAGAGATTAGAATAATAAAGGGGTTCGAAAACTTCTCCAAAACGAATGTAGTACAGGATCAGATCAGCCCCAAAAGCTCTAAAATCTCTCTGCTCTAAGTTATGATAGCGTAATTAAAACTGAAGCTAAAAACCTAATTAAATAGCTAAAACACGACTTGGGGCTTCTGTGTAAATATCTGGAACTTCTGGGCATCTTCTGCAATATTGGCATACTTCATTAAACCGCCGAGAGTCTGGCCCAACACGCTATGCATCGATCGATGCAGGTGTGCAACGATCGACGCAGTCATCAAATCTGGTCAGTGAACACAACCTCTCGGGTCAAATCTCCAAAGTGCTCCAATTAGCTCCATAATCTCCAATTTTGCTCCAAACGTATGTGTACCTAATAAAACCTGCAAAGGACTCTAAAAGAACACCAAAAGACACTAAAACAGACTTATATCATGGCATAAAACCTGTAAAAACCATGATATATCAATGTCTTGCAGGTGATTCTTTCAGTGGCTTACCAAGGGGAATCTGAGTGTTGTTACTTCTAAGATAAAAAGAGTTTCTGAAAGTTTTCAAACCTCTTCACCATGTTTTAGTTCTCTGTTTTGCTTGAGGGCAAGCAAAGGCTAAGTGTGGGGGAGTTGATATACCATGGATTTTAGGACTTTTAACCATGGTATATGTCTTATTTATCGATTCTTTTACTATGTTTTAGAGTCTTTTCAGGTGTTTATTAGGTACATGCACGTTTGGAGCGGAATTGGAGATAATGGAGCATTTTGGAGCATTTGGCCGAGAGAAAGAAGTCACTGCCCATATTTGACAGTTGTGTCGATCGACACACAATAGCATCGATCGATGCACAACGTGACCAGGCATTCTCGCGAGAGTTAATGAAGATTGTGAAAATTGCAGTTGTGCCCAGAAGTTCCTGATATTTACAAAGAAGCCCCAATTCGTGTTTTAGCTATATAATTAGGTTTTACAGCCACTTGTTAGGCTAAGTTTTATTCTAAGCTTTTCTTAGAGAGAGTAGGAGATTTTGGGGGCTGGTTTTGTTCTCAAAAGAGACTTGATTTCGAACCCCTGTTCTTATTCTTTTGATTATTCTATGACATCTATTTTGACTATGTTTTCTGTTATGATTGCTATGTCTGAATAGATCTCTTGTTAGGATAGGGAATTCTCATTAGGGATTTGAAAGAATGTTAGAATAACTAATTTATTTAGATTCATCATCTAGTTCTTCATCTAATCCGTTCTCAATACTTAATCTGAACTGGCCATTTAGATTATTGATTTTAGGTTGATTTACACAACGACAGTTGGTTAATTAACTAGATCTGATTTAGGTGAGCAATTTATCTATTCGCAAAGAAATTTGGTTTAGAGAAATTGTGAACGAACGAACTTGGAATTAGTGCATGTTTAGAACTCTAGGATTCGCAACGAAAGTTGGTTTGCTAAGTTGTTAGACATAGATAATTATCGTAGCGAAAGCTGGTTAGTTTTACCTTCGTGATTCTAGTTCAAGAACGTTATAGATTGAATCTTGATTGTAGTTAATCTGATTTCCTGATATCCTGAGAAATTCCCGAAACCTAACGCCTTCGTTAATTGCTTACACCCATCTCGCTTGATTTGTTTACTTGCTATTTTGTTTACTGCTTTACAATTTGCTTCGCTTATCTTAATCCGAATTACTCATAATCTATTGTGTGACCGGAGTCCTTGTGGATTCGATACCCTAAGTACTACATCTGCATCACTGTGCACTTGCAGTTAGAATATGGATAATTCTTGACCTATCAGCAGCCTTCTTCATGTCCAAACTCTTCAACATCTTGAGAAAAGTGGACATGCTTCTTGCTGGTCAACAAGCTGTGAACAGTATCCAACTTGTTCTTCATCTCAGCTATCTGCAAATGATCAACTTTTCCACTAGACTCTTTCCTTCTCTGATCTGCAGTCTTGGTGTTGAAGTTACCATTGCTGGCAGCATCTAACGCAGACTGGTTCCAGAGATCCACACCTTTGAAGAAAATGACCAGCAGCTGAACTTCAGAGAATCCATGATGGGGACAGTCTCGTTGGTACATCTTAAACCTTACCCAATCAGACTTAAGCGGCTATGTAGGTCCCTGGGTGAATGTCAGAAGATCCTGTCTGAGCTGATCAGAGCGAGCATCATCATAGAAATGTCGCAGGAACTCTCTCTTCACTGCATCCCAAGTGGTTAACTTCCCAGGTGGTAGTTGCTTAAGCCAAGCAGCAGCTTCTCCAGCAAGAGAGTATGGGAAAAGCTTAAGGAAAAGGAAGTCATAACCCACCCCATTGTGCTTCATCCCAGTGACAAAGGCTTCAAAATCCTCAATGTGGTCTATGGGTTTCTCATGCGGAAGACCATGGAAAGGATGCTGCCTCAGTAGTGAATAGTAGGCAGTCTTGAGCTCAAACTCATTCCTCTCAAAAGGAGGAGGTACAATTGCTGACCGGTTAGAATAAAACTCATCGGGTCGGTTGTAGTCAGCAAGAGTCCTCTAAGCAACAGGACGTTTAGGTGGATGTCCATTAGCTCCAGGATTGACCATCTGCCTCTCATCTTGAGGCTTCTCAGGTTCAGGAATCACATTCCCTTGGGCATCAATCCATTGCCCCTGAGCGTTGTATGGGTTGTTCTGTTGGTCTCTCAGAACTCCTTCAGCATCTGGTCTCAAGATCAAACGATTTTTCATCATCCTTGAAGATCTCTGCGTCTTTCTGTTCATTCTCTCAAGTTTAGCTAGCTCCTCAAGCCTGAGGTTAAGAAGTTCTTCGTTTGGGTTGCTTCGGGTGTGTCGACTTGGCATACACTGATTTCAGAGATGAAATCCGTGAGGGGTGTCGGGTGACACTGGTTTGGCGTCGGTCGACTCTGAGTGCTTCTGTCGATTCCTGCAGCAACAAAAACGAGCCAAACAAGAGAATGTGAGTAACAAAAGAAATAAAAGACTTAGACTAAACCTTAAAACAAAATCTATCGGCGAACTCAGTTGAGTCCCCGGCAACGACGCCAAAAACTTGATAGAGTCAAATTTGTTGGGAATGTCCTGAAATCTACCGTACTATCTCTAGAAAGTATGATAAGTGTTGAGATCAGACATAAGTCATAAATACTGGGTGATCATGATGGCTTGCTAGAGTCCGCTCTTGATCTATAAGTTTAAGACTTATTACCAGTATTGTATGATCCCAAAGGGTCACACACCATAGCTAATGGGAAAGTTAAATGGAATTAATACGGTAAGATGCAATGGCATTTATTGTATTGGATCAGAGTTTTGGGCCAGACAAATACAGGCTTTTGTCTGATTTGTATTTTGGGCCCAAAAGATTAATGAGCCATTAGTCTAATGACTTGGGCCCATTAATGAGATATAAGAGAGTTAGAAAGCCCTAAAGGAAACAAGCACTCTAGCTACTTTTTCAATTTGGCGTCATCTCTCTCTCTCTCTCTTCATCTCTCTCTCTGATTCTTCCAGCTCTTTGGTCTAGCAGCCGTCCCGTGCTTGTAAGAGTGTGGATACTCAAGGAGGAATAGGTGATCCATCTGTTCTAGCTGATCTTGTCATTACCGTCAACCCGCTGTGCAAATCAAAAGGTAATGTCACAGGTTTGGTTTATGATTCATTCATCAAGAACCTAGATCTGTTTAAGGATTTGTGTTAGGTTGAAACAGAGAATTGAACCTTGAAAAACAACTAATAATCCTTCAGTGGTATCAGAGCCTGGTTATTAGGTTTCTTGTTAAATTGGATCATATGAAAATTCATTGATTGATTTTGAATGTGCAAAAATCAGATGCTAATGAATTTTGTTATTATCGATTTGTGATCAAAAGAAAGTAACTCACGAGCGTTAAGCGTTGAGTGAATTTTATCGATTTGATAGGTTGGTTAATGATTTATGAATCGTTTTTTTTTTTGTCTTACATGAACACGATCGAATTGTTAAATGGAACTGATCTATAAAATCGTGATCGCCACATGATGTTGTTATTAGTTTAATTATTAAACCCTAGCCGCTTTGATGATATGTTGCTAATTCGTTGCTTTCTCTATGTATTGGCTACTATCAAAAGTGTTTAATAATTGAATTGATTTCCAATTATTGAATTGGAAAAGTTAAGAGGACAAAAACGTTTTTGTCTTATGTGAACAAGCAATTATCAATATTGTGAGCATGTGATCGTGAATTGTATTAGTGAATTGATAATTAATTTGATCATGTGCGTGATTATATACAATATACAATGGTATATTATATAATATACAATGGTATATAGAATATATAATATATATTGGTATATTATATAAATCATCATTAATTAATTAATTAATGTATGGTAAAGGCGTTAACCCAAATCGCGGTTTACCAGAAATAATTTTATTTCTGGTTAAATCGGATTTAAATTCAAAAAAATTGAATTTTAACCTAAACCGAAGGCTGGTCTAAGTTTGATTTGGTTGGACCAAATAATTTAGAGCTGGTCTGGTTTAGTAAATAACCGATGGTTTTGATAGTTAATTTGGTCTTGGACCAGAATTAATAAACCGGATCGGTTATGTCAAATTATTGGGCCAGCTGGAATTCTATGGTCTTGGGCCAAGAATTGGGCCTATAATTTGTGACCCAACCCGAAAATATTTATAAAATATTAAATTAGAAATTTCTATTTTTAGAATATTTCTAAATTTAGAAAGTTTCTAAAATAAGAAAGTTTCCCAAAATAGTAATATTCTATTTTTGGAAATAAAACTTAAAAATCCTCAAAAACAATATCAAGCTTGGATGTCTTTCCAATCTTGTCAGCTACTTAACGCTTATTTGATTACAGACATGGCTTACAGTGTGAGGTGTCTGTTTTCGCGTAAGTAAAGTAGTATATAGTCACTAATTTCATTGGGAGTCCCAGATTTTAGTGATTATTTGGCTGTAAGAGATTGGTTTCCTTGACTGGGCCATCGGGAGTCCCGGGCCTTGAGACATCTGGTGAATTTGGGCCTCGGGCCCAATTCACAACCGAGAGTTATTGGTTATAACTAGCTGTGTGTATGCTTACCAAGTATAGCTAATTCTGGGTGACGGCCAGTGGCCCACTTTGGATTTAGCTAAACATGGGTCTCGGAATCATTGTATTCTTATGAGGTTAAACAAAGAAAATTTGAATACAATGCGAGTTTTCTTATAAGTTGTTAAGATTACTCTTTTATGAACTTAATAACTAAAACTCTATTTATCTCTAAATTTCAGCTATGACAAGCACAAACAATCAAAACACTTTCTCGATCCGGTATGTCCTTGAGATGGACAAACTGAACGGATCAAATTTCTTGACTTGGTCGCGGAACCTGAGGCTGGTTCTCAGGCATGAGAGAAAGGACTATGTCCTTGAGAAAGCTCTCCCCGAGAGGATCGGATCCAAAGCCAGTCATGCAGTATATAATGCTTGGAATAAGCATTATAATGATTCGGTAGATGTGCGTGGTCTGATATTGGCTACCATGGACTCAGATTTGCGGAAGCAATATGAGAACATGGAGTCGCCAATAGAGATGATCAGCAGCCTGAAATTGAAATTTCAGGAGCAGGTAAGAGTGGAGAGATACCAGTTGGTTAAATCTCTCACTAGCTGCAAGCTACAGATGGATCATCCAGTAAGTCCTCATATCAGTAAAATGATGGGTTACATTGATAACCTGAGGAAACTGGATTATCCAGTTAGCCAAGAATTGGCAACTGATATCATTCTGCAGTCACTGCCGTCAAGCTATGATGAGTTCGTAAGGGACTATATCAAGAAAGGCTTAACGAAGACGTTGACTGAACTGCATGACATGCTCAAAACAGTTGAGCCAAACGTGAAGAGCACCCTGTACAATCTCATGAAGGAGAAGGGTAGGTTTACCAAACCTAAAGCTGACAAGGGTGAAGACAAAGTTGTCCAGATTTTGAATCATGGCAAACGTGTGTCTTCTGAGCCCGAGTCAGATACCTCTTACGTTGGTAAGTGCTGCTACTGTAAAGAGACTGGGCATTGGAAGAGAGATTGCATTAAATTCATGGAAGATTATGAGGAGTTGAAGTTGATGTATGAAACTACTTCCTCAGGTATTCATGTTATTACTTCAAGTTATACCTTATAGGTATTGGATACTGGTTGTGGCACTGATATTTGTTATAATATGCAGAGCCTGAGCAACAGTAGAACGTTGAAGGAAGGGCAAGTGGAACTGTGTGTCTGGAAGGAGCTTGGGATGCTGCCTCAGCCATAGGGTTTTCACTTGTAGATGCTTTTGAGGCTTGGTTTTATTAAGTAATTGCTACAATGTACCTGCTTTAAGCAGAGTTGTCTTTCATTTTCTTGTAAGAATTTGAATGTTTTTCATTTTGATAAAAGACTAGTTTGTTCTTTTGATCTTAATGAAATATTAATTGTAGCACCCTATTCAAGGAATGGGTTTTATATCTTAAACCATAGAGTGCCTAAAATATAACATAAATACCGCAATTGGTTTAAATCTGATGAATTAAACCTGATTTTTCTTGGCATAAATGTTTTGGTCACATAGAGTAAGTCAGATTCAGAAACCCCATAGTTATGGACTTTTGGGCTCATTTGAATGGATATCTTATGAGACTTGAATTCTGCTTACTAGACCAAAAGACAAAGGGCCCATCTTAGCCGAGCTAGAGAAAGGCCCAAAGGCTTATTGGAGATTGAACATACTCATGTATGTGGTCCGATGAGCAGTAATGCCAGAGAAAATTTCCTGTACTTCATTGTCTCTACTGATTACTTCAGTGAGTGTGACTGTGTTCATTTGATGAGACACAAGTCAGAATTCTTTGACATGCTCGAAAGAGTTCCAGAATGAAGTATAGAATCTGAATGACAGAAGTATTAAGACTCTGGATTAGATCACGAGTGAGAATACTTAAGTCATTGATTGTGTGATCATCTGAATGAGTGTGAAGTCGTTTCACAGCTCATTTCTCCTGAAAACCTAGAGGTGTTTCTGTGAGAATGAATCAGATCTTATTAGAAATGATTAAAGATGAGTCACACGAATCTTCCATGATATTCTTTAAGAATAACGCTCTAGAAATATCTAAGTTTACGCTGAAATAGTTCCACCAATATCAGTTGAAAGACACCACGTAAATGTGGATTGGAATCGATCCAAATTTGTCTTTACTGAGTATTTGTAGTTGTGCTACTTCGCTGGTTGTCCTAGGGAAACCAAGGCTTGTTACTTTTACGTCCATTCTGTTTTCTAAGAAGGGAAGTTACTTTCCAAGAAGAACAGTGGGAGTAAAAGTATAACTCGAAGAAATTCGAGAAATACAGGAGGCTGCTCAACCTGTTGAGGGAGAGCAACGGATGGATTTACAGATTTCTGTAGAATCTACACCTGTAGAGCCTGAAGTTCGCAGATATGAATGAATCAGTCACTAATTCGAGAGTGATTTCTCGTCATTAGTTGAACCTGATGATCATTGAAAGTTCGCATGATCTGATGATCATTGAAAGCGACGAATCTGCGAAATTCAAAGAAGCGAAAGTGAGCCCGGACTCCGAAAGGTTATACTGTACGTAAGTTAGCTTCATCGATCCATTCATGGATGGAAGCAAACATGAGTTGGAATCTTCGTTCTGTTAAAGTAGTCAAGGTTTTGACTTGAACATGAACGAAGTGAAACTGTGCGTTTACTAAAAGATAAGTGGGAGCAATATTGCATTTCTCATAGTGTATGTCGATGACATACTGATTCTCGAAAATAACGTTCCAATGCTGCAGTCGGTAAAGGACTGGCTTGGGAGTTGGTTTAATGAATGACATGGATAAAGCCACATGGATATAGATCCAAAAGAGCTGGTAGGACAAAGTCAGGATTCTTAAATTGACAAAGTCCTACACGTAATCAGCAATCCAAGAAGGGTTTTATGCCAATGACACATGGCATTACGTTAAGCAAGATACAGTGTCCTAAGATATCTGCTGAGCTTGAAAGCATGGATAGGATTCCATATGCGACGGCAATTGGATCTATCATGTATGCCATGACACGTACTTGTTTTGATGTTGCTTTAATGTTAAGCAAGACAAGTAAAGACCAGTCAAATCCAGCTAAGAATCACTGGATTGCCGTAAAGAATATCCTAAAGTATTTGAGGAATACTAAGGATAAGTTCTTGATTTACGGAGAAAGTGAGGTGCTACAAGTCGATAGAGTCTGAAAGGCAATTTTCCAATAGACAAAGATAATTCCTGGTCACAGTCCGGCTATATCTTGTGTCTAACTGGCGGTGCAAGGCACTGTTGCTGACTCCATGACTTAAGCTGAACATTTCGCAGCTTGAGAAGCGGCGAAAGAGGTTGTTTGGATAGAAGAGTTCATCACTGAACTTGATGTGATTCACAGCATAGATGAGCCTAGCTGCACATCAGAGGTCCAAACACCTTGAGGGTAGGTATAACCTATTCCATGAGATAAATGACAGAGGTGTTAAGTAGATAAGCAAGTTTCATCGAATGAGAACGTTGCTAATCTATTAACGAAGCCACTCCTTATGCCTAAGCACGAGTCGCGGACTGTAGCTGTAGGATGAGTGAAATTAAGATGTAGTCTTAATTTCAGTGGGAGTTTGTAAAGGGCTTTACTTAGTTGTTTTGAAAGGTTCATGTAAACATAATATTTTATGTTTATGAAATCTAATGATTTCTGGATTATTTTAACTGTGATATAAATAATCGTTCCAAAATGATTCATGTCACTATATATGGGCCATCGAAGTACATGAGTAGACTTGATCCTGAAACCCCATATTTAACGAAGTGACATAAATCATAGTGTCCATAGTCGAAGGTTGTTGAAATTGGAACAACAACAACCTGTTGAGACTAGATTGTGTTGAGACTTATGACCAGGTTTCGAGGGGTCATAGATGTGCGGCATCAAAGTCGACACATAGGTATATGTAGGGGAGCATATGACCGGACATGGCCCGCAAGATGAGAACTCTGCAAGATATTAATATCTGTGTCATAAGAAGTTCTCATATACGACTATAGAGTATAGTCCTTAGACCTGAGTTCGCATGCATGTGGCTGCACATGTAGTAATGCGCTTTGATCATTGTCTAACGCTGTTTCGTAACTGGGAGCTATACGGACCTTGGTTGGGTGTATTATGAATTGTGTAGTTCATAGTGATGGAACAAGACGGGATTTGTCCCTGCCGTTTAACGGAGGTAATATCTCTAGGCCAATCGGAGATTTGATAGCTGGTAAGAGAATGGCCATTCCCAAACGGACTTGCCCAAGTCGTTTGCATTGTCAGTATCAAATCTGGTCCGATAAACATGGTCTGGCTATATAAGGATGACACGCATCTTGCCTTATGCCAGATCGAGATATTGAGACAAAAGGATTAGGGAATGTAGGATTCCAGTACAATCGGAAGATTGTTGGGAATGTCCTTTGTAGGATTCCAGTACAAGTGGGAGATTGTTGGGAATGTCCTGAAATCTACCGTACTATCTCTAGAAAGTATGATAAGTGTCGAGATCAGACATAAGTCATAAATACTGGGTAATCATGATGGCTTGCTAGAGTCCGCTCTTGATCTATAAGTTTAAGACTTATTACCAGTATTGTATGATCCCAAAGGGTCACACACCATAGCTAATGGGAAAGTTAAATGGAATTAATACGGTAAGATGCAATGGCATTTATTGTATTGGATCAGAGTTTTGGGCCAGACAAATACAGGCTTTTGTCTGATTTGTATTTTGGGCCCAAAAGATTAATGAGCCATTAGTCTAATGACTTGGGCCCATTAATGAGATATAAGAGAGTTAGAAAGCCCTAAAGGAAACAAGCACTCTAGCTACTTTTTCAATTTGGCGTCATCTCTCTCTCTCTCTTCATCTCTCTCTCTGATTCTTCCAGCTCTTTGGTCTAGCAGCCGTCCCGTGCTTGTAAGAGTGTGGATACTCAAGGAGGAATAGGTGATCCATCTGTTCTAGCTGATCTTGTCATTACCGTCAACCCGCTGTGCAAATCAAAAGGTAATGTCACAGGTTTGGTTTATGATTCATTCATCAAGAACCTAGATCTGTTTAAGGATTTGTGTTAGGTTGAAACAGAGAATTGAACCTTGAAAAACAACTAATAATCCTTCAAAATTGTATCCCTATTCTACTGCAAGTGCACAGTTATGCGAATGTAGTATTCAAGGTATCGTATCCACAAGGACTCAAGTTTCACACGACATATTATATGTTCTTCAGTTAAGCTAAGCCAATCAAGAGAAATCAGTAAACAATTGAAAGTAAACTACAGAGTGTTTCAATGGGAGAAAGGCGTCAGACTTAGGAAGTTCTCGGGAATTATACAATGCTAGACACTTAACTAACCGGATTCAGATTAAGCTCAAGTTCAAGAACTAGAAACACAATGCTAAACAATCCAACTCTCGCTGAGATTATTTCTATATCTAGCAACCTAGCGATCCAAATCTCTTTGTGATCCTAGAGTTCTAAACAAGCATTAAGAACATGTACTTCGGTTCACAATTCTCCTAAACCAAATCTCTTTGTATCTAGTCAAATTTCTCACGATGAGTTTATTCAGATTACAACTCACACTCTCGTGCTAAGTTAATATTCTCATATCTAAATCCTAGGTGATCAGTCCATAATTCAGTACTAAGTGCAACTTAGGCGATGAACGAATAGATTTAGAATCCTAGTAAATCAGTTGTCTAAACATGCATAAAAACCCTATGAGAATTCCTAAATCTAACTAGGTTACTACTCAGACATATTATCAGATAAACAACACATCATTGAATAGAAAACTAAAGACTGAATAGATAGATAAAAAGGGGTTCGAAATCCTTCTCTCAAATGTTACAAGTAGCAAGAACAGCCCCTTGGCACCAAATCTCTCAATCCAAAGGAAGAACAAAAGTAAAAACAAGATAAATGATAATGAGTCTGAAAACCTAATTAAACTCCTAAACACGTTTTGGGGCTAGATTAGAATTAAGGAAACTTCTGGGCAACTTTGCAATTCTTCAAAAGATGTCTTCAACTCAGCGTATAATGTCCTGTCGACATCCAACCGTGGTCGAGACTCCAACTTTAGCTCATTGCACAGATTGCCAGAAATGTCCTATAATCCCATTTTTTGCTCCAAACGCAAGCCTACCTGTAGAAGACTCAATAGACTCGAAAAACCAGGTTAAAGACTCAATATATACAACTATATCATGATTGAAAACCTAGAAAAACCATGATATATCATATGCTTTAAAGCGCACCCAAGCAGCCTTAAAGGCTTCAGCAGGACCTTGTTTGAACTGAGTAATCAGATTCTTCAACTGATCTGATCCGCCATCATCGTAGAAGTTACGTATAAAGGCCTTCTTGGTAGCATCCCAAGTAGTAAGAGTACCTGCTAGTACCTGCTTCAACCATTCAGCAGACTTCCCACTAAGAGAGTGTGGGAATAGCTTATAGTGTAGAAAGTCATAGCTGACTCAATTGTGCTCATACTGGTTACCAGATTCTCGAATCTCTTGATGTGGTCCATGGGATGTTCATGAGGAAGTCCATGGAACATATGCTGTCCTACAATAGTTTAGTAGGAAGTCTTAAACTCAAAATTGTTCCTCTCAATTGCAGGAGGCCCGATCGCAGATCTGTTCGCGTAGAACTCATCTGGCTTGTTGTAATCAGATAAAGTCATTCCTGCTTGCACAACAACAACTTGTGCAGCATTTTTCGCAGCACCTTGTGCATCACCACCCCTTAGAGAGCAAGCCATGTGCCCGCAGCGGCTTCAATGACAGGTGCAAGAGTGACGTTTCATGCAGCGTCCAACCTCTATCCTTGATCGTTGTACACATGACCCTCACGATCGCGAAGAACACCATCCTCACATGCAGTAATAATCATGGCTTGATAAATTTTTGCTTGTGTCTTCACTTTCCGGTTCGTTCTCTCTAACATAGCAAGCTTCTGATTCCTGAGATTCAAAAGCTCTTTGTCTGGGTTGTTCTTGGTGTGACGATTAGGCATACACTAAACTCAAAATATGATTTCGAGCTCAGTGTCGGGCAACACTAATGGGATGTTGGTCGACAGTAAAGTTGCATGGTCGAAATTTCCTGCAACAACAAAGACAAGCAAGGAAGAAAGATGTTAGTAACTAGAAATAAAAGCTTTGTAAAGATATAAAATAAATATCTATCGATAAAAACAGAGGCCCAGATAAACGGAGCCAAAAACTTGATAGGTCAAAGTTTATCCCTAGTTATTTACTGCAAGTGTACATTTTCGATGTTGTAATATTTAGGGTATCGAACAATGGACCGCATATTATCAATATAAAGTTCATTCGTTATCTATGCTAAGCAGGTGAAAATAGTTGAAAACTTAAAAAATGCAAGTAAATAAAAGTGTATTTGATGAGAGAAAAGCGCTAGACTTAGGGAAGTTCTCAGGAAATCATACAATGCTAGACACTAACTAATCAGGATTCAGATTAAGTATTGTTCAAGAACTAGAAACACAAATATCAAACAATTCAACTCTCGTTGCAATTGTTTTCTACATCTAACAACCTAACGATTCAAATCTCTTTGCCATCTTAGATTCTAGACAAGCATTAATATCAAGTTCTTCCGTTCACAATTTACCTAAACTAAATCTCTTTGCGATTAGTTAAATTCCTCACACTAAGTACTTATTAGGTTATAAACCACACTCTTGTGCCAATTTAATAACCTATGATCTAAGTTCTAAGTGATAAGTCCAGAATTATCTTTAAGACTAACTTAGGTGATGAACATATTGATTGTGAATCCTTATTAATTATATATCTAACAAGACATGAATACCCTAACGAGAATCCCTAAATCTAACAAGGAAAACTACTCAGACATATTATCGATTAAGCAACACATCATGAATAGAAAACCAAAGACTGAATAAATATAGATAAACACTACAAGAAAAACTTTAAAAAGCCATGACTTAGCCACGGATCGGTCGTGGCTATTTTTTTAGCCACGAAATAACATTTGTGCTATCCGTGGAAAAATAGTCACGAATAGCCACAAATAGTCGTAGAAGAACATAGCCAGAACTAGACATAAAAGTTTTTGTGGATATGTATCCACAACCTAGACTCATGGCTATTTGTGGCAAATATACCCACGAAAAGATCGTGAAAGCATGTAGCCGCGGACAGTTACGACCTAATTCGTGACTATGATAACTTTAAACTCAACCCCTAAACCCTAAACAAACCCTAAAACCCTAAATTATAAAGAAAAATCTAACTAGCAAAACTCTAGTTCCTATAATATATCCATAACTAAAAATTCAATACTTACAAAATTCATAAATCTAAAACCTAAGCAACCCCTAAACCCTAAAACCCTAAATTATAAACAAAAATCTAACTAACAAAACTATAATTCTTATAATATATCCATAACTAGAAGTTTAATACTTACAAAATTCATAACTCTAAACCCTAAACATCCTCTAAACCCTAAACAACCCCTAAACCCTAAACAAACCCTAAAACCCTAAATGATAAACAAAAACCTAACTAACAAAACTCTAATAATATATTAATAACTAATTTCAATACTTACAAAATTCATAACTCTAAACTCTAAACCCTAAACCCTAAACAAACCCTAAAACCCTAAATTATAAACATTAATATAACTAACAAAACTAATTCCTATAATATATCCATAACTAAGATTCAATACTTACAAAAAAATAAGAATTTTTATTTTCCAAATCTACTATTTTCTAACATTATCATAAAATAAAAATATAACCGTTAATTATATATACATAAAACTAATATTTAAGACTTTTACATTTATTCTTTTAAAAATATTTTAAAAATTAATAAATAAATAAACTTGTGAATTTTAAAATATTAAATATAAACAATAAATTTTATACGTATATATAAAACTACATTACTACAAATTGTAAAACCATTAAATTCTTAACCATAGAAATTAAATTATAATGAATAATCCCAAAAGTCTTAACCAATAAATTAATTGTGATTCTAAACCTTAAATTCTTAACGTTATCCTTTTGACTTTAAATTCTTAACCATAAAAATTAAGCCATGATGCACATGTCCAAAGTCTACGTTTAACCCTTTCCAAATAATATTTAAGATCTAAATATTTTATCTTTAATATATTTAAAATGCAGAAATAATAAAACTAGTATTAAAAAGAAAATATAAGACTGATTTCTTATTGGTTGATCCAAAAGGATGAAGATCACCCCACTTTTATTCTCAACTGTAGATAATGTTTAATCTAATGGACACAATATCTCCATTTTTTTCTTGCTTCCTTTTACTTCTTACGAGCTTTTGATTATTTGACCCAAAAGAACAAATCTTTGGCTTCTCACGATCTACATATCGTCTTCCTCATGTCTTAACTTTTTTGGTAATATCTCGTCTTGGATAATCCTTGCTTTATTATCATCAATTCAAAGGGTTTTATTAAATTTAAATTATTCTCACAGATCTCTCGAGCTGCTCTCCAATGGCGGTTATAGTCATTGGCTCCGTCTTCGATCTGTTTTCTATCTCTCTCATGTCCCGTCTTCCCCCATCTTGGCTCTGTTATCGGTATCTGTTAACGGTGGTTTCTCCTGTTTCTAGGTTCTCTCCCATGGTGGTTATGAATACGGAAGAACAAAGATGAAGACAGCTAAGGAGAGAAGGTTTCTAAGTTGGTGGAGAATCTGTATTCGAAGGTGGAGGCTATACGCCTTGATTGATCCGGTGAGATCTCGTTGGAGACAAAAGTGGACACAAGCGGGGAAGAGAAGACAAGATCTGGTATTGAAGGAGAGGGGACCGAGCTGCAGCTTCCTCAGGTCGTCGGTGGAGGAGTGCGGCTATGGAGAATTAGAGCGAACTTTCATACTTTTTTAATTTTATTTTTGTTTTCTGTTAATTTTATTTATTAGTTTTAATATAATAATATTGTTATTTTATATTTTTTGTTATTGTAAATTATTATTATAAATAAATATCATTTTATCGGGTAAAAATGATTTAATTTTATAATTTTTTAATTATTTTTTTATAAAAATTGATTAAATTTTATTTTAATATTTAAATTAATTAAATTTTATAAATCCAAAGCCATTTCCACGAATTAGTTTGTTGCTAGTTGTAGCACTATAGCTATGGAAAACGTTTTCTTGTTAATCGTGGCAAAAAGCCACGAAATAGTCGCATATATTTTGTGGCTCTGCAGCCGCGAATAGCCACGAGAACATGATTTCCGCGAACTCATATCTGCGGAAATGACTCGTGGCTATTAAATGGTAAAATAGCCATGAACGAAGAGCTATAGCCACACAAAAAAAAACTGTGGCTATGGACAGTTTTTTCTTGTAGTGAAAGGATTTCGAAATCCTTCTCTCAAAGGTTACAGAGTAGCATATCAGCCCCAGAGCAAAATCTCTCGACCTCCAAAGCAAGAACAAAAGATAAAAGATGATAATATTCTAAAACCTAATTAATAGCCTAAAACACATTCAAGGACTTAATTACAAATAATGAAACATCTGAGTCTTTCGCAAATTCTTCAAACTTCTCATTAATTCGCGTAGAAACTGCTATTCAGGATCAGTGTCGACCGACACCTAGTTGATGTCGGTCGACATCAAGGTCTCAATACGGGGTTAACTTCAGCTTCTTGCAAAATGCTCCAAAACTGCTCCAAAACTCTTAACTTTGCTTCATTCCCGTACTAACCTGTAAAAGAATCGATAAACCCGAAATACCAAGTAAAAGATTCTATATATACACACTTATCATAGTTAATCTGGAAAAACCATGATATATCAATAACTCCTTTTCTTTCTGCCTCATGCTCTTTCTTCCTAAACTAATTAGATATAGTAGATACAGTGTGGTATGATCTGCTCAGGTAAACTGATTTCAAGATTCCGGCGAATACTGTAACTATCTTCAAACTTTTTTAGCTGCAGACAAGAATACTATGAATTGTTCATGGTTGGTGGTGTTGCAAAAGTGTTGGGACGTAGTGTTATAAATTTTTGAGAGTAAAGATGTTGGAAGAACTGTATTAGACTGACCATAAGAATGAAGTTACAAGCTACGATCATTTTCTATCTCTTGTCTAAATTATCATAAATACAAATAGAAATTATATATTCATAGATAAAGAAAAGTCATGAATACGAAATGAACACACGGTGCTCTTGGTTAGTGGGTTCGGGTGCTCGACCTCGGGTTCCCAATCTTGGCCGGTCTCTCAACATAGTGAGTAGGCCTGGGAAAAAAAATCGGAACCAAAGAACTGAACCGGAACCGATCAAAATTTTCGGTTTCGGTTCCGGTTCCGGTTCTAGCCAAATACCCGATGGATTCTAAATCTTTGGAACTGAAATACCCAGAACCGAATGGTTCTTATCCGGGAACCGAAATAAAGAACCCGAATATCTGAATATGTTATACATTTACCCATATAGTATTAGTGTTATCGAAATTTCAGGTAGTTTACTCGCAATTTGGGTATTTTATTGGTATTTCGGGTAATTTATTGATATTTCAGATATCTGTTCCGAGTATTTTTTGGTTATTTTGAGTATTTTATTTATATTTAGGGTAATTTATTGACATTTCGGATATCGGTTCCAGATATTTTTGGTCATTTCGGGTATTTATTTTCATTTCGGATAATTTATTGAGATTTCGGGTTCAGATTTCGGGTAATTTTAGTGTTAATTCGGGTATTTTTTTAATTTTGGGTACATTTTTTACTATCTCGGTTCCGGGTACCCGGAACCGTTTAAAAACCGAAAATTTTCGGGTATTTTACGGTTCCTAAAATTATATACCGAACCGACTTGGAATCGACAAGAACCGAACCGAAACCGAACCGAAAATTTATAAAATACCCGATGGATCCTAAATTTTTAAAACCGAAATACCCGAAACCGAATGGTTTTTACCAGGAACCAAACTGAATATCCGAATGTCTAGAGCAAATAGTGAGAATCAAAAAGGAACCAACCTTTTTCCTACAATAAATTGTCTTCACAACTACTAGTTGCGTCGGTGTTGTTACGGCCACTAGGCTTTGATTAGTTTAGTCAACATTGTGTCTCAGCTAAAATTATTAGCAACAAGACAGAATCGGTTAGTTACTGTCGGAAACCAGAGGAGGAAAAAAAAAAAAAACAAATCCTAGTGTCGTCTTTGGCGTCTTCAAACAAAAGAAAATCAACGGTAACGATATATAAAACTATAGAATAATTTGTTATCCATTCCAATTATTGTAACGAAATTAAAATATTCAATAGCTCCGCGAAGAGACCATTTCCCACTAACCTTCCTTCTGACTTTCCACAACCAGTTGACTTATTCCCCACGTTTCCTTTAAATCCAATTATAATCTTTGGAACGAATATTGCAGAATCATCACGACGATGATCTTCTTCTTCTTCTTCATCATCCTTCTCCAATGTCTCTCCTCTTTCGTAACGGCGCAACAGCCTTATGTCGGCACATCAACCACAGACTGTTCTGTCATCGATAACTCAACCTCTGTTTTCGGCTACACTTGTAACGGCCTCAACAAAACCTGCCTCACGTACGTTATTTTCCGGTCAACTCCTCCTTTCTCCACCGTCTCATCCATCTCTTCTCTCTTCTCCGTTGACCCGTCTCTCGTCTCTTCCCTCAACAACGCGACAGCAACCTCAACTTCCTTCCCTACCGATCAACAAGTTATCATCCCTTTAACTTGTTCATGCTCCGGCAACAACAGCTCTTATTCCCAATCCAATCTCACTTACACAATCCAACAAAACGATTCATACTTCCGTATAGCGAACGACACTCTCCAGGGGCTTTCAACGTGTCAGGCTTTGGAGAGACAAAACAATGCTTCAGCTCAATCTCTGTTTCCTGGTATGAGGATTGTTGTTCCGATTCGTTGCGCGTGTCCCACGGCTAAACAAGTCAATGAAGATGGCGTCAATTATCTTGTCAGCTATACTGTGGTTTTCGGAGACACGGTTGATATCATCAGCCAGAGATTCGGAGTCGAGACGAGTAAGACTTTAGAAGCTAATCAATTGTCTTTCGACGATCCTGGAGTTTTCCCTTTCACCACAATTCTGATACCTTTACAGAATCCTCCTTCAAATCTCAACTCTATGACTCCTCCTCCTCCACCTCCGACTCCATCGGGGTCTCCTCCATTGTCGCCGGATGGTAAGAAATCGAAGAGAACATGGATTTATGTTCTTGTCGGAGTCATAGGTGGAGCTTTAGTTTTAAGCGTGATTGTTGCAGCAATTTTCTGTCTAGTTAAGAAACAATCAAGAAAGAAAGAGAAACCAGAAAATCTCAATAGCTTTACGGCCAAGAAACCGTCGATGTCCGACCAAGAATCTAATTTCGATCCGCTCGATGGTTTATCAGGAATGGTGGTTGACACCTTAAAGGTTTACAAATTTCACGAACTGCAATCTGCAACGAGTGATTTCACATCTTCTAGCTCGATGGGAGGATCAGGGTACATCGGTAAAATCAACGGAGATGGTGCAATGATCAAGAAAATCGAAGGAAACGCATCGGAGGAGATTAACTTACTGTCGAAACTAAACCATTTCAACATCATCCGTCTCTCTGGTTTCTGTCTCCATGAAGGAGATTGGTACTTAGTCTACGAACACGCTTCTAATGGAAGCTTAACTGGTTTCCCTCTAAACTGGTTTCTGTTCTCTCTTGAGCTTGAATCAGAGATTGCAAATCGCTTTAGATATAGCAACAGGGCTTAGCTATCTACACAACTTTGCAGATCCTCCGTACGTTCACATGGATTTAAACAGCGGAAACATCTTCCTAGACTTTGAGTTTCGAGCAAAGATTGGTAATTTAGGTTTAGCGAGATCGACAGAGAGAGAAGGAGATTACGTGTTGACGAAGCATGTGGAAGGAACAAGAGGGTATTTAGCTCCTGAGTATATGGAACATGGGTTAGTATCTACGAAGCTTGATGTTTATGCTTTTGGAGTTGTGTTCTTGGAGATTGTTACTGGTAAAGAAGCTTCTGAATTGAAGAAAGAGATCGATGAAGGTAATGCATTTGAGGAGTTTTTGATTCGTGGAAGCTTCTTACCTGAAGGATTAGTGAGTTTTGTGGTGAGATTGGTGATGGATTGTTTGAAGAGAGATCATGTGAATCGTCCATCGATGGATGAGATTGTTCTGTCTTTGTCCAAGATCTTGACGGCTTCCAAGAGCTGGGAATCGCCGTATTAAATTTAAGGCCTAATATGTTTTGGGCTTAAAGGCTTATTGATTGTTTATCAAAAGGATTGATTGTTTTAGAAGCTTATGCTCTTATGTTAGATTTGGTCATTATAATTTGACTGGTTAAGTATGAATTTGGGCTGCATTTTGGGTGAATGAATTTTGAAAATAGCAGAATTTTGATTTATATTAGAAACAAACTGTAAATAAAAGAATTTATTACAAAAGAAACCTGAATATAAATAAACAGAAAAATGATGTAGTTGTTTTAAGTGTTGGATGATTAGTTTATTTTAAAGACTGAATACTTCAAAATTAATTTGACAACACAATTGTAATGGTTTTAAGTGTTAGATGATTAGTTGATTTTCAAAGACTGAATATTTAAAACCAGTTTGACAACACTTGTAAGTATTACAACCGTATGACAAAAATAGATACTATATATATAAGAAAAGGAAATCAGAGACGACGAAAATGCAAACCCAATTTTCGAATATTGTAAACATCAATTCTAATACAACAAATATTCCAGTCATAAAATGAGGTGAAACCTCCTTTGCGAATTCCTCAGCACCTTTATCTATTATGTGGGTTTTGCATTATATTTTTCTCTTTTCAAAACCTCAGCAACAATAGTTGCGCGATATGAATAGAGAGAAATAATTACAAAGCGTAGGTTGACTCAACCTTTGGAATTAGTTCGTTAATCCTAGAAACATAACATTGAGGATGACTTGAACTAAAGATATCTCTAATTTCTTTTTAGACTCCTTTGAATTAAAGCTGAAACATCATATGGTATTTAAAAAGTTCAAAAAAAAATAGATGTCAATTTAGAAAACAACATCATGAATTAAGAAAATTAGAGTTCACTGTAACTAAATTTCAAATGTCTAAAAAGAAAATAATACTACAATCCCCTATTTTACTAAATTATTTTTAATTATGCATAATATTTGTAATTACTAATTTATAATATTATTGTCAAAAAATTTCAAAAATTATTATCGTATCGGATTTTGTTAATTTTTACATTGGTACGAAAACTATAAAAATATTATTTTATTATAATAATTAAGTTATAAAAAATTGTTTGATGGAGATTGGTTAAAAATGATGTTACACGGAATTTTTCCAAAATAATTGTTTTAAAATGATAACGATGTGGTTGTAATATGGAAAAAAGTTTAATTCATCTGATAAAAATAAGTAATCTGATATTTCAAAAATATTTTTGTCTTGAAAATATGAATTATTTTCAAATATCTTATTCATACGTTATGAAATTTTGAAATATAAATTATTTTGAAACGAAACAACCAATTTATATTTTATACAAAATATTCTGAAAATAATTTATAAAATGTTCCTTTTTTTAATATACATTATTTCAAAATATGGATTTTTAATATAAATTATTTTAAAATATGAATTCAAATATAATATATATCTTAAAATTATAAAATACTTTAAAAGCTTTGTAACCCTAACTATTATGCTTCCTTAATTCTGAGGGAATTGGTCGAAACTCGAAACGACTGGGAAAAAAAAATGCCTTCTTCAAAAAAAAAAAAAAAAAAACTCGAAACGACTTGAAGTTCGAAACTGGGGTGGTAAAGGAACAGGCTGTCACAAGACTTATAACCCGTGGCAGTTTAAGACACGTTGATTCGGATATGGACCACTTATCCCACGTGGCCATGACCATCTTTTGTCTGGCTTTGCCACATGGATCCTTTGTAACTTAGTTTGTGTTTATGTGTTCCTAGGACCACTTTTATTAATGTTAGATATGAGCAAGCATCGACTCATCCACGTAATAAACATTACATAATTCACACGGCGTTTAGTATTCACATTAATTAATGTAGTTATTTTCTTAGAATAATAAAATAAAGAGCAATATATAGTAGTTAGCTAGAAGGACTACGATGATATTTACAAAATATAAATGTCACATTTCTGCCAAATGAGCTGAAATCAATGAACTTATTTTTAGAAAGAATTTTTGACATCCTTTTGACATACTTTACCTAAATAAGATTTTCACTATATATATGAAAATATCTATATTTATTTGAAATAATATGTAAATATTTTAAACAGTTTTTTGACAGCAAACTTAATTATATAAAAACCTAAAGCCGAAACAGAAAATTACATAGATGCATAATGAAAATATGTAAAAAGCATACGGTCTACCACTAGCCCAAAACAAACAATGAAACCGAAATGAGATATGTGGATAGAGACTTTAAAAATGACATGTCCAAAAGCCCTAGTCGCTGCCATGCATCGAGAAAAGGAAAGCAGAAACATGCAACCCGTCGACAACCATTTCTGGTCATTGTTGTGTTGCCTCCGTCACTACACTGTCATCTTCCTGCCAATCTATTCCACCAAGACCATCACACGAAACGCCGCATCGAAATCAAATCCTTTATTATCCACACCACTACTACCGAAAACAGGCGCTTCATGGAAGTTTAGTCCATTTTGGGAATGAAACGGCAAGGATAAAGAATATGTTGGACCTTTTCAATTCGATCGGGAAAAGAACTATCGACTATAGCGCTCGGCGTCAAGGGTGAAGAGAGAAAGAGATCAACGGCTTCTTGAGGGAATAACACCATGGAAAAATCAGAAAATTTCTGGAATCCGTCTGGACAGAGCATCCGAAAATAAATCAGAAAGCGGACATAACGTCTGGAGATATGGAAAGCCGAATCCGATGGAAAACCGGAAAACACAAGTCAAGCGAACCCTCGTCACAGATTACAGGGGAAAACATAGAGGGAGTCGCCAAAATTTATTCACCGGAAAGAGTCGGGTCCGATAAGATGGTCAGAATCGCAAAACAAAACATAGAAAACAAAAGGAAATAAATCGGACCGCTGGTGCGGCAAGAAACCGGCAACCAACGGTCGAACTGAATCAAAGTCGGCAAAAGTGTAGTGAAAAAATGGAAAGTTTCCTAGGAGAAAGAGTTCTTATTAAAGTTATGACTAGAAAATAGGTTTGGTTTTTTTTTTAAATATTTTAAAGATCTACAACATACATTTTAGTATATGTCTAGCTATTCTTTGCAGATTAGTTGAAACAAAATCACAATGAGAATCTAAAATCAATAGAAAAAGAGATTCATATTTATTTGTTTTCTTATTTATCTAATCTATTAAAACATGAGATCAATATAGAACTAATACTTCTCTACTCGTTGTAAATTAATGAAATCTTTAAAATTTTAATTAAGATGATAATGTCAATTCAATTTATAATTAATTTACTTAAATCAATTGATAAATATAATTAAAGTTATAATAAACAAATTATTTTTATAAATTATAAATTAAATCAAAGTAAACATACACATAAAACAACATAAACTTATGCTTTTATACATAATTAAAATTTTAATTTTATAAACTAAGTGTTTAAATTAATATTAATTTATAAAATATATAATTATAAAAATTCACTCAACAATTTAGGTTTTGCTGGTTTTCCTTCAAATTCAAAAAAATATTTTTATTTGATTTAAAAAATTAAACTGACGGGTTATCTTACTATTATTTTATGAGTATTTAATTAAATTTATTTAAATTAAATTAATTTACTATAAATAAAATATTTTCTGAATAAAAAATTACAATATATCTAATATATTAAAATAGAGGAGTTTTACATAAAATGCATTTGAATAATAAGGTTTGATTAAATTTCATTAAGGGTTATGGCATATAACAGTATAGCTAAAGTAGAAATAGTAATTATGTAATAAATAAACATAATGTTTTATTATAATTTGAAAATTTAATTTTTGATTCAAATACAAAATCTAAAATCTTAATTATAAAATTATAGATTAGACCCAATTACCTAGCACTTAAACTCGAAATATTTCAAAAACACTGGAAAAATAAATCTAAAGTACAAAACAGTAAAAAAAAAAAACTAAATGTATAAATCATAATTTTAAAATTTTAAAATCAAAATCATACCGATGATAATTAGTTTCTACTATAGTAAAATTGATATAAAATCATAATTGTTTTTTGAAAAGTTGTAAAAATTTTAAACCAAAAAATAATTGCGTTAAGTGCGGGCAAACTCTAGTTAATAAGTTATAAACCATAAGACATCTTTATATAAACTCCAATATTTAACAATAGCAAAAATAGTAAACCTACAAGTCATTGTTAAAAATTTTAGGTTTTCGGTATATAAATCCATCAAGTGTCACCAAATTTTAGATCAGTCCACCACTTGTGATATATGCAAGTCAACCTCTAACATCATGGTAAATCCACTACATAGCACCTTCGTATATTGATGAAGTGGCACCGTTTGTAAATGTCACATAATATAAAACACCGTTTTGGAAAAAAGTAACTTTTTGTTCATCTTCCTCATATTTTTTCTTCTTCATTGTCCCAAACTAAAACAAATATCATAAGTTTATTTGAAGAAATCAGTGAGAATAAAACTTAAGTAGTAATAAAAACTGTTTAATTTTGATGTATATGTTGAAGATGTAGGATTTTCACAGGATCATCAAAGGACAAATGAAGAAATTCCAGAATTAATGGTGGCTAATGTGGCACTAGAAGCTGATGTTTATTCTTGAAGACTTAATGGAACAAGATAATCATTAAGAGATATCAAAGATATGAAGAAAAGCGGTAAACATCAAATCATTAAAAATTAGATCGAATCTTCACAGAAAAGAAAAATTAGTTTTTCACAAAAATAAAATAAAATAGGTGTTTATAACCCTAGAGAATTTAGGAAAATTTTAGACTAGTCAGTATAAATAGAAGGATATGTTGATCTTATAAGTACACCGAAAAAGAAAGTGATAAGCTTCTAAGATGAAAAATAGTTTCGGTGAAAGCGTCTGTGAGAGATGTTCTAATTAAGTTAATAAGCATTTGGTTGTCTTGGCTAAGCTTAAAAAAAGAATTAGTTTGTTGAGAGATACTTGTAAGTTCTCTTTTTGTGAAAAAAGGTTTGTTACCATCGATAAAACAATTTGGTTATAAGGAATTCACATCTGTTAAATTTTATTGAACTTATGAGTTCACTGCTTTTACAATTGGTATCAGCGCAGTCACCTCAACTAAATCAGGTGAGATCTTGCGAAAATAATGGAGAACTCTAAAGAAGTTATCCTTACAAAACATATTGTTTTAAGCCAATCAATATAAGGATGGTGGAAATACAAGATGACAACAAACATAAAAAAGTATTGATGAAGATGTTTGGATCGCCATTGAAGAAGGATGGGAGCCCCCACGACAAAGGATGAAAAATAAGACATTGTGCTAAAACCTAAATCAAAATGAACTAAGGAAGAAAAAGGCTTATGAAGTGGAATTATACAGTTCTAAGCGAGATTTTTAAATTTTGTGGAAGTAAAGCAATTTGAGCTGATTAAGAGTTGCAAATCCGCTAAATTGGCATGGGAAACTCTCCAGCGTGTATTCGAAGGCACATCTGATGTCAAAAGAAGTTGTGTTGAAATACTAGCATCAAAATTCGAGAATTTTAGAATGGGAGAGTTTGAATATGTGGAAGAATTATGTACTAAATTGTGTGTGATTGCCAATGAATCATACATATTTTGGAAAATTTTAAAGACAAAAAACTTGTGAAAAACTCATGAGATGCTTACCTCCAAAGTTTGTTTCACATAAGAAATATATGAGGGTATCATTATATACTGATACCCTGAGATTTGATGAAGCGGTGTGGATGGCCCTATGACATAGAAGAGGAAGTGGAATTACTTGTGAAGAAATTCAATCCTGGATTTAGAAAATAAATGACTTGAACCATAAAAATCAGAGTTTCAATGCTTTGAATGTAAAAGGATATGGTAATCTGAAGTTCGAATGTCAAAAAAAAAGAACTTAAATGCTTCAACTACAACGGCTTTGTACATATTCAAATAGAATATGCAACTGATCAAAAATCTACAAGTGAAAGATCTCTTATAGGGCTTAAGGAGAATGAGTCAGAGGAAGATAAAAGTGAAGAAGATCTGAGGAATTATGTGGCATTTATTGGAGAAAATGATAGTCAAGATAATGACGACAAAACATCAACAAAAGATTAAGATAACATACTTGACTCCAAAGAAGAAGAAACTAACTATGAGTCCATATATGATAAGGAAGATGTTGATCTCTTCTCATAGTACGAAAAAATATATGATAAACTGCTTAGAATCACAAGAGAGTGTTATTCTAATCAAAGAAAAATCAGGTCTCAAAGCTATAGTTGAGAAGATGGAAAAGCAATTGAGATAAGAAAAGAATAAAGTAATCGAGCTTCAATCAAAGCTAGATGAAAAGATAAGACAAATTCAAATGCTGAATTCTGGAACAAAGCAACTTGACAAGATTTTAACTATGAGGAAAACTAAGAACACATGCACAAGGTTAGAATACCAAAAAATATTCTAATCAGGATAAAATAATGTTTGTCAGTGCATGTAGCTATCATGATGAAGAACTGCAACAAACACAAAATAACCAACGAAGAAAGAGAATTGATTTGGAAGACTTTAGTTATAAAAGGAATGCAAACCTCATCAAATTTAACATAACAAAACATGTGTTATTTTTGTTGAAAATATGGACATAACAAGGAAAATTGTTACAAATTTCTTGATTGGATAAACAAATTGTAGAAACAAAAGAAATTTACTTGGAAATGCTGGAAGAATCAAGTTTAAATGAAATCAAGAGATCTATATGGAAGGTCGTATCCTCATAGACATGAGAATAGGTTCAAATTCAACGATGTGTTCGCCCTCAACGATTTTTTTGATGATTTTAACAAATAAGGAATAATCTGATAAAATTAAATCAGGATAAACCCCAGAACAAGTGAAAGCACAAGAAGGTCAGTCTAAAGAAAAAGAATTTGCCAATTGTATTTCAAAGAAGTCTACTAAAATTGCATGTGTTGTTAGAGCCGGTGACAAGCATGCTTGTAGCAATGATGAGTTTGATGAATTTTGTCATCAGAATTCCTAAAGTCGGATCCACAACTATTGTTTTCCATGAATTTAGGGAAGTTTTACGCACTTTCTAGACAATTTTTGATCCAATCTATGATAAATAAAATTAATGGTTTTTAGCTAAGTTGTGCTTCCAAACAAGGGGAGAACATGTGTTTTCAGTATGAACAGAAAGATGCACAAGCTAGGATTTCTGTAATTTAAGGGGAGTTTTTCAATTTAGGGGGAGTTGTGCTTGTAAAAAGTTCAAAATGTTATATATGATGAGAAGCTTGGAATCAAACTAAGATCAAAAAGAGAGATAAAAGAATGTAGGATCTTCATAGAATCGTCACAAGATCGTCAGTTGACAAAATGAAGAAGTTCACGGAATCACGGAAGATAATGTGGCATAAGAATCTGATGTGGATTCTTAAAGACTTAATGGATCAAGATAATCATCAGGAGATTTCAAAGATATAAAAAAAGGGTAACATCAAGTCATTGAAGATTGAATTGAATCTTCAAAGAAAAGGAAAATTAGCTTTTCACAAAAAGGAAAAATATGATTTTCTAAATTTTAGGAAGTTTAGAAAATGTTAGAGTAGTCTGTATAAATAGCAATACAAAAATTATGGACATTGATAACAAAATATAATAGCACGGTTTTTAAAACAGCTATAAAAGATCAATTTATAACTGTTACTTTTAATAGCATTTAAATAACGCTAAGACTTAAAATTAGTAAGCGGAAAACAAAAATCACTTATTCCATCAACACTTAACAAAAAATTTCCTATACCGCCAAACATTTTAGTTCTTCCCTTTTCTCCATGGCAACACTCAAACAGATTTTAGATCTTACCAAACACTTAAAAAAATAAAAATAGAATAAACACATTTGTTACTTTTCCCTTTATAGGCCAAACTCTTCCTTACAAATAACAAAACATGATTCTGTCTAGTGTCTACGAAGATCTTAGTCTCTAATTAATTTTGTACAAAAAAAATTATATTTTTTCATGCGATTTTTGCTTCTCTCTCTTTTAGCCCCGATGTGTTGAAGACACCTCTCTTTTCCTCTCTACATACTCTCTCTATACTTAGTGTTTTTGAAACAAAAGGGGATCAAATTTAGGGCTTTTGTGATTTTTGAGGCAGGACGGCCTTCATCACAATCTTTTGCGGCTAGATGACCTGCATCCCTTGTTTCTTTGTCGCAATTGCACCGCTTTTGTGGGCATACAACTAACGATTTTGGCGGCGAAAGCTTCAACACTTTAAACCGTGTCATCGCTGACCTTTGCAGCTGAGGCAACCCTAAGGTAATTAAGAAAATTTCAAGGTATTTTTTTTAATGTGTTAAATTATTCAAATCAAAATAGCGTTTTTACAATCATATGCTGATTTTAATTAGATTTTACAGAAGAGATTTAAGGAGATCAAAAATCTAATGTTGGTTGATTCTAGTGGAAAACCATTGTTGGAGACCCTTCACATGAGTAGTGACACCCTTGTTGCGAACAGACGTTAGCTAGTTGCACACGTGTTTGCCAATTTTTCTTCAGAATACTGCAGCATGTTGAGGATTGTCACCATGTTTTCTGCAGACAGTTTCTTTCCTTCCATATGTGATAGATTGTTGACTGGAAAGCATATACGTATAAGAAAATATTTGTACATTGGAGAGATCCATTGAAGGTTGCTTGAAGAGATCAGTTGCTTGAAGAGATTGATTCCATGATGTTGAGAAGATTGTTCCCAAGAGGCCTGAGACTTGCGTTTTCCAGATTTCAGCCGAGTATACGCAATAAAAAAAAAACAGATGAGATATGCTCTCCTCCTCTGCATTACAGACGTTACATGTGATGTTTATATCATTTGCCCATGTCTTTGTTCTATCTGAGGTGGACATCCTGTTTTTACTAGCTAACCACGCTAGAAATGAATATTTGGGAGTTGCACTGGAGCACCAATCTCCCTTATACCAATCTACGAATGGGCTTATGTTTCTGGTTATATTCCAAGTGTGTTTCTTTTGAAACCGAGTCTGATACTTATGTTCCTTATGCATCCAAAGATGTTTGTCCTCTTGTGTTGGATCCCTCTGTCCACTGATCTTCTCAATCTTGTACTCCATACTGTTTAGAATCTGACTTCTATGTCTCCTTCTTTTCCTTGTCTTTAGAACCGTATCCATAGTCCCGTTAGCTTGTATTCCCAGATCTATGTGACCACGAGGTCCAGTTAACTCAATAATTCTGCCCAAATATGACTAAGAATCGAACCATAACAAAGTAGAGCAGCCATTTCCAACCTCGATTTTATGAAACTGTTTCGCAATCTCTCTGCACTTGATCAATTTCCGCCACATCCAAGAACCTGCAATAGTGTTGTCTCGAACTGACATTATAAAGTCCTTTTTGATGTTCACTTGATGAATCCATCGAACCCATAAAGATGGCTCACCTTCAATAAAAATTTTAGACAATTGACTTTATTAGCTTCTTTTAGAGATTTTACAACTAATCCACCTTCTCGTTTGGGTTTGCAAACCTCATCCCAACTGATTTTTGCCTTATGCTGATTTAAGTCATGTCCGGACCACAAAATGCAGCACACAACTTGTCTATTTCACTAATGGAGGTTTGTGGTATTCTGTATGCACACATCCAAAAATTAAGTGTGCTGGTAATAACATAGTTTCGCAATTGCAGACACCATGCAAATGATAACGATCGCCAAGTCCCTGATCTCAATTTGCCACGGATCCGTTCGACTAATGGGAGATAATATGTAGCCGTCAGCAGTTTCGTAAGTAAGGGCAGTCCCAAGTATCGAACTGGTAAAGTACCTAATGCAAAAGGTAAAGTCTATATGATGCTCTCACAGATCAGTTGTGTTACACCAGCTAAATAGATTGTTAAATTTTCAACAAAGACCATTAAATTAATATATATATTTTTCTAATCTCAGGAAAATGAGGTTCACCTACTGGGTTCGAGATAATGATAATGTGCTAAACATAAATATTTTTTATTTTATACCAAAAAAATATTTAAGGCTTTTATAGCTCAGTTGGTTCGAGCTATAAAAGCCTAGGCGGGAAGCCTAGAGTTCAACTCTCAGTGAGCATAAAATTAAATAAACATTCTTCTTTTCATGCTTAGTCCCATTGGATAATTGAAATTAGTAGAAACCCAGGAAAGTTTTTTTGCTTTTTTCTTAGCTGGAGTAATCTCTTTGTTCGTGTTAATGGAAAAAATGAGTTTTAGTTCTTATAGATCCGGTAATTCGTGGGTCTTTATGTATAGTTGGTTTCTTAAAGTATTCGACTTTGTTATATTAGGAGGGAGCTCCTTTAGCGTTTTAGGAAACATGTAGAGGAAGCAGCTCATGATCTTAGCGGTGAAGCTTCCTCTAGGTTCATGGACCAATTATATGACAGGATTGCTAATTTAATTGAGAGCACTGATGTGGCTGAAAACATGGGTGGTTTTGGGCCACCTTGCTCAGGCATGTTGAGCAATGACTTTTTCTTTCGTCTTTCTAACATTGGTTCAGCTGATAGGTGCACAAGTATTGGTTTTTTTTTTACAGATAAAAACTGCTTTCTATCTCAGCTGATAGGTGCGTAAGTATGGATGCTGTAAATATGGTTTGTGAGTTTATAAGAAAGCTTGATTGTCTTAGTTTGTGGTGAATTGATCTCTTTGGTTTACGTGTGTAATCCTTCCTTATCTCTCTCGCTCGATACTCGATGAAAAAAGATGTGTTTTTTTTCTTTCCACTGTTGCTTTCAGCTCAGTTCAGAGAACAGCCCATTTCAACGTACTTAACGCAGCTCAGGTAAATTCATGTTTATGTGACTTGTGTAGAAATGTGATGCAAAGTCTTTCATAAAGTAGACCCATTAATAATAAGTAGAAAATATCTCTATCATTGGTGCTAGATATTATAGCAATGACGAAAATGCTATGACATATGACCGACCTATTATAGCTGGAGCAAATATACTACTTTCAAAAACGCTATATATGACATATAGTAGCATTTTCAACTCTAACAATGTCCGTTTGTTTTGTAGTGTAGAAAACTAGGTTGATCTTAGAAGTACACCGAAAAAAGAGTGATAAACTTATAAAAAAATAGCTTATGTGAGAACGCCTATGGGAAATATTTTAATTAAGTTTGCAAGCATTATTTGTCTTGTTTAAGATCAAATAAAGAAGTAGATTGTTAAAAGATACGTGTAAGTTCTCTTATTGTGGAACAGAGTTTGTTACCATCAATAAAATTATTTAGTTATAAAGAATTCACATGTGTAAAATTTGAGAAGTTCTTGCTTTTACATATGTAACCTAATTGAAACTTGAAGATTTATGTAACAACCGAAAAATGTCTAAGAACCAATGCATGTGCAAGAAATGGAGGAGAAAATCAAATAAAAAGGTAAGAACAACTCAATAAAATCAAAATCCATAACAAATCAATCAAATCAAGACCCGAAATAAATTGGAAGTCAATATAAGAAAAATCAGAAAAACAAAATCTTGTGATTCTTATCTGATGAGGAAGATCAGAGACTCTTGACGCATTGATGAACCTTCTTCCTTTTACTTTTATGTGATATGAAGTACGCTCTTCCAATACTCTGATAACAGAGAGGATTCGAGGAAACCAAACACTTATAAAATCATGTTATATTTGTTTTTGGTAAAACAACTGTTTTATAATCTATTTGATCTATTAATGGTGACACATAATCATTTTACGGATGAGTTATATAAGAGATTGACTGCGTAGTTAAGAGTCCGTACTTTGGATACCTGTATAACCATTGAAGACTATTGAAGTGACTAATTCCTGGAAATTGAGGAGCGTTGAGAACTTATATTCAATGAGAGTGAAGAGTTGATTCCAAATATTGTTATATTTGACAAGTTTATTTACGGAAATTCCTAGTTTTTTACTTGAACTATACCATCCTTCCAGCTTTTGTTTTGGCAAAGACAATCCTTCCAGCTCTTATTTCTTGCTTGCTTTCTTGAGAAAGATGCCATTGTAATATATTAACAGAGTTAACAGTCAGTTTTTATGTTACGGTAGTGTACCAAGTACCTTTAGGTTACATGTATTATGGATAGTCATTTCTTTAGAAAAACATAAGTATAAAATGGTCATTCTCAATCATGCCACTTAATCCACTATTTTCTATTTTACGTTATTTTTTTGATTATTTACATAAAAATATACATTAACTACAAATATTCCTTATATATTTTATCTATAAGATATTACTATAACTTCTTCACTTTGTATAATAAGGTAATAATTGATTATGTACAGTCCAATTTAAGGTTTTTCACTCATTGCATAAGTTTTTTCTATCTCATGCATGGTCCTGATCACTCCAAAGGATTTGAAAGGCCTGAATTTAACCAATTAGGATCTGATATATTCAAAGTCAAAGTTTGCATTCTTTATATATATGGACCCTTTCTTATTAAGTACCTTTTTAAATATTGACAGAGACATGATTATAAAATATTTTGATCTGATGATTAAGTCAAATTGAGCCACAATATCATGTAAGAAACGTACACGGGTTATTGGGTTAGTTATATAGATGTCGAAAATGGTGTTTTATGCTTACAATATCCATTTAAATTAAAAATGCATACAATATATATAAATTTAAGATTCCAAATATTTAAAACTTTAACCTAGAATGGTCTAAAGTAAAGCTATTCCATATATATATATATATATATATATTTAAGATTCAAAATATTTAAAACTTTAACCTAGAATGGTCTAAAAGTAAAGCTATTCCAATCTTGAAAGGACAAATACAAGAAGGATATTAGTAATCAGATTTTAAAAGCATGTCATGCCTAGATTTTGAAAGTTTTTATGTACAATACATGGCACATAAATAAGTATTAATATATTCATATTGATGCACAAATAAATGGGAAAGCCGAAGACATATAGTGAGCTTGTGGTCACACCACTATAGAAAGCACTCTTAAGTTGTAAAACTTAGTGTGCTTAAAAAGGCGGGAATAAAACAAAACAAAAACATATATAACCAAAGCTACAAAACTTATAACAAGAAAGACATAGTTTATCGATATTTAAGAAAAAAACTGTCTCCTCCACTAAAAAACCAAGCAAGAAAACATACTAGACAATGATTAAAAATTAAAAGGGTACACATCAAAGAGCTAAAAAGAGAAGATTAAGAAAAAGTGAAAGGAACAATTTGATTGACACCGAATGGACAAAAAGTGGAATAAGAAGGGACCATCGCCTCCATTTTCAGAAGTCCCTTTGTGTTTGTGGTATCACTTACCCATTTTATTTAAAATAAAATTTATTCACATATCACCCCCAACAAAATATCAAATACTTCATATTAAAGCTTGTTGGTGTTGATGTAGTCTTTGGATCGATCTGCTTACTATTATTGAAGTATATGATTTGGATGGAGACACTAAACTAGTGCATCTATGAAGAATCATATGAAAAGTAAGATGCGATTATTATTTTTTGAAGAAAAAGTAAGATGTGATTTTGAGCAAGACTATGTGCTAACCTATTTATTAACAATTTTTTTTTTTAATTGAAAACCTATGATACTATGATCGATCTATTTTGAAACTAATTCTATAATGAATACCTCAATAAGAATAAGGTCTGTTGGTATTGATGTAGTCTTTGGATCGACCTTCTTACTACTATATATTGGAGTATATGATTTCAAGTTGTTATACTATTTCAAGTTGTTATACTAAATACTGGACAAAATAAAAATTATTAGTGCATATGTAAAGAATCTCAAATCGTAAGCACATTACCTGCTTAACTAGGAATAAGGATATGTGCCATCGTTCTGGAGTTCATGATATTAGGGCTTCCATTTTTAAAATCTTAAAAAAGTTCTAATAAAATTAATTTTGACAAAAAAATTAGAAATATATTTTTTACATTTCTTATTAACTAATTTAAATAAAATATATTTTATAAAAATTGCAATTTTATTTTTTATTAAAAGGTCCTAAAAATGTTTTTTGTTCAGAGACCGTAAAACCTTTTGAACCAGTAATACAAAATAAAAATGGGATATTGAGTAATAAATAAGAGATATGTGCTAATTCATTTACTAAAAAATGTTTCGAGCTAGAAATTTATCAACAAAATAAGTATGATCTGAATGGTAAAAAATTTAACTAACATTGCATAACAATCAAACCGATTGAAACATGTGTTATTCAGTTATTATGTCAGAGTCGATGTAACAAGTAGAATATATGTTGTGAAAGAAAAGTTGAATGGTGACATAATGAATATGAATATGCTATGTAAAGTAATTACCAAATTTTGACTAATTTTGACTAATCTGTTCTAATATTCTTGATGGCTGTTGTTACGGAATTTCGATCTAGTCCAACAGAGTTGGATTACGATCAGAGAAATTCAAACTACGAGGTGAGAGATAAACTTTAAGTGAGCTCAAAAACTATTCTATTAATATTAAGGCCTAAGCTGAACAATGAACATGATGGTACGAGCTGGGAGTCCGTCGAATGACATGCTCCCTAAATGTTGTTTGAGCTCGGAGCTTTATAAGAGTAGTTCGGAGCCTTCACAAAAATACAATTTTGTCCAAAATAAAAAGTGAAGGGTCCTATTTATAGCATGCGAAGGCTGACTTCTTGTTGGACCGTTTGACTCTTTAGCGGGCTTTATTTGTTGGGCCGAGATGACTTGTTGAATTTGGCAAGATTTTCAGTTAGCTTATGGATGAGTGTTAAACCCATATCTAACAATGGCTGAAATAATTTTGGGTCCTAACAAAATTATGTTGGTTTTTTCGATGTATTACCATAATATTAACAAACAAAAGTATCTAATAAACATATCCGATACGCTGTGTTTGATCAATCATGTGTCGATCATCGTTTTTTTTTGTCAACAAGCATATCATTTTATAAGCCCAAAGGCTAGAATTCGGTACAAGAGATAGGAGCCCAAGAAACCAGTACACAGTGTCATGATAGATAAATGAAACAAAAGAAACATAACACATGTATAATTGTTGGGATTAGTCATCATGATACGTGGCCTCCTCTGAGATTCAGCGCAAGAATCTTTGGTGTTGACGTCATGCCCGTCATTTCGCTGGTGAACAGATGATCTCCAAAACCTCCATCGAAAAGCTTCAAGTCTTAATTAGATCTGCCGACCTCATATTCACCAAGAAGCAGCAGGAACCTCCCGCATCTAGATACAAACTGCTCCTTTGCCTCTTTTAAAACTCTCTATGACCATGGAAGCTTCGATGGTCGCAAAAATCCATACTTGATTTGTCGTTTAAAGCATGGAGGAAGACGAAAACCTCCATATCAGCTCGTTCAACTCGATCGAGCAAATTAAAACCACTGGAGATATTACTCCATACGAAATCAGAAAGTTAAAAGAAACTGTGAAGATTGTCGGTAGTTCCAGTGAAATTAAAAGGCGAAAACGAGATCTAAAAAGCCTCACATGAGGCAACAAACTGATTGACAAAACCAGATCCAAAAGAATTTAAAGGGAAAAGCATGATCGGGTTGAGCAATCAGAATAGAGGTCCGGAACAAGTCCAGAAGAAATGACCAGATACAAGGTTTGGATTTATTATGCCGAACAAATCGGTGAGATATAAAAAACCTTCGGGGAAAAAAAGATTACACTCTCGGATTGAAAGGTGAGAAGAGAGTAGAAATCCTCGTTTTTGTTTGTGGCGTAAGGCATCATGCAGTACAACATATTTTCTTTTTTTTTTCTTTTTTTTACGACAAACTTAAAACTTTTATTAAAGAACATATGTTATACCATCAGAGTACAATAATTGAGAGAGCCAATCTAGAAGGACAACAGAAGATATAAAGGAGGAAAATATTCTCATTTTGCGATGTAGTGAGCTGTTTCATTTGATGATCGACCAATGTATCCAAAAGATGATGACTGTAAATGAGAAGCGCGGGCAAGAATGTCAGTACTTAAGTTAATGATGCTTCTATCTTTGGTGATACTATTTAAATGGTTCATAAGGATCAAACAGTCTCCTTCAAAATGTAAATGGCCTTGGAAGTTTATTGAAACATAGTCTTTCACCGCCGCTAGTAAATCACGAGTCTCTGCTTCCAATGGAGATGAAACAAAACTCAGAGGGAGATATTTACCAAATCAGAGAACACCATTATGATCTCTGATAATCCACCCGGCTGAAGCTAAACCAGCCATTGGATCATATGAGGCATCAACATTACACTTTGGATGATTCAATGGTGGCGTATACCATGAGGTTGTAGGGGGCGTGAATCTGTTACTTTGTGTCCTGAGATATCCAATGGTAATCCAGTCACGAACTTCAGACAACGAAAAGTAAACTTGGTGGATCGGAGAAATAGATTTGTTGTTGAGAATTAAGTCATTCCGTGATATCCAAATATGCCATAGAATCGAAAATGGAAGTAGTTGTTGTAATGTTGATATTTTTGGTGGAGTTTCAAGATCTAAAAGTTTGGATATGTTAATTTCCAAATCAGCATTTGGGGAAGCAAGCCAGGCAAAAGCAGGGATGTTACATTTTGACCAGAAGAGTTTTGATACTGAGCACTGGAAGAAGAGATTATTTAGTGTTTATGGGGCTTGACCACAGCGTCTACAGGTCTGATTGACGTGTACTCCTCTTGTAGATAAGCGGGTTGTAGTTGGAAGAGCTACAGATAATAAGCGCCATGGAAAATGTACGATCTTAGGGCATTATCGGAAGTTTCCAAATACGAGATTTTAGAGCAGGATCTCCATGGAGAGGGGGAGTGGTCAATATAAACTCAGGATCAGAGGAGCAAGAAAATTGGTAGCCTGACCTGATAGTATACTCGCCATTGCGAGAGTTGAGCCATATTGGAATATCAATAATCAAGTCTTGATCTTCTTCATGAATAAGTTCACTGATTTTTGAGATACCCCAAGATCTGCATGTGTCCATGTGTGTTTGTAGTTAAGTTGTTCACCATGATAGAAGAAATGTGTTCCCTTGGACGAGGAGGTCGTGGCAGATTGGTTTGTAACCATTTATCTTGAAAAACTAATGTTTACGCCTGAGCCAACATTATAGGAGGTTCCTTTCTTGAGTAGTTCATCCCCTATTAAGAATGAAGACCATCCGTATGATTGAAGTCTTTATGGTTTTGCATCAAAGAGGCATCGATCTTTATTATAAAATCCTCAGAACAGTCTTGCGAGAAGAGAGTTGGGATGAGTTAGTAGGCGCCATGCTTGTTTTGCTAGCAGTGAATCGTTGAATTTAAAAAGATCTCAAAAAGTGATGCCCCCTTTGTTTTTTTTGGTAATTGTAGCTTGTCCCATGCCACCCATGGAATACCTCTTTTCTGAGATTTATCCCACCAAAACCGATGAAGAATAGAGGCTATATCATCAATGAATTGAGTAGGAAGCTGAAAACAAGACATAGAGTATACCAGCACTGAAATAGCTAATGATTTAAGCATAATTTCCTTTCCCGCCATAGAGAGATATTTAGAATGCCATGAAGAAGTTTTGCCATATACCCTGTCAATGATATTATTAAACATATCAGATTTCTTTCGACCAAATTGCTCGGGCAATCCCAAATATTTTACACCACCTCCTTCTCGGCCTATTCCCAGGATGCCTTTTAATTGAGGTTGTAAGTCTCCCAAAACTAGAGACCCAAACGTTATTGTAGACTTATTCTGAATAATATTTTAGCTACAACTTTTTTCATAAGAATCAAATATCTCTTTTAGAGCATGGCAATTTTTGCTAATGACTTGTAAGAAGAAAATAGAATCATCCGTGAATAGTAAATGACTATTTATGGCACCCCAATACCAATCTTAATACCACAGATCTTTCCTGACGTAGTTTTGGTCTTCATTAGGTGGTTGAGCACATCTACACACATGATAAATATATACGGTGACAAAAGATCACCTTGTCGAAGACCTCTTTCCGGAACTATATGTCCATGTGGGTTGTCATGTGTGATTTTGCAACTCGTTTCCTGGATTCAACGATTGCATAAGCTCATTTTCAATAAGGACATTATCAGAGGCCATACGTCCTGAGATGAAAGCTGCCTGAGAATATGAGATGATATCATCAAGAGAACTTTTTAAGCGAGAGACAAGAAACTTGATGATGATTTTATAGATCACATTGTATAGGAAAATGGGTCTATAGTCACTGAATGAAGTCGGATTGGTAATATTTGGTATCAAACACAAGTTAGTATGATTGATACCCTGCCTTATGTGACCTGTTGCAAGGAAGTACCACACCTCCTTACAAATATTTGGCCCTACGATGTTCCAGAATTGGTGGTAGAAACAAGCTGTGAAGCCATATGGACCAGGTCCTTTATCCGCCCTAATGGCTAACTGCAAGCTTTATTTCATCGTCTATAAAATTCCTAGTGAGGCGTTCATTTATTTCATCAATGACAGACTTTGTAAAACCAGTAAAGAGACCCATATCCGTAGTAGTAGCAGACTGAATTGAAGTAAGTCTCCGTTACTCTACCAATGTTGATTTCACCTCGAACAATATTTCCGCTATCAATCTCCACTGATAAAATAAGATTTCGAGCATACCATTCCTTAGTAGAAGCATGGAAATATTGAGTGTTGCGAACTCCTTCAATTAATCTTTTTGTTCGACTGTTCTGATACCAATAATCATCTTCATCTATATAAGATTTCTCAAGTTGTTGGCGGAGGAAAGGGACTGATTGGTAATGGGAAACCATCGCTCGATCTAAATTTTCTTTCAGTTCTCGAATACGTCTTCCTGAGTTTAAGTTGACTGAATGACGGTAATGTGAAAGAGAATATCGACATTCCTTAATCTGATCCAGGAGAGTGGCATTAGGAGATAATCGGTGAGAGAACCAACCTTGTGATACTCTGTTTTGGAAGTCTGGTAAATCCACCAATCTTTTATCAAACCGGAATTGTTTACATCTAGTGTTGAGACTATGAGAGACATGCCCAATAATAGGTCGACGGTCTGAACCTGTAAGGAGTAAAACTTCCATTTCAGATGTTGAAAATTTGGCTAAACATTCAGTGTTGACTGCAATACGATCCAGACATTCTTCAACTGAATGAGTATATCTTCGTCCTACCCATGTAAAACGACTCCATGTTGATCGTAAGTCAGTTAGATCACAAAATTTATACATGGTCCTTAGTCGCCAGAAACTACACTCATTCCGTTTAGGTCCTCCTCTTTTTTCATCATTATTCAAAATGTCGTTGTAATCTCCTATGATCATCCAAGGACCCTCATGGATTGAACCCAAATTCTGAAGCCTATTCCAAAGTTCAAAACGTATTTGTTGTACTGGGTGACTATACACACACGACAAAAAGAAAGCCATTTCATTGAAATGAACATGAACATCAATCAAACATACATCTTCGAAAGTACGAAAAACATAAACAAAATTCTTCCAAAGCAATGCTAAACCCCCACCACGACCTCATGGAGGTACACACACTGAATTTGGAAATCCTAAAGAAACAACAACAGTATGTACAACTGAGGAAGTATTCATTATCTCAATAAGGAATAAGATATCGGGAGATTGTTGACGACAAAGTTCCCTTAGATGAGGTTTTGTCAGCGACCCGCGAAGGCCCTAACAGTTCCGGGAGCATATCTTCATGGCAATTGTGGGGGGTAACGGCCCCTCCCCCTGCGCCTATGTCGATGAACTGTTTCATTGAACTAGAGTCAGTAGAATCAATTTCCTTGATCCTTCTCCGAACTGGACCCAATATCATCCGGCTTGGTTCTCCGATTTCATAGGTAACATGATCATACTCATGTGTACGTTTACGCTTTAACCATCTCTGACATTTGATGGATTAACGGAATCCACAAAATCTTCCATGAGTCCATCTTCCTTGTTCTTCCCTTTTGCTTTGCGAGGAATCTCAGCGTCATTCGTATTGAAGCCCGACATGGGAATGTAGTGATTTTTCGAATAGTAAAGATATCTTGATTCATTTTCTGCCTCGGCATATACTGTATTAACCTCTCATTCCACCCCAATGTTGTCAACTTGGTTTTGAGTATCTGCAACATCAATTTCAGGAGCATTAACAGGAGGAGCGCCAGCATCTACGAACCCCATGTCACTCTGGTTTTGATCATAAGCATTATCAACATCTGGTCCATCATCAAAGCCACCTGCATCATCTTCAAACGCAAGGGGCATTCTTTCTGCTCATGGTCCATCATTCCACAACACTAGCATAAATTATGTAGCCTCTCGTAAGTAAACTTCAGAAGAGTGTTGATGCCAGCATTGAACTGAAAATTTCTTTGGAAGCGTAGTGGATTATCTACGTTCCAGATAACTTGAACACAAACGTAATCAAATCTTGTAGAGGATTCATCGAAACCCACATCGAAAATGGTCGCCAATTTGCTTCCGACGAATTCAATTGTGTCACGAGTTATAAACTCAAGTGGTATCCCTCGATTTTGGATCCAAAATGGTATGATCTTCACTGATTCAGCGGATAGATTTGGATACCATCGAGTAACAATGACCATTCACTCAGAAAATGACCAAGGAGATCGTTGGAGCACAAGGTTCAATGCTTCCACATACTGAATCAGGAATTGCACTCTGTTTGAAGCGATGATGCGTCCGGTGACAGAATATTCAAAGCCCCAAACTCTGGGTAGTTGTGCGATCATGGCACGAAGATTCTGCTTTTGTGGATTCACTGGTACGACTACCAAAGCAAATCAATTCTCTTGAATTGCTTGTTGGAGAACACCCTTTGGTAATGCAACCGGTTCATCGTCAACATCAAGGGAGATATTTTTCATCTTGTGGTGGATATTGGATACTATTTTCTTGTATTTGTAGAAATTTAGATGCTTGATTGCAAAAATATTTTAGAGAATGGATCCGACTATATATATAAAGAAATAGCCATGGCGGTTTGAAGCCTATTTCCGTGTGTAGATGAGCAGTTAGAGACAACTCTTTTCACTTTGCACGCACGATCAACCCGCATAAAGATGTATGCGTACGAACATCCACGAAAGGCAAACTGCTGATTACAGTTTTTCTTGTCGGAAAAACCCTCTCCCAATGATCGATAAAACGGTTATAGAAAATCACATAGACAATCGCCATGAGAGAGAAATATAACTTAGGTGTTTTTTACAACATATTTGCTTTAACAAATGTATTTAGTACTTCATTTGTATGAATGGAAGATATAATGTGGTTCTGATAAAAACAACACGATTACCATGTTCTACCACAATTTCTATTCAAGGAATATTAGTTGTTTTTTCTATTACCGAATGCACTAACTATCTTTTCATTTTACTTAACAGAATGATTCAGATAATTATATATAAGAACCAATCGTGAAGTCCTACCAACTCCTGAAAACTACTTATGAGTATAACAGTAGTATTTGAAAAATGATGTTCCAAAAATGATTTGATTATAAAGGTTATTAATATTTCGTTTCTTTTCGGTATTCACTCCATCGAAACTCTAATAAGGGGTGGCCTAATTAGCCATCTACAATACTCTATATAAAATAAAAATTTGGGAGCTTTAAAAAAAACCTTAACCGTTTTTTGGATGAAAGTGTTATCTATGTTATAAGAAAAGTTTATGTGGTATCTGACAACAACTTAACATGGATTACTCAAAATATCAAAATTTAACAGCTATCAAATCATTATATTTTCAATGGTTTGTTCATGTAACTTGTTAACTCATACATGCTTCTATTAAAATTTACTTATAACACAACCAAACATAAAACTCTTTACCATAAAATTCTATTTAGAATATTCTCACTTAATATATGAATAGAAGCAAGGATATGATAATAATAGGATAATAAGATGATATGCACCAAAATATATCATGAAGCTAATGATAAGATAAATATATGATATCATGGAAGATATCATGAAGCTCTATTGAGAGGATTCAGAATTGATCGATTTGACGTTGATTTTTTCTCAAAACTTCTTTAGTTCCAAGGACAACACTAGTTCTCTAGTTACAAAAGACGAGCGAAAAAATCTTCAAGCTCTTGTTGCCATTAAGGCTGAATTTCTAACAATGCTCTCTGTAAAATAAAAAGATTGGTGGTGTATGCATCTCAATAGTAGAAGAGGTTAATGAAATTGACATCTTAAAAAAGGAACTGATAAAAGTGATATATCCACAAAAGAAAAGTTAACAGAATAGACCGACCCAAAGAGGAAAAGTGAAAAATAACCATGGCCAAAATCCGAAGATCTCAGCAACAAATATAAACCGGCAGGAGCTATAACACAAAGTAGCTCATGAATACTTCAACACGAATTCAATCAATTCTCAAAGAAGATGTTGGAACAACTAAACGTGAAGACAATAAATAAAACTTCAGAGCCATCAAGAACAATTTTCCTAAGCAATATGGCTCATGGACAAGTGGAAAAGAAAGAAGATCATTCACTCTTATCCCTAGCACATATTCTACCAACAAAGAGTTGTAAGTTATAATTCTTTTGACTGGATTTTTTTGCCACAATATCTTTTCAGAAGTTAAAAAAACTACAAACGTAGAAAACTTGATAGGAACTAACATTACAAGAAAATAAACTAATTATCACGGAATACTGACAGATGCTCGTCGGAAGTAAACCCGTTGGATTTTTGTCGGTATTTTCGACGGATTCTCATGTCGTCAGAAATTACCGACAAATATTTGACGAAATCCGCTTTTCGTCGGTAATCTATCGGTTATTTGTCGGTTCAATATAACCGTTAATAGATACATTAATATATTTGTTGTAGTAGCCGTTGGGTCAACAATTAACCGTCGGATTACCAACGGGTAATGGGTATATATGTGGGTAATCCATTGGCTAATTCTCTATAAGTATCAAACGGTCAATTTCTTCGCTTCTACACCAATCTATCTCTCTCTCTCTCTCTCTCTCTCTCTCTCTCTCTCTCTCTCTCTCTCTCTCTCTCTCTCTCTCTCTCTCTCTCTCTTTGACACACTCTAATATCTTTGATTATGAAAAATGTTTTCTTCCAATTATTACAAATCGTGAATGGACGGACTAAGGGTTGATCCAGCAACGAATGTTTTGTATACCGATTATGCACTCGATATTTCAGAATTCATGCCAGTTTCATGTAATCAACCACATACGCAGAAAAACTGTAAGTTAAGTTTCCATGTACTCAGTGCCATAATGTTAGAGATGCAAGGACATATAAAGTATGCAATCACTTGTATGCATAGGCTTTATGCCGGTTATAAGATTTGGTATCTTTAAGGAGAAAAATGAGATTATGAAAGTAGTAGTAGAGAACTTTATGGTAGTATTAGTAGTAGTAGGGAACCTTATGGTAGTACAAGAGAACCTTATAGTGCGAAAGTAGATTTTGGTGTTGGTACCGTTGATGTGCTCAAAGTTTGAATTCCTTAGAGCTACACTACAAGTACACATAATGAAATCATAGTAAATAGGGGTCGAATCCACATAGACTCAAGACTCTCACGATAGACGTTTAGTATCGAATTAAGCTAAGCATGATGATTTTAATTAAATAAAAGCATTGTAGGAATAATAAAATCGGTTTGTTATCAATGGGAAAGACGTCCATGGAATTTCTCTGAAAATCAAGTAGTGCATATCAACTATCAGTCATGATCGAATTAAGAACGGTTCTAGAAATCAAATCACAAAGATAAAATAAACCAATTTTGTTGCGAGAATTTACTATGTCAAAAACCTAAAAATCCAAATTCCTTTGCGATCTCTAAAGATTAAACTAACATTAAGCTCAAGTTTGATTCGTTCACAAATTATCTAATCCAATTTCCTTTCCAATTACCTAATTTGATCACCAAAACTTCTATCAGATTATAAATACACTTTCGTGTCTACTTAATAACCTATGATCTAGATTCTAGGTGATCAATCTGGAACTAGCCTTAAGGAAAACTAAGGTGAAGAACTAATCAAGTTAAGAATCCTAACAGATAAATCATTATAGCATCCAATGAAATCCCTAACGATAATCCATAAACCTAACTAGAGATTTACTCAGACATATCGAATGAAACACAAAACATGATCAAAATAGATATCATATAAATAGAAATAGAATAAGAACCACATGTTTGAAATCTTCTCTCAAAAGCAGTACAAAGTATCGGATCAGTCCCAAGCTCTAATCTTTCTCAAAAACTCAAGTATGAAAGTCTGAATGAGAATAAAACTCTAAAATCTAATTAAAACACTAATAAATGTTTTGGGTCACTTATGTAAATTTCAAAACTTTTATGCCAATTTGTGATTCTTAAAAATTCTTTAAAGTCGGTTTGTTTTATGGTTGAGGTCCCGTGTCGACCAATGCAAGGGTTGCATCGATCGATCCTCAGTCCAATGGTTGATGGTGACATTGATCATCTCGGTTCAATCTCCAAAATGTCAAAACTTCTAGGCCACTTTGTGATTCGTCAAAATACTTTGATCATTTCGGCTTCAAACTCCAAAATGTCTCAAATAGCTCAAAAATCTCCAGAATATCTCTAAACGGGTGAAAACCTGTAAAGTACTCAAAAAAACTCGAAAGAAACATAAAAAAACTTAACTATGTCCATATATCATGGCTTAAAACCTATAAAAAACATGATATATCAACTCCCCCATAATTAGATTTTGCTTGCCCTCAAGCAAACAAAAAACCAAAATTAGGGAAAGAAGTTTGAAAACACAAAATCCCTTTTCGTCGTCGGAGCACCACACTCACATTCCCCTTAGTAAGCCACATGAAAAAGAAACCTGCAGAAATCTAGACTATAATGTACTTCCCCCATACTTATCAATTGTCTTAAGTAAACTCCACAACCAATCAAGACATTCAAACTCACCATACTGACCTCTATAAAAGTTTAGTGCAGTCTCACCGAGGGAGTATCGATCAGAGAAAACATGGACTCTTAATCAACCAGAACCTGATCACACAGACTGTCATACTTATGGTTCCTTTCCTCTCTCTTTTCTCGCTTTAGCAGCTGATTTTTCCTCACTGGATATAATTTTGTTTTTATCAGCCACTTTTCCCTTTCTATTCGGGGTGTTTCTTTGGAAATGTTTCCACGAAGCACATAAGGTAACATGGTTAACCGATACTACCCTGATCACTTTGAAGCTTGAAGGGAGGAAATAAATAAACTGTACTCACACGGACAAGTCTTTCAAGACTGAAAAAGGAATCCGATCCAATGTATACTAAGCCCTTGTGTGACAAAATTTGAGTCAAATTAGGGGAGAAATCAGTAATGGATCCTCTGAATACCCGAAGAGATATTAGTTTCCTTGGTAGGCTGATTTGTCTTGGGGTTTTCTAATAGTCATAGATTGCTACAATTTCGTCCAATGGTCACTTTGGTTCCTGGAAATGTAGTGGTTCCTCGAAAAATCATAGTTTCTTACACAAGATTTTGACTAAACAAAATTACTCGACTGACTCTAAGAAAAAAATTTGTTGTCAGTAATCACCTCCTCACACTTGAAACACATTGTCCCAGTGGAAACGAAGATTAGGCGCGGCAAAAAGTAATATGGAATGTATAGAACATGTGAAACAGAAACATCACCTGACCCGGAAACCTGCATTGATCAACATCACGCTTTGATCGACGTATAATCAGAGAATGTAGGATTGCATCAACCGACACACAAGGTGCATTAATCGACGCAATATGTCGTCGTGCATACTGATTTTCGCTGACAGTCTCAACTCGTGTTTTCACACCAATTTTTGACATGTTGGGTATTAAGACCAAGCAAACACACATCAGAAGCAAAAGCATCATCATGACATAAGGCTCAAAAGTTCCAAACACAATTAACTGACAAATGACTAAAGAAAAACATGAAAATGACTGGAAGTGAAAGAAAAACAAAAGAAAATAAAAGAACTACAGAACCACATAGTCAACAAGCAACAAACTAGAACTCCACAAAGCTTTCATTATCAATCTTAGCCATCAGATCAAATTCCTCAGCATCCTCGGAGTCAGCAGCAGTGGTATTGGGATCAGACGTCGGGGAACACTGACGACGAGTAGCATGTCAATGTACGCTAACTCGAGGGGTGCAACGAAAAGAGAAGCTAGGAAACATGTTCCAGATTTATTGCAGCTTATCATTCATGAAGGTCTAGAACGCAAGACGATCTATCTCAACATGTGGTACATCAGGCTGAGGATACACAGCATGTACGAAGTCGTCCTCTCCGGCAGTAGGGGAAGCTGTTGAAGAACCTCCCTTGCAGAACTTATGTTGCGGGACAGGCTTCAGGAGGTGCTCCATAGGCTGGAATCTCGGTCTTAGAATGTCATCATCCCTAATAGCTGTGAGATGTGGAAATGAGAGCTTAATTCTCCACTCTCGATCACGTGTATGTGTGAAAATCTGGTTCAGACCTGGTTTTATCCATGTCGCCCTCTTCAGATGTTCCTCGTTCATGCACATGCGAGTAGTCTTGATGGTGTTATTGCTCGTGTCGATGCGGGAATGCCTGAATATCGGAGTCAACAAACTACCAACTATCTCAAGCTTCTTCCCAAAAAATACCTTAGTCTTCAGAGTGTGGAGATTGTCCGCAAAGATTGCACCCATATTTAGATTGGTGAAAATATCAAGTTGTATCCAAATGTCATCGAGAAAGATGTGACCAATCCCAAGATAGAGCAATATAATCATGGGAAAGATGTTTCCCAGGACACGTAAGACATACCTCAGGATATGATGTCTTACTACTGTCTGCGACGAGTAGCGAGAGTCATAGATCACATTACCAAAATGTGACCCAAAAGTTTGAACATCGGGCCACTCATAAATAATAATGCGGTCAATTGGATCCTTCTTAAACCCGTAGAAATCGTAGAGATTTGTGATAGATATGTGATACCTCACGCCTTTGAACATGAAGGTTAGGACCCCTTCTTGTGCTCTCTCTCGTCGCTCGTTCTCGTAGTATACACGGCAAGTGGCCAGGAACTATCACACCACATCAAAGAAAAGATCATACCGTCTCATATGCATGTAGCCTAAACTGGTCGTCTTCAATATGCACATCATCTATTCTCCCCTATTGCATTGACCATCTGATATTCAACTAACCGTTTGGGCTTGATATCAACACTCAGCCACACATTATAGAAGAGTGTGTCATATTAATCTCAATCTTCAAAAATATGCATGTGTGTGCACGCTTTTATCTATTTCCCAGTCTTAGGATCATGCTCGCATTTGTGATGCATCTTAGTATTCTTGATTTCATTCTTAGGCCAAGGAGGCCTTGTATGTGCATCAGGAACAACTGGTGGCTGAGCAGGAGGGGAGGAATCGGGTGAATGGTTTGGTGAAGGAGATGATGGAGGTGGGCTATAACTCTACACTTCCCCTGATTTATTTCAAGACTTCGTGGTTGGAGAGGCCATTTGCGATCAAAGACACAAGAACAAGCATTCTCGAGAATTATGCAAAAGCTCAAAGATAAAAATGCTAAAATCTCATGCTAATCATCACATGCAACAATCTACACCAAAAACCATCAACAATCCATCATAATTTTGTCCTAAATCACTCAAATTTGCAAAGCGCGAAGTTTCGTCGTCAAATCAGAGATTTTCGAAAACTTGCGAAATTGCTCATGAAACAACATGGAAAATTCGAATACTATCACACAACCTAACCATGCATGATTCCAGAAATAAATCATCAAGAACATGGTGAAATTTGAGTTTTATATCTTAGGGTCAAAATCGAAAAAGTGGAGAATCAAAGCACATATATTGGAGATCGAAAGAATGGATGCTAAAAGTGGAATGAAGGTGAAAATCCAAGTGATTAGGCTTTTGAATCACCAAAAACAGTTAAGACACAATAAATGTGGTGAATTGGGGTGAGGGTTTACGATTTTTCACAAAGGGGGGAAGTGAAGAGGAACAAGAAGAAGAGAGAGATTTACTTACCTGTCTCGGACCTGCATCGACCGATTCACATGTCCGCATTTATCGACGCAGGCAGTCAAATGTGCACCGACCTGAGTGCACCGAACTAAGTCGATGTTTCTTCTTCTCTCTTAAGTATCGTCTAGTCCTGCGTCGACTGATGCCCATGGATATAGCAATAGACGCAGAGGCCAATACTCTACATCTCTGAATCATGTACAAAAAACACAAAAACAAAACCAAAAACAAAATTAAAAAAAAAAACTAAAAAGTGCATATTTACAGACTTACCAGTGGGTTGCCTCCCATCAAGCGCTGGTTTAATGTCATCAGCTTGACTGTATTGCGATCATGCAGGGGGTGCATCGGTTAGAGGCACAATGTGCCCTGATGGAGCCTCGGCTTTCGCCCAGTACTTTTTCACCCTTTATCCATTCATCGAGAACTCATTGCCATCATCATTCCTCAGCACAATAGCACCATATTGTCGAACCTCTTTGATGGTGAAAGGACCTGACCAACGAGAGCGCAATTTACCAAGAAAAAACTGTAAAAACGAGAGTTATATAGAAGTACTTGGTCGTTCGGTTCTAAGTTCCTCGAAATGATCTTCTTATCATGATATGTCTTTGTTCGCTCTTTGTACAACTTGGAGTTCTCATAGGCATGAAATCTGATCTCATCCAGTTTGTTCAGCTGAACCAATCGCCTCGCTCCAGCAGACTTAATGTTGAAATTCATTATCTTTACTTCCCATGCTTCTTTATGCTCCAACTCAATCGGAAGGTGACATAATTTTCCGTAGAGAAGATGAAACATTGTAGTTCCCAGTGGCGTCTTGTACGCATTCCTCTAGGCCCATAACGCAACATCCAACTTAGCAGACCAATCCTTCCTTTTCTTGCCCACGGTCTTCTTCATGATCTCCTTGATATTCTTGTTTGTGACCACAACTTGTCCACTTGTCTGAAAATGATAGGGAGTAACCACAAGATGATTCACACCATGCTTCTTGAATAGCTTCTCAAATACTTAGTTGATAAAGTGAGAACCTTATAGGTTCAAAGTTTAATCTCTATTTATCAACATTAAGTGTACATTGTACCATTGTAGTATTTAGGATATCAAACAAAGGACCGCTGGATATCAATAGAATGTTCATTTTAAATCATTTTAAACACAAATATAAACTAATTCAACTCTCGCTTCAATTATTTTCTATGTCTAGCAACGTAACGATTCAAATCTCTTTGCAATCTTAGAGTTCTAGTAAGCATTAAGCTCAAGTTCTTCCGTTCACAATTTCCCTAAACAAATCTCTTTGCGATTTGTTAAATTGCTCACCCCAAGTTCTTTTCATATTATTAATCACACTCTTGTTCTAATCAATTATCCTAAGATCTAAGTTCTAGGTGATTAATCCAAAATTAGTTTTAGATCAACTTAAGTGATGAACATATTGATGGTGAATCCTAATTAACCAGATATCCTAACAGAGCATGAAATCCCATACGAAAATCCCTAAATATAACAAGGTAAAATACTCAGACATATTATTGAAACAACACACGATGAATAAAAAACCAAACATATTGCATAGATAAATAAAAGGGGTTTGAAATCTTCTCTAAGAGGTTACAGAGTAGCAGATCAGCCACAATCTCTCAATATCTCTCAATCCAAAAGCAAGAAAAAAGATAAGAGATAAAACTCTCTAAACCCTAATTAATATTCTAAAACGCGTTCCGAGACTTAATTACAAATAATAAAACTTATGAGCACTTTTGAAAATTTTCAAAAGATGTCTTCTAACTCGTGTACAAGTCTGGTTGGTGGTGGGTGTCGACCGACACCTAGGTGGTGTCAAGCGACACTAGTGTCAAGTCACGACTCTAACTTCGACTTCTTGCAACTTTCTCCAGAAAAGTTCCAAAACTTCTAATTAAGATCCATTTCCATGCTAACTTGTAAAAGACTCAATAGACTCGAAATATCAGCTAAAAGACTCTATATAGACATACATATATAGTTAAAAACCTGGAAAACCATGATATATCAAAACTACCATCACCTATCACAATCCGACAAACTCCAAATCGAATATGGTCTTAGACAGCTTAAGAACAACAAATGCATCATTGGTCGGACTACCTACACTTCCACCCACTTAGACACATAGTTCACAAGAATGAAAAGGTCCCATAAAGCCAATGCCCCAACAATCAAATAATTTCCTTGGTCACAAGAATGATAGGATAGATGATTCCAGTTTCCAGGAGTTTCAAAATCCCCTTCTGGCAAGTTCCTTCAAATTCGAATTCATCCTCCTCTAAAGTTAAATTGACAACTTCGTCACATCCTCAAGATGGATCGTATGCATGCACAAGTCAGAAGAGATACCTGAAATGTAATCAAGAGAATATCCAAAAGCTTTGCGATACTTGTGCAGCTTACTCAGCACTCAGCATTAAGTTAGTCTCTACATTGTTCAAGGAAGCATTAATGATGATATGATAAGTGGAACTCAGTTTAGGAAATGCGTACCTTAGACCTGCAGAGAGCTGTTTAAGCTCGATTTAGGAGCCCTTTCCTCGCTCCAATCACTCAGTTTTGCAGCCTTCTTGGAGGTACCGATGAGATCTTCTTGGGTTACCAGCTCCATCACATGCCCACAAGCATCCACCATCTTGAAATACCCAACAACACAGTCATTCATATTTTTTTATCTCATGCGCACAATGATATATCATGGTTTTTAGCTGTTTTAAGCCATGATATAAGTATACATTCGAGTCTTTTGTAGTGTCTCTCGAGTCTTTTCAGGGGTTTATTAGGATTACACGTGTTTGCATGACTTTGGAAGAATTTAGAGCTTTTTGGGAAAAGATTGGAGCTGAAGCCGTGATGAGTAGATCATAGTATCTGGAAGACCTGAGCATCGGACGATGCACAAGTGCATCGATCGGCGCAGCTTCCGAATCCATAATTCGCAAGCGTTTAATGAAGATTTGAAGAATTGCAGTTTTGACCCTAAAGTTCCAGTATTTACAAAAGAGATCCAAGACGTGTTATACACTTTATATTAGGTTTTTGGTGTTTTATTCTAGATACACTTTTCATACTTTTGGCTAGAGAGAGATTAGGAGCTTTAGGACTGATATGTTCCTTGTATTGCTTTTGGAGAAGATTTTGAACCCATTTTGTATTCTCTAGTCTTTATTTAATGCAATTTATTCATATTATATTGTCTGTTTCACTAAATATGTCTGAGTAGATTCATTTTTATGTTTAGGGATTCTCATAGGGTTTTCATGGCATGTTAGATTGAATTAATCAGTTAAGGATTCATAACCCGTTAGTTCTTCAACCTGAATTGTACTTAAAGCTAGTTTCTAATCTGATCAATTGGAATATAGATCTAGGGTTTATAAATTGACACGAAAGTGTGATTTAGAATCTGATCTATTTAGGTTGAGCAAATTAGTTATCTGCAAAGAAATTTGGTTTAAACCAGGAGCTCGTATCCTAGTGGTAATGGGAGTGTTAGTAACCTTCCGCCACTCAGGTTCGATTCCTCCTGGCCACCGGGGAATTTACATTAGGGCATCGCTGGCTTCCAGTGACCACATGCGGTCGCCGCCTATGCGCGGGTGCAGCATGCTAGTCGGGACCCACCTCGGTGGGGGCCCGGATACACTGGGTTATTCAAAAATTCATTCAAAAAAAGAAAAAGAAATTTGGTTTAATTGATTTATGAACTAATCGAACCTACATTTAATGCTAGTTTAATCTTTTAGGAACTGCAAAGAAATTTGGATTTATAGGGTTTAGACTTATTAAATTCTCGCAACAAAGTTGGTTAGTTTTACATATGTGTTTGAGTTCTAGAACGGTACTTAATTCAATCTTGACTGATTGTTGATCTATATGACCTGATTTCCTGAGAACGCCCTGACCTAGCGCATTTAGTATTTGAAAAACACACCGATTTTCTGATCTATTTACTGCTTATTGATTGCTTTTGCTTAGCTATTCTCGATACGTTATGGTCTATCGTAAGATTCTTGAGTCTCTTATGGTTCGACCCCTATATACTACATTTGCATGTGCACTTGCAGTGTGACTTAGGGAATTAAACTCTGAGCATATCAAGTTTTTGGCGTCGTTGCTGTGGACTCTTTTGAGTCTTCGATAGATTTAAGTTTAGAGTTTAGACTATGATTTTCGTTTTTAGTTACTAATTTTTTCCTTTTTGTTCTGTCTTTGCATGTTCAGGTTTGCGAGAAGACGACGTGCATCGACCGATGCTCTTGAGAATCGATTGACGCACCCACGAACTGAATCGATCGTTTCGGACTTGTGCATCGATCGACGCTTAAGCCATGTACCAGTTTTTGCATGCATAATCGTGCAACTAGAAGTAATCCGGACAAGGAGCTCGTGGATCTCGGACTTGAAGAGCTTGCAAGGTTAGAAAAGACAACCAGGAAATCTCAAAAACAAGTTAAGATGGCGAATGTGAATGCTGTGATTTTGATTCGGGATGAACAAGGTATTCTGAGATATGCAGAGAACCATGTCTGCAATGAACGAGGTCAAAGACTTGATGCTTATGGGAATGTAATTGTTCAAGAAATTATTCAGCAGCCACAGGATGATGATGCTGGTGGACGCTCAGGTGGACAAGAAAATCCACGGGTTGAAGTACCACCTAATGCACCTAATCCACCTAATGGGAGGACTCTTGCTGATTACAATAGTCCTGACGAGTTCTATGCTAACAGGTCTGCGATTGTACCTCCTCCCATATCATGGAATGACTTTGAGCTGAAGACTTCTTACTATACACTTGTGGGACAGCACCTCTTTCATGGACACCCACATGAGCACCATATAGATCATATAGAGAAGTTTGAGTCCTTGGTTACTGGAATGAAGCATAATGGAGTCAGCTATGACTTCCTGCACTGTAAGCTTTTCGAACACTCTCTTGGAGGAGAAGCTTCAAATTGGCTGAATCATATTCCACCTGAGACTCTGACTACTTGGGATGCAGTTAAGAAGAAGTTTCTTAGACTGATGATGCTAGATCTGATCAGCTGAGAGAGGATATTCTACAGTTCAAAGAGGGACCTACAGAGCCATTGAAAGCGGCGTGGGTAAGGTTTAAGATTTACCATAGAGATTTCCCTCATCATGGTTTCTCTGAAGTTCAGTTGTTGGGCATTTTATTCGGAGAGTTGATTTGTGGTATAAAATGGCTTTGGATGCTCCTAGCAATGGGAACTTCAACATTAAATCTCCAGAACAAGCTAAGGAGCTGATTGAGAACTTGGTGTGTAGCAATAGCACAAAGAATGCTGATCTGGAGAGGAAGAAATCTGGTGGAAAGGTTGATAGCTCGCAGATAGCAGAGATGAAGAACAAGATTGATTATGTTCATAGTCTTTTGCTTGGGAAGAAGAATGTCCATTTTGCTCAGGATGTTGAGGTATTTGATGCTGAAGAAATCTGTGATGAAGAGGATGTGAAATATGTTGGTGGAACTTGTTTTCAGGGTAACAAATTTGGGAATCAGCAAGGCAGAAGTGGCTACAATGGAATGGGTCAGAGAAGTACCTTCACATGTAATCAAAACTTCTCTGGTTTCACTCATAAGCCTCAGTACCAGAAGCCTTTTCAGAGTAACAACAACCCTATGAACAACACTAGTAGCTTCACTAGGAATTATGGATCCTCATCCTATCAACATGCTCCTCCTCAAAATGAGCATTCTGATAAGGTGACAAGCTTTCCCATAGAGTAGATGGAATGGTGTAGTTCCCAGTGGCGTCTTGAACGCAGTCCTGTAAGCCCACAGCGCGTCATCCAGCTTAGCAGACCAGTCCTTCCTAGTCTTTCCTACTGTCTTTTCCAGAATCTCCTTGATTTGTCTGTTGGAGACCTCTACCTGTCCACTAGTCTGAGGGTGATATGGAGTAGCCACACGATGATTAACACCATGCTTCTTAAGCAACTTCTCGAAGACCTTGTTGATGAAGTGAGAACCGCCATCACTTATCACAATCCTAGGAACTCCAAATTTGGGGAAGATGATATTCTTAAACAGCTTAAGAACTACCGAAGAGTCATTGGTCGGACTTGCAATCGCTTTAACCCACTTGGATACATAGTCCACAGCAACCAATATATACTTGTTCCCATAGGAAGATGGAAACGGACCCATGAAATCGATGCCCCAGCAGTCAAAGACTTCAACCTCGAGGATGAAGTTTTGTGGCATTTAATGTCTCTTGCTTATCTTCCCCCTCCTCTGACACACATCACACTGCGAGACAAACAACTGAGCATCCTTGAACATCGTAGGCCACCAAAAGCCTGCTTGAAGAACCTTGTACACTGTCTTGAATGTAGAAAAGTGTCATGCATACTCAGAACCATGGCAGTGGTACAACACATATCGACTTCAGACTCTGCGATGCAACGTCTGTAGATACTATCAGAGCAGTGCTTGTACAAGTAGGGTTCATCCCAATAATAGTGTCTGACTTCCCTAAGGACCTTCTTCTTAGCATAGCCTTTAAACACTTCAGGCTCATCCTCTGCAGCAAGGTAATTGGCTATATCGGCGTACCAAGGTCTAGTGGAGAGAGAACCTTGGGCGACTGCAGCTATGAATATGTCAGCTTCATCATCCAGAACAGCTTCCTGCATCTGCAACTGATGTCGACCGACACTGAAGTTGGTGTCGACCGACATTGATCCCAGTCGACCAACTGATGTCGAGTTTGATCGATTATCGTTCGCTTTCTCGAGTCGAGTGTATACTGACATGAATTGAGTGTCGACCGACACTTGACCTGCAACCTGTGTAGAAAGCAGTGAATTCGCAAAAACTGCTTGAAATCCTGTCTCAACCTTATAGATATTCTCTTCTGGTAGAAAATCATCTATAGGAACGTCCTCATCGATCCTAATCCATGATAAGTGATCAGCAACACCATTCTATACTCCTTTCTTGTCTCTCACCTCTATGTCAAACTCTTGGAGCAACAGAATCCATCTCAGCAGCCTCGGCTTAGCATCTTTCTTCTGCATCAGATACTTAAGCGCAGAATGGTCAGTATGCACAACTACTTTTGATCCAATCAGATAGGGACGGAACTTCTCGAATGCAAACACAACTGCCAACAACTCCTTCTCAGTGGTTGCGTAATTTCTTTGAGCATCATCAAGAGTTCTACTGGCATAATAGATAGCATGGAGCTTCTTGTCCTTCTTCTGCCCAAGTACAGCTCCTACCGCATAATCACTAGCATCACACATTACCTCAAAAGGCAGATTCATATCTGGTGGTTGCACAATTGGAGTTGAGATCAAGGCCTGTTTCAGCTCTTTGAATGCAGCTTGACACTCATCTGTGAACTCAAACTTCACATCCTTGCAGAGAAGTGCAGTAAGGGGTCTAGCTATCTTGCTGTAGTCTTTAATAAATCTCCTATAAAAACCAGCATGCCCAAGGAAACTCCTGATTCCTTTGACTGAATCCGGCGCTTGCAGCCCTGTCATCACCTCAATATTAGCTCTGTCCACTTCGATTCCTGCCTCAGAAACTATATGTCCAAGTACAATGCCATTTTTGACCATAAAATGACATTTCTCCCAGTTCAAAACCAGGTGCTTTTCCTCATAGTGAGCTAGCACCTTGCATAGATTATCTAGACAAGCATGGTAAGATGGTCCTTAGACAGAAAAATCATCCATGAAGACCTCCATAAAATCCTCTATCATGTCTGTGAAGATAGACATCATGCACCTCTGAAACGTTGCAGGAGTATTACACAGTCTGAATGGCATTCTGCGGTATGCAAAGGTGCCATAAGGACATGTAAATGTGGTCTTCCCCTGGTCCTCTGGGTGGATAGGAATCTGAAAGAAACCAGAATAGCCATCTAGGAAGCAGTAGTAAGGATGATTTGCCAACCTTTCCAACATCTGATCAATGAAAGGGAGTGGAAAGTGGTCTTTTCTGGTGGCTGCATTCAACTTCTTGTAGTCTATGCACATCCGGTGACCAGTGATTGTTCTCGTAGGAATCAGCTCATTCTTTTCATTCTTCCCCACTGTGACTCCTCCTTTCTTAGGAACCACATGAACTGGGCTGGAACAATCACTGTCTGAGATAGGATAGATGATCCCAGCTTGCAGCAGCTTAATGATCTCCTTCTTCACAACCTCTTTCAGGTTAGGATTCAAACGCCTCTGGTTCTCAATTGATGACATGCTTTCATCCTCAAGGTGTATCCTATGCATACACAAGTCTGGAGAGATACTTGAAATATCATCAAGAGAATAGCCAAGAGCTTTGTGATGCTTGCGCAGCTTGCTTAGCAGTAAAGTGAGTTCTGCGTTATTCAAATCAGCATTGACAATAACAGGATATGTGGAATTGTTACCTAAGAACACATATTTGAGGCCTTCAGGTAGCTGCTTCAGCTCGATCTTTGGAGCTTTCTCCTCACTCCAGTCACTCGCGACTGGTGTTGACAGATTAGCATGTAGTGTCGGTCGACACAGTGTGTCATCGGTCGCTTCCAAGTTCATGACTTGCTCAGAAGAATCCAGTAGTCTTGAGGACCCAACTGGAGCATCATCCTCCAGCTCCAAATCATGCTCAGAACTCATCAATGCTCTCTCCAAAGGGTCAGCATGATGCATCTGATTGAAGAATTTTGCAGCTAGATTCTCAATCGTATCAACATAGAAGGTCTGTCCATCGATGGTGGGGTGTCTCATCAGCTTATCCATGTCAAAATTCATCACCAGATCACCCACATTGAGTCCAATCTTCCCTCTTTTCACATCAATGATGGAACCAGCCGTAGCCAAGAACGGTCTGCCCAGGATAAGAGGGTCCTTAGGCTCATCATTATACTGCAAGACTACGAAGTCAGTTGGGATAACGCATTCACCAATCTTTACCGGTACATCCTCCAAGAGACCCTCAGGAATCCTCATGGAGCGATCAGCTAGAATCATGGAGACTCTAATAGGTGTGAAATCTGTCATCCCCATCTGCTTAGCAACTGAATATGGCATCAGATTGACACTTGACCCTAAATCACATAGTGACCTCTCAAATCTGTCGCTGAAGATGGTTGATAGGTTGTATAGTTTTCCCTATTCTACTGCAAGTGCACAGTTAATGCAATCGTAGTATATAAGGTATCGAATCCCACGAGGACTCTCAGTCACACAATAGATTAATAGCAGTTCAGATTAAATTAAGCGAAGCAGATGTGAAAACAGTAAACGAAATAGCAAAGTAAATCAAGTGAGTTTGCGAGCAAGAAGGCGAAGCGTTAGGTTTCAGGAGTTCTCAGGATCTCAGGAACGCAAGCAATCAATCTATCTAGATCCAATCAATAACTATTCTAGAACTCAAACACTGATATAGATTTAACCAAATTCCTTTGCGATAATTCTCTAAGTCTAAGTGCAGCAAACCAAACTTCCGTTTGCGAGAACTAACAGATTAAACTAGCATTAATTCCAAGTTTGATATGTTCACAATTAACCTGAACCAAACTTTCGTTTGCGAACAGTTTAATTGCTTATCTAAATTCTTTCTAGTTAAATTAACCAACTTCCGCTGCATTAATCAACCTAACATCATAATTCTGATTAGCTACTTCAGATTAGGCATTAAGAACAACTTAGATAAAGAACTAGCAGATATGGATCTCTACAGATTAATTAAACTATAATTCTCTGAAATCCATACTGAGAATCCTTCAACCTAACAGGTAATCTACTCAGACATGTTCATCGAGACAGAAGATATCATAAGTAGAAAACCAAATATCATAAAATCAAATAAGAACTGGGGTTCAAAATCAAGTCTCTTTCGAGATCAGGATCAGCCCCTCAGGCTTTCTGAAATAAAAATAGAACTAAAGTAAAGCGTATCAAAGCGTAGTCTAAACATTGGCTTAAAAACTCTATTTATAACCTAAAACACATTTTGGGGCTTCTTTGTAAATATTAGGAACTTCTGGGCAGAATTACAATTTCATCATTCTTCATCAAACCGTCGTTTGGCCCATCTCGCTGGTGCATCGATCGTTGCCACAAGTGTGACGATCGTTGCAACTCGGAAATATCAACAGTGAACTCTATCTCTCGGCTAAATACTCCAATTAACTCCAGAAAGTGCCTAAATCACCAAATATGCTCCAAATGTGCTTGTACCTAATAAACACCTGAAAAGACTCTAAAACATAGTAAAAGACACTAAAAACACAACTATATCATGGTCTAAAATGGGTAAAAACCATGATATATCAACTCCCCCACACTTAGCCTTTGCTTGCCCTCAAGCAAAACAGAGAACTAAAACATGGTGAAGAGGTTTGAAAACTCTTCAGAAACTCATTTCATCCTAGAAGCTACAATACTCAGATTCCCCTTAGTAAACCACTGCAAGAATCAATCACAGGATATCAAGACCACAATGTACTTCCCCCACACTTAGCAACTGTCCTAAGTAAACTCCACAATCACATTCAAGCATTCAAATTCTCCCTACTGACTTCTGCAAGTATTTAAGTGCGGTCTCACCTAAGGAGTATCGATCAAAGGGCACATGGATTCTTACCTTATCAGCTCTAGACCACCATACTATCTTTCTCTAGTCCCTTTCTTCTCTTTCCCTTCTTTAACAACTGATTTTTCCCCACTGGGTATCATTTTATTTTTTTATCAGTGTTCTTCCCGTTATGGGGTGTACTTTGGACACATTCCATGGATCACATGAGAGATAATAGTGTTTGCTACTATTCCCATGACCACTTCGGAGTTACTAACTCATCCTCAGTTTATTATATTTTTTTTTTTTTTTACTTTACAGAAGGGGAGAAGGGAACTAAATAGGACAGGTTGACAGGCTGTGTCAGGACTAACAAGGGAATCCGACACAAAGTATACCAAGCCCTTAGGTGAGAAATCTAAGTCAGTATTAAGGTTGAAGTCAGTAAAGGATCCTCTGATACCTGAAGTGATGTAGGTGTTCCCAGTAGGTTGATCTGTGATGGGGTTTTCTAATAGTCAGAGATAGATCCTGCAACTTCATCCCAATGGTTACTTAAGTTCCTGCAAGTCTTGTAAATCTTCTCAGAAAATCATAGTTTCTTACTTAAACAATTTTGACTCAATAAAACAAAAAAATTTTGAAAAACGGACTGACTCTCTGTCGCACAAGCATCGATCGTTGCACTAAGTGCACCGACCGTTGCTGCGCGATTCTTTCGTATTGTAACGATCGACACAATGGCGTATCGATCAACGCACTGCGCTTTCACGAACAGTTAGCAAGTTAGCAGGTTAATCCGTCTGTTTTTGTCAATTTTGATCCCTGCAGGCTGAAAACACTAGAGACAGAGTAAAACCGAAGCAAAAGATGTATCGAATAAAGTACACATCATCCAAACAAAGTAGAATCCTAAAAATCAAAAGAAGAAAAGTGCAAAAGAAAAGAAAAAGTCAGAATACAGAACCGAAAGTATGGAGACTACTCTCACTCGCTCTCATCGTCTATCCCACCATACAGTGCATCGTCATCGGCTGTCTCGGGTGCGGGATCGGTATCAGTCGGAGATTGCTGTCGACGACGTCGGTCAGGTACGGGCTGATGGATCTGTGGTGGCCTCCTGCAGCTGCAAGTACGCATGAAGTTCCAAAGAACTCGAAACATACCATCGGATCTCTCTCTCCACTCTGCCTCAGAATATGCACCGTAAGGCATCGCAGGCTCTGGAAAGGGACCCACAATGTCGACTGGGGCAGGCGCGGGCGCAGGAGCAGGGGCAGAAGATGTCGAAGCTCGTGAGGAAGGCTCTCCCAGCGGATGAGCCATGGTCGGAATCCCACGCTGCGCAGACTCAGGATGGCTGAGATCCAGGAACTCTCGAGCCGTATCACGCTCTGTGTCATGAAGAGGAATCCCACAATACTCAAAAATGGGAGTAAGTAAACTCCCTACCGTCTCTATACCAGCTCCATCAAACGGCTTCAGCTGCAAATCAACCAAATGCTGTGCGAAAATAGCTCCCAAGTTGAGACCCGCAGTCGGATCTCTCACGCCAGAACCTCTAAACTGATCTCTCAGCCCCATAAACAGCAACTCCATCTCAAGTTTGCGCATCTTGTTGGCCTCAAACTTGCAAAGCAAGCTCCAGCACAAGATACGCGAGACATATCGCAGCACCGGATGTCTCATCTGCACTACTGGTGTGGTCCTGGAGTTGTATCGACCGCTGCCAATACTCTCCCAGAATGTGCGAGCCTCCACCGGATCCCACTCGAGTGGCATGGCTATGCGCCTCGGCGCAGTACTGAACCCGTAGATCCTGCAGAGATCAAGTAGAGGAATCCGATACCTGACTCCCCAACTCATGAAGGTGAAAGCACCCACTGTAGCGCTCCTGTGGTCGGGATCCGAGTAAACCACTCTGCAAGTGGCCAATAGCTGCTTGACCAGCTCAGGATAGAGGTCATAGTGTCGCATCGGCATTGTCCCTAGACCAATGCCTCTGCACACAGCTAGCACCTGCTCATCGATCCCCAGAATCCTGCAGGTGGAGTAGTCCGCGAACTTGGTCGGCTTGATGATCATCCCACACCAACCACTGTAGAGAAACGAGTCATACTCGTCCCATGAAGAGAGCAATGGCCGCTCTGTGAACTCAGCGGACCTTAAGAAACGTATGAGGTCCTCCGGCCACTGTCTGGTCGTCTGAAATGGTGTGGCGTCCTCTCTGGGCCAAGGTAAAGCAATTGGTGGCCCATATCTGTTGTACGGTGCGGGTGACTCTGATTCCCTGTTAAACCATTGAGGCGGTGGGGTGTAGTGTCTTGTTGCTGTGGACGCTGTGGCTCGCTTCTTGCGGGGTTGCCTTTGAGACGCCATCTGCAAAAACAAAGTTCAAACATTTATAAGTCTCGGCAAAATTTCACTGTGAAATCGCGAAGCATCGATCGTTGCATCTAAGGCATCGATCGTTGCAAGGCGATTTCGCGTTATCGAACATTTCCCAAAATCGCAATGCAACGACCGCTGCTCGAGAGCAACGACCGTTGCAGGGCGATTTTGCCGCAAACAATTCATCAAAAATCGGTCAAATCCAAGCCACATTGTCTCAAATCAGTTCAAAATCATAATCCATCACCCTAAATCGTTCTAATCACTCATGCATCATCAATTTTCGGTCCAAAAATCAACAACCCTAAAACCCTAAAAATCCAATCCGAAAATTCAAAAATTGAAGAACATTACCTTGATTTCTTGAGATATGGTTTGGGGAAATGGATTGGGATCGTAAAAATAAGTAAATTGCACTTGGAAACAAGAAATTTGACGAAGAAATGTAGGTTTTTGGGTGGAGGTTCTCGGTGTGTCGACCAACAGAAATGGGGAAGAAGAAGAGAAAATAGGGTTTTAGGTGACTTACCTGGTCGTGGGTGCAACGATCGTTGCTTTAGAGGCAACGATCGATGCTGGTTGAACCAGATTGATTCCGGTTTAGCTCAACGTACCTTAATTTTCGATTTAAACCAATTGCAACGACCGTTGCACATGAGAGCAACGATCGTCACACATCTCCAGACTTGTGTTCTGTATCTAATATCTAACAAAAACAACTAAAAACGTGAAATCCTAAGGAAAACACAAAAAATGAGAAAGAAAAATAATTAAACCTAACAGTGGGTTGCCTCCCACTCAGCGCTTGTTTTAAGTCATTAGCTTGACTTTTGGAAAGGGGTCAGACTCATGGAGGTTTCAACAGAGACTTTGAGTGTCTCTGTGAATGCCTTATCATCCATGGTGGTGTGTAAGCAGTAGCAGCATGATGTCGTCCAAGGAACGTCGGGATGAATGTAGGGTGAAATTGACACTTGGGTGTTTTAACGCTCTTTCCTGCATTCAAAACAGTGGAGTCAGGAGGTTTAAACTTAGAGGATTTATGCTTCACCTTTGGCAAAGTTTTGATGTTCGGAGCCTTTCGTTTATGAGTAGCTTTAGGCCTTGAAGATGTTAGAATAGGCTCTTGTGGAACCAACATCTTCTTGTCAACCATCACTGTGCATTGATCCACATCTTTAGACTTAACGGGAGCTTTCGGGAATGGCAATGGAGGTTTATAGGTTCTTTCCTTAGCAGGTCCTTGATATATGAGTGAAACTGGTTCCTCTCGGGGTGCAACGATCGGTGCTTGTGATGCATCGATCGATGCTGTCGTCTCCTCTCGTGTTTCAACTATGGTCTCGGGTTTATCCGCCTCTTGATCCATTCCAGCCATCTCAGACTCAAATTTCTCTTCTTGGCTTGGTCCTACTTCAATCTGAACTATCCAAGTCAAGAGATCCATGTCAATCTCTGTTGAGTCGGGTGCATTGAAGCTTTCAAACTCAGGCAATTCAACATCAAATCCCCCTCTGTCTTCCATAAATTCCACAGCCTTAACTGCTAGACATGATCCATGATCCATCTGTATGTCATCCTGAATGGGAACGTTGCTGGCATGAGCTTCTTGAGAATCCTTTCTTGGAGTAGAACTTGAAACTTGATCCATCTGTGTGTCCAGCTGCTTCATGCGAGTGCTCAAGGATTCAAATTTCTCATTCAAATTAGTGTACAGGTTCTCCAGCTTCGAGCTGAAAGAAGCTGTGTTCTGCTGTTGCTTTTCAATTGATTTTTCTATCATCATCTCTAGTTTGCTCCTTTGTGTAGGAGGCGCTAGATAGGAAGTATAGTTCTGGTCTCTTGATCCTTGAGCATGCCTAGAACCTTGTCTGTGCTGATGTCCCAATGTATGTCCATAAGAGTCGGCTCCAGCCATATAATGTATCTCTGTAAATTTATCAGTTTTTGCCTCTGCTCGGAACTGTCTCTCCCTAAATAAGATGTCGTGGATGTCATCTATCTTACTCTGCATCTCAGCTACTTGCCCAACCAATACATGGTAATCTGGTAAGATGGGATTTCCTTCCCCATCTATTTTCTGACCTTTTGCGTTGCATATGTGACCCTCTTGGTCTCGTAGAACGCCGTTTTCACCGCGAATCAAAATAACAGGTTCCATGGTGCGGAACCCATTGAACGTCTCAGATCTCAGCATTGCTGTTCTCGCCTTGTGTCGATCGATGCAAGGTGAGCAACGATCGATGCAGTGCGAATCCCTGCGAATCCAAAAATCAAAAACGTGAGTAAACAAGAAAATTAAAAAGGATGCTTAGTCTAAATCCTAGTACTAAATCTATAGGTGAACTCAAAGAGTCCCCGGCAACGGCGCCAAAAACTTGATAGGTTGTATAGTTTTCCCTATTCTACTGCAAGTGCACAGTTAATGCAATCGTAGTATATAAGGTATCGAATCCCACGAGGACTCTCAGTCACACAATAGATTAATAGCAGTTCAGATTAAATTAAGAGAAGCAGATATGAAAACAGTAAACGAAATAGCAAAGTAAATCAAGTGAGTTTGCGAGCAAGAAGGCGAAGCGTTAGGTTTCAGGAGTTCTCAGGAAATCAGGAACGCAAGCAATCAATCTATCTAGATCCAATCAATAACTATTCTAGAACTCAAACACTGATATAGATTTAACCAAATTCCTTTGCGATAATTCTCTAAGTCTAAGTGCAGCAAACCAAACTTCCGTTTGCGAGAACTAACAGATTAAACTAGCATTAATTCCAAGTTTGATATGTTCACAATTAACCTGAACCAAACTTTCGTTTGCGAACAGTTTAATTGCTTATCTAAATTCTTTCTAGTTAAATTAACCAACTTCCGCTGCATTAATCAACCTAACATCATAATTCTGATTAGCTACTTCAGATTAGGCATTAAGAACAACTTAGATAAAGAACTAGCAGATATGGATCTCTACAGATTAATTAAACTATAATTCTCTGAAATCCTTACTGAGAATCCTTCAACCTAACAGGTAATCATCTCAGACATGTTCATCGAGACAGAAGATATCATAAGTAGAAAACCAAATATCATAAAATCAAATAAGAACTGGGGTTCAAAATCAAGTCTCTTTCGAGATCAGGATCAGCCCCTCAGGCTTTCTGAAATAAAAATAGAACTAAAGTAAAGCGTATCAAAGCGTAGTCTAAACATTGGCTTAAAAACTCTATTTATAACCTAAAACACGTTTTGGGGCTTCTTTGTAAATATTAGGAACTTCTGGGCAGAATTACAATTTCATCATTCTTCATCAAACCGTCGTTTGGCCCATCTCGCTGGTGCATCGATCGTTGCCACAAGTGTGACGATCGTTGCAACTCGGAAATATCAACAGTGAACTCTATCTCTCGGCTAAATACTCCAATTAGCTCCAGAAAGTGCCTAAATCACCAAATATGCTCCAAATGTGCTTGTACCTAATAAACACCTGAAAAGACTCTAAAACATAGTAAATGACACTAAAAACACAACTATATCATGGTCTAAAATGGGTAAAAACCATGATATATCAATGGTACATTTCAAAACAAAGCTCCCTGGATCTTTTTGCTTCTCGGGAACTATGTTTAAAATGACAGCACTACAGACCTCGGTGATCATCATCACACACTCTTCATCTCCCATGTCAGAAGTCAACATTTGCTTCAAACACCTCTTCAACACTGGAATGTTGTTGATAGCATCCATCAATGGCATTGGGAGAGTGAGTTTGCTCAGCATAGCCATGTACTTAGCTTTGAACCGTTCAAACTTGGACTGTTTCGGGTTTCTCGGGAAAGGTACCTCGGCTTTATTCACCTTCCCAGCAGCTACAGGAGATTTCTTCGCAGCATCATATTTTGTACGGTGTTGGTGTCGAGCGATATCTCCTTGGTGTCAGTCGACATCGCTTGATTTCATTTTGTCATCGACCTCACAATCGACCTCGGTCGATTTCTGTTCGTCACGAGAACTCGAAGAAGTGGGTGTCGCCCGACATTCAGTGGTAGTGTCGTCCGACACTCGTCTTGCAGATTCAAACTCTTCCTCGAAGGCCTCTATCTCCTCGATTTCCTCATCACTGATCTGCCTAATGGGGATAGTGTGCAGCTCTTTCCCACTCCGCATTGATATTGCATTGCAGTTATGCTTGGGATTGTTATCTGTACTCCCAGGAAGGAATCCGGCTTGTCTCTTAACAGCTCCAGCAGTTTGAGCAACTTGAGAGTCCAATTGCTTCATATACGTACTCAAGAATTCAAACTTCTCATTCAAATCAGTGTAGACAGCATATATCTTTTTGTTGAAGTCCACAGCAGTCTTTGTCTGACCCTCTAGCAACTGCTCCATCATAGCTTCCAACTTACTCTCATGAGCACTAGTAGCAGGAGGTGTCTGATAAGAAGATGATCCATAAGTCCTCTGATAAGAGTTGTTCTGCTGAAAAAGCTTCTGGTAACCAGCATTCTGACCATATCCAGAAGAGTTTTGATTGCTTGTGAAAGCACTCTTCTGTCCACCAGTGAAGAACTTGTTGTTTTGTTGATTCCCAAACCTGTTTCCTTGGAATCCAGAACCACCAACGTAGTTCACATCTTCTTCTGTGCATGCTTCTTCAGATCCAAACTCTTCAACTTCTTGAGCAAAATGGACATGCTTCATGCCAGTCAACAAGCTGTGAACAGTATCTAGCTTGTTTTTCATCTCAGCAATCTGGAGATGATCAACTTTTCCACCAGACTCTTTCCTTCTCTGATATGCAGTCTTAGTACTGTTGCTGCTTACCAAGTTCTCAATCAATACCCTGGCTTGTTCAGGAGTCTTTATGTTGAAGTTACCATTGCTGGCAGCATCTAACACAGACTGGTACCAGAGATCTACACTTCTGAAGAAAATGCCCAGCAGCTGAACTTCAGAGAATCAATGATGAGGACAGTCTCGTTGGTACATCTTAAACCTTACCCAAGCAAACTTAAGCGGCTCTGTAGGTCCCTGAGTGAATGTCAGAAGGTCCTGTCTGAGCTGATCGGAGCGAGCATCATCATAGAAATGTCGCAGGAACTCTCTCTTCACTGCATCCCAAGTAGTTAACTTCCCAGGTGGAAGTTGCTTAAGCCAAGCTGCAGCCTCTCCAGCAAGAGAATATGGGAAAAGCTTTAGGAAAAGGAAGTCATAACCCACTCCATTGTGCTTCATCCCAGTGACGAAGGCCTCAAAATCCTCAATGTGGTCCATGGGTTTCTCATGCGGAAGACCATGGAAAGGATGCTGCCTCAGAAGTACATAGTAGGCAGTCTTGAGCTCAAAATCATTCCTATCAAAAGGAAGAGGTACAATTGCTGACCAGTTAGCATAAAACTCATCGGGTCGGTTGTAGTCATCAAGTCTCCTCTCAGCAGCAGGAGGATTAGGTGGATGTCCATTAGCTCCAGGATGAGCAACCTGCCTCTCAGCTTGAGGCTGCTCAGGTTCAGGGATCACATTCCCTTGAGCATCAGTCCTTTGCCCCTGAGCATTGTAGGGGTTGTTTTGTTGGTCTCTCTGAACTCCTTTAGCATCTGGTATCAAGATCAAACGATTGTTCATCATCCTTGAAGTTCTCTGAGACTTTCTGTTCGTTCTCTCAAGTCTAGCAAGCTCTTCAAGTCTGAGGTTAACAAGTTCTTCGCTTGGGTTGCTATGGGTGTGTTAACTTGGCATACGCTGATTTCAGAGGTGAAACCCGCGCTTGGTGTCGGGCGACACTAGAGTGATGTCGGTCGACACTGAATGCTTCAGTCGATTCCTGCAGCAACAAAAACAAGCCAAACAAGAGAACGTAAGTAACAAAAGAAATAAAAGACTTAGACTAAACCTTAAAACAAATTCTATCGGCGAACTCCGTTGAGTCCCCGGCAACGGTGCCAAAAACTTGATAGAGTCAAAGTTATATCCATATTCTACTGCAAGTGCACAGTTATGCGAATGTAGTATTCAGGGTATCGTATCCACAAGGACTCAAGTTTCACACTACTGATTATATGTCTTTCAGTTAAGCTAAGCCAACCAAGAGAAAGCAGTAAACGAATGCAAGTAAATTAAAGTGAGTTTTCAATGGGAGAAAGGCGTCAGACTTAGGAAGTTCTGGGGAATTATACAATGCTAGACACTTAACTAACCGGATTCAGATTAAGCTCAAGTTCAAGAACTAGAAACACAATGATAAACAATCCAACTCTCGGTGAGATTATTTCTATATCTAGCAACCTAGCGATCCAAATCTCTTTGTGATCCTAGAGTTCTAAAAAAGCATTAGGAACAGGTTCTTCGGTTCACAATTCTCCTAAACCAAATCTCTTTGCATCTAGTCAAATTGCTCACACTAAGTTTATTCAGATTATAACTCACACTCTCGTGCTAAGTTAATTATCTCAGATCTAAATCCTAGGTGATCAGTCCAGAATTCAGTATTAAGTGCAACTTAGGCGATGAACGAATAGATTTAGAATCCTAGTTAATCAGTTGTCTAAACATGCATAAAACCCCTATGAGAATTCCTAAATCTAACTAGGTTACTACTCAGACATATTATCAGATAAACAACACATCATTGAATAGAAAACCAAAGATTGAATAGATAGATAAAAAGGGGTTTGAAATCCTTCTCTCAAAGGTTAAAAGTAGCAAGACAGCCCCTTGGCACCAAATCTCTCAATCTCCCAAGCAAGAACAAAGTAAGAACAAGATAGATGATACTGAGTCTGAAAAACCTAATTAAACTCCTAAACACATTTTGGGGCTAGATTAGAATTAGGAAAAACTTATGGGCAACTTTGTAATTCTTCAAAAGATGTCTTCAACTCACGCGTACAAGTCTGTCGCCCTCAATGTCGACCGACACTAAGATTATGTCGGTCAACATCCAACCGTGGTCGAGACTCCAACTTCAGCTCATTGCACAGATTGACAGAAACGTCCTATAATCCCACTCTTTGCTCCAAACACAAGCCTACCTGTAGAAGACTCAATAGACTCGAAAAACCAGGTTAAAGACTCAATATATACAACTATATCATGGTTGAAAACCTAGAAAACCATGATATATCATGATCTACCTCCACAACATAACGATATGGTTACTTTGGATCTCTTATCAACCTTTGGTGCCAAAGGATTCATGATTGTGGTGGAAGTGGACACATAAATGTTGATGGAGCTGGTTTCTCCCACAACTGGCATAAGCAAAACATTTTCTGGGATTTGCCAAATTGGAAGGACCACCTATTAAGGCATAATCTTGATGTCATGCAAGTTGAGAATAACTTTTTTTATAACATCATAAACACATGAACATTTTTCTAAATGTGCAAGGGAAGACAAAAGACAATTTTAAGTATATACTTAATTTGCCAAAAAAATATTTCTCGTAATGAGCTTCATATTATGAAGAATGGAAAATGTCCAGTTCCAGCATATTGGTTAGACGAGCTTTGGAAGCAAGAATTATTTGATTGGATTATGCGACGAGTTAAATTCTATGACGGTTACGTTTCAAACTTGTGTAATTGTGTTAACACCATAGAAGGGAAGTTTATCGGATGAAGAGACATGATTCATATTGTGATTGATACGATCAGGTTTTAATCCCTAGATCTACACTGCAAGTGCACAGACGTGAACCAGTAGTATATAGGGTATCGAATCCACAAAGACTCTAGACTCTTGCGATAGATTATAGAATGTCAGGTTAAGCTAGGTAGCAATAGAGAAAGCAGTAAATCAAACAACAGAAAAGTAAATAGATCGGTTTGTAAGCAATCAGCGAAGGCGTCAGGTCAAGGGAATTCTCAGGAAATCAGGAACACAAGCTAATCAATCAATCGGGATCTAATTAAGAACTGTTCTAGAACTAGAATCACAGAATTATAACAGACCAACTTTCATTGCGAATATTATCTATGTCTAACAACCTAGCAAGCCAACTTTCGTTGTGAATCCTAGAGTTCTAAACAAGCATTGATCTCAGGTTCTTTCGTTCACAATTCTCCTAAGCCAAATTTCTTTGTGAATAATCAAATTGCTCATCTAGGTTCTTTCTAGTTAATTAATCAACTTTCGTTGCAGAAATCAACCTAACATCATAAATATGGGTAGCTAATTCAGATTAAGCATTAAGAACAACCTTAGATGAAGAACTAACAGATATGAATCCCTACAGATTGATCAACCTATAATTCCATGAAATTCCTAATGAGAATCCCTAAACCTAACTGGTAAACTACTCAAACATGATCATTGAAACAGAAGACATCATGAATAGAAAACCAAATAGCATAAAATATATTAAGGAACTGGGGTTCAAAATCTCTTCTCTCTCGAGTCCAAGATCAGCCCCTAACTCTCTCAAAGTAAAATAAAGCGTAGCCTAAACAATGGCTTAAAAACCCTAATATAATGATCTAATCACGGCTGGGGCTTCTTTGTAATTATGAGAAACTTCTGGGCTTTGTTGCAAATTCCAAACTCTTCATTAACCGCCGAGAGAAGCATGATCCGCATATGCATCGATCGATGCCAAAAGTGTGTCGATCAATGCAATAGTCTGATATAGACAGTGAACTCTTCCTCTCGGCCAAATGCTCCAAATAGCTCCAGAATGTGCCATAATGTCCAATTCTGCTCCAAACGTGTCTAGACCTGAAAACATAGATAAAAGGACTAAAAAGGACTCTAAAAGACTCGATAAGAAGACATATACCATGGTTAAAAGTCATAAAAGCCATGGTATATCAACTCCCCCACACTTAGCTCTTGCTTGCCCTCAAGCAAGTAAAGAACCAAAGTATAAGAAAAGAGGTTTGAAAACACAGAAACTCATTTCGTCCTAGGAACTTTCGCATTCAAATTCACTTAGTAAACCACTGAAAATTTTCCTACAGAGTTCAGACCACAATATACTTCCCCCACACTTAGCAACTGTCCTAAGTAAACTCCACAATCAAGTTAGGACATTCAAGTTCACCACACCAGTCTCTGTATACAATTAGGTGCAGTCTCACAGAGGGATTATCGAATCGAAGGACACATGGACTCAACCTATTCAGTATCTGACCACCAAACTGTCGGTTTCTGGTTTCTTTCTTTTCCCTTTCTCCCTTAGCACTGATTTTTCCCCACTGGATATCATTTTATTTTATTTTTCTATCAGTGCTCTTCCCTTTTTATTGGGGTTTAACTTTGGATCTTTCCATGGATACACATGAGGTAATAGGGGTCTCTACCACTCCCGCGACCACCTCGAAGCTACTAGCTTATCCTCGGTTTTTATCTCTTTTTTTTTTTACTTTCAAGGGAGGGGAAAATCAGAAACCATACTTAAGAACAGGATCACATGCTATGCCAAACACATCAAAGGAATCCGACCCAAAGATTACCAAGCCCCTAGGTGAGAAATTAAAGTCAAGATTAGTGTGAGACTAGTGATGGATCCTCTGAATACCTGGTTAGATATGGGTGTCCTTGGTAAGCTGATCTGTTTGGGGTTTTCTAATAGTCATAGAGGTCCTGCAAGTCTGTCCAATGGTTACTTAGTTCCTGTTCCAGCGAAAAATTTCCTCGAAAAATCATAGTTTCATACACATTTTGACTCAATAAAACAGTTTTGAAAAACATGGGACTAACACTAAGAAAAGAGAACACGATGTCAGTAACCACCTCCCCCACACTTAAAACACACTGTCCCCAGTGGTTTCAAGCTTAGGCTCGGTGAGAACAAATAATCAAATTGAAAAGAGTCTGAAAAATCCAGAGTTACGTACCTCTCGTCGCATTGTGTCGATCGATGCTCAGGACTGCATCGATCGCCACAATTCGCATTTGCTCAATTCATTCGTGTGTTCGCTCTGTGTCGATCGATACACAGGACCGTGTCGATCGATGCTAGGCGATTTTTTGACCTGTTCTCTCGTCTGAAAACACCAAAACGAAAAATCAAAGTAACAAAGACCTAAAATGAAAAATAAAAACGAAAACTGACTCTATAGTGGGTTGCCTCCCACTCAGCGCTTGTTTTTAGTCATTAGCTTGACTATGGGATAGAGATCGGACTTATGGGGGATTCAACAGAGACTTGGAATATCTCTGTGAATGTCTCTTCATCCAAGGTGGCGGATAAGCATTGCGTGCATGAGATTGACCGAGGAACTTGGGAACAACAGCAAGGTCAGGTGGAATATTTCGTTTCCTGACTCTATTCCCTGCAAAATCAGCATCAGAGTTAGCATGCTTAAAGTCAGAGAATGCATACCTTTGCTTGATCAGATGTGGCTTAGATGTGATGTTTGGAGCTTTCTTCTTAAGAGCAGGTACAGGCTTTGAAGATGTTAGAACAGGCTCAGCAGGAATTGCTATCTTCTCCTTTCCAGGATCAAAAACTAATGTCTCACTCTTCTGTATTTCATGTCCATCCTCAATGCTGAATGTTTGACCATCAATCTTTGGCTTACGCAGCATATCCATCTCAAAGTGTAGAGGCTCATCTCCCAAATGGAGATCAATCAGACCATGCCTCACATCAATCTTCGCACCAGCTGTGGCTAAGAAAGTTCTTTCCAGTATTAGAGCATCATCCAGCTCACTATCGTACTTAAGCACCACAAAATCTGTCGAAACTAGGTAGTTTCCAACTCTGACTGGGACATCCTCAAGAACTCCTTCTGGAATCCTTCTTGACTGATCAGCTAGAACCAAAGAGGTCCTAGTGGGTGAAAAATCCGTCATCCCCAGTTTCTTTGCAACATAGTATGGCATGAGATTCCCAGCGGCTCCTAAATCACACAAAGAGCGCCTGAAACTATCCTCAAAGATGGAACAACTCAGCACAAATACACCAGGATCAGGTAGCTTCTTGGGGATTTGAGTGAGCAACACATCCCTGACTTGTTTAGGGACCACTATCACCCAATCTTTCAACACTTCGTCCATAGGCAACATCTTCTCCAAGTATCTCTGCACACAAGGGTGATATGGTGGATCATCAGGATGTGGATCTTCTTCCAACTTCTCATCCATCACTTCCAGCTGTCTGGCTTCATCAAGTTCCTGTTGAGATATTTCAAACACCTTAGGGAAAGGCGTAGTAGGCTTGGGAGCCTTCTCTTCAGCAGTACCACGAGAAACAACCGAGTCTGATTCCTCATGATATGCAACGATCGATGCGTTTGGGGCAACGATCGATGCGTTTAATTTATCACAGATTCTAGCCGACACTTTTTCTTCAGTCTCGGGTTGTTCAGTCTCTTCCACGAGTTCAGCTGTATGAAACTCAAATTTCTCTCCTTGGTTTGACCCATCATCAATTTGAACTGTGCAAGCTTTGATGTGGGTGTCCATAACATTATTTCCCTTAACTGAGCTTGAAATTTGGTTCACTTGTGTATCCAAATGCTTCACATGTGTATTTAAGGATTCAAGCTTTCCATTCAGATCTTCATACACAGCATCCAGCTTCTTGTTGAAGTCTACAGCAGCCTTAGTCTGATCCTCTAGGAACTGCTCCATCATTGCTTCCATCTTGCTCCCATAAGTACTAGCAGCAGGAGGTGTCTGATATGAGGATGATCCATAAGTCCTCTGATAAGAACTACCTTGCTGAATAGGTTTCTGATATCCAGCAGTCTGTCCATATCCAGAAGAGTTCTGGTTGCTTGTGAAAGCACTCTTCTGTCCACCATTAAAGAACTTGTTACCTTGCTGATTTCCAAAACTGTTTCCTTGAAATCCAGAGCCACTGATATAGTTCAAATCCTTTTCATGTCTTTCCAATAACTGCTCCATCATACTTATCAGCTTATCAGACTGCGTATTTTGAGGAGGAACAGGCTGATACGATAAAGATTCATAATCTCTGGTGAATGAATAAGAACCATAGTCTCTGCAGAATGAGTTATTCTGCTGATTTTCCAAGATCCGTTCCATCATTCCCATCATCTTTCGTGATGTGTCGATCGATGAAAAGTAATGTCGATCGATGCTAATCGCGAGCAAGTATCGATCGATGCCCAGGTGGTGTCGATCGACGCAAGGTGATTCTGGTCGTACCTAAAACGCAAAAAGAAAAGAAAAATCAGTAATAAAAAAAATGAAAAACCTAGTCTAAACCCTAAGTTCAAATCTATCGAAGACTCAAAAGAGTCCCCGGCAACGGCGCCAAAAACTTGATACGATCAGGTTTTAATCCCTAGATCTACACTGCAAGTGCACAGACGTGAACCAGTAGTATATAGGGTATCGAATCCACAGAGACTCTGGACTCTTGCGATAGATTATAGAATGTCAGGTTAAGCTAGGTAGCAATAGAGAAAGCAGTAAATCAAACAGCAGAAAAGTAAATAGATCGGTTTGTAAGAAATCAGTGAAGGCGTCACGTCAAGGGAGTTCTCAGGAAATCAGGAACACAAGCTAATCAATCAATCGGGATCTAATTAAGAACTGTTCTAGAACTAGAATCACAGAATTATAACAGACCAACTTTCGTTGCGAATATTATCTCTGTCTAACAACCTAGCAAGCCAACTTTCGTTGTGAATCCTAGAGTTCTAAAGAAGCATTAATCTCAGGTTCTTTCGTTCACAATTCTCCTAAGCCAAATTTCTTTGTGAATAATCAAATTGCTCATCTAGGTTCTTTCTAGTTAATTAATCAACTTTCGTTGCAGAAATCAACCTAACATCATAAATCTGGGTAGCTAATTCAGATTAAGCATTAAGAACAACCCTAGATGAAGAACTAACAGATATGAATCCCTACAGATTGATCAACCTATAATTCCATGAAATTCCTAATGAGAATCCCTAAACCTAACTGGTAAACTACTCAGACATGATCATCGAAACAGAAGACATCATGAATAGAAAACCAAATAGCATAAAATAAATTAAGGAACTGGGGTTCAAAATCTCTTCTCTCTCGAGTCCAATATCAGCCCCTAACTCTCTCAAAGTAAAATAAAGCGTAGCCTAAACAATGGCTTAAAAACCCTAATATAATGATCTAATCACGGCTGGGGCTTCTTTGTAATTATGAAAAACTTTTGGGCTTTGTTGCAAATTCAAACTCTTCATTAACCGCCGAGAAAAGCCTCATCCGCATATGCATCGATCGATGCCACAAGTGTGTCGATCGATGCAATAGTCTGATATATACAGTGAACTCTTCCTCTCGGCAAAATGCTCCAAATAGCTCCAGAATGTGCCATAATGTCCAATTCCGCTCCAAACGTGTCTAGACCTGAAAACATAGATAAAAGGACTACAAAGGACTCTAAAAGACTCGATAAGAATACATATACCATGGTTAAAAGTCCTAAAATCCATTGTATATCAGTGATGCAGCAACTTCTACCATTTGCGTATGCTCATCTCCTTCTAAAAGATGTTCATAAATCAATCGCAGCGATTTATGCTTTTTCAGGGATTTATGCACGAGGTCAACTACAATTGACGGCATCAGAAATTTGGAGGAAAACATTCTTAAGATCCTATGCAATCTAGAGAAGATATTTCAACCATTTTTCTTTGATCTTATGGAACATCTACGTATTCATATACCTTGATAAGATACAATTGGTGGTCCGGTATAATATCAGTGGATGTATCCTTTCGAGTGTTATATGTTCTACCTTAAAAAGAAGGTGAAGAACTCCACTAAAGTAAAGAGTTTTGTTATGGTTTAATATAACAATGAATAAACCGCTAGTTTGCCAGTTATTGTTTTCCGTCACAATTAGATACAAAAATTCGACGCACAACTTGAAATAAGATAAAGACTAATTATATGATATTAAAATTTTAGCAAACGGAGTGAAGAAACTAACTAAAAACATATATTAGAGAAAAGTCTAAATATTTGACATCACCTCTAATAAACTTACATCTTAAAAATGCAGGAAAGATCTGTGTTTGATATGTAGCACCAAGAAGTACAATCTTTTCCATGAGCATTAGCTTGACATCATATAATATGAAGAATCAGAGTCTGATAAACAACATAGTACAAAACGTCTGGAGGTACCGATTTGATGCATTAATTCTTGTTATTTTCCATGGTTTTGGAACTTTTCTAATATCGAATTTCAAGTGAAACAAAACATCAGAGATTGAATGACGAACACAAGAACTAATGAATGGATTAATGTTGATATGATAGTTAACTATATGTAGTTGAATCATTTAATGCCTTTGTCCTGATATGATTCAGAGTTTCTTCATATTTAGATTACACATGGCATATTAAAAGCTTTTAATGATCTATGAGACGTGTAAGTATATATGTATGTTTATATTAAGTATTAACAACCATACATGAACAAGTTGATACATTTATAGTTTGTAAAATTATTTCACCTAACTCTCTGTTTACTAAGCATGTTCATAAATACTTTATATGGGATCCTGGTTGAAATATAAGTTTCCGTAAACCAGGAGTGTCACCGGTTATTGAGATAAGAGGAAATGTCGGTTAGGCAATGGTTTATGTCACACGTTTTTGCGCGCACATGTGTGATGTTAATTGTAAAGGATATCATCTAAGTATAAAGCTGATATCGTCTTCTTATTTGAGGGTCAGTCGAGAGTTTGTTGGTGAGCAAGAGAGAGTTGCAGAGTTCCTAAATATTGGATCAAGAGACCTTATTCATTGAGATCAGGTTTACGAGCTGGTTCTACTGGATTGATGAGTGTTCTCAGCCCCGGTGAATATATCTTTCTCTCACATCGATAAAGGAGGTGAACACCGGGTAACAAATTCTTTTTTTATTTGTTTTCTTGCTTTAAGTGTTCAACTGAAATAGTTCTTAGGCTCTAGATCGCACAAATTGGTATCAAATCTGAGGTTCTTCAGCTTGGAAAGGTTAATCTCCAATAAGCAAGACGAAATTGAAGATGATTCAAATCAAGATATCGGTCTTTTGACATGACATCGAGGGGTTCGACGGAGAAGTGGATTTCTCTCTATGGAAACGAAGGATGTATGCGTACATCAGTCTACAGGGATTGAAGGATGTTCTTGTGCCAAGAACTGAAGAAGACATCTAGGCTAAGGATGAAGAAGGAACTAGAAATGGTAAATCAGATGATAAACTCGCAAAGAAGAAATTGGAAGAAGATGTGAGATCTGAAAGATGCGAGAGGGATTTGAATGTAATATGTTTGAATCTCGGAGAAAGAGTACTTCGAAAGATTGAGAAATGTGTAACAGCAGTAGACGCATGGGCATTGCTGGAGCGACTTTACATGTCAAAGATCTACCAAATCGAGTAGACTCTCAGCTGAAATTGTATGGGTACAATATGCATGATAAAAAAACAATCGATGAGAATATTGAAGATTTTCTCAAGATCATCAGAGAATTGAGTCATCTCAGCATTGAAGTCCCAGAAGATGTATAAGCAATCTGCTTCTAAATTCCTTACCACCAAGGTTTGAATCCCTAAAGGAAACGTTGAAATATAGTAGAGATACAATTAGGATTGAGGATATTGTTAGCTCAACTAGATCTAAGGAGAAGGATTTTAAGAACAATAGTTCTCAAGGAAAGTCTTCAGAAGGACATTATGTTAGAGGAAGAACTGATCATCGTGAGTTAAAGAAAGGAAAGAAGTATGATAGATCAAGATCTAAGTCCAGTGAAAGCAAGAAGATATGTTGGATTTGCGGAAAGGAAGGACACTACAAAAATCAGTGTTACAAATGGCTGGAGAGGAACAAAAACAAGTTACAATCAGGCAAGGGAGGGTCGTCTATGGCTAAAGATGATGCTCAAGATCTGGTTGGACTAATTGCTTCTGAAGTCAACATGTCCTAAAAGGAATCTGACAGAGAAGAATGGGTTATGGATACGGGATGTTCCTTCCATATGACCCCTATAAGAGATATACTCTTTGATTTCAAAGAAGTGAACTGTGGAAAAGTAAGAATGGCCAACAGCTCTCAGTGTGAGATCAAAGGAACTGGATCAGTGAGGTTTGAGAACGAAGACGGTACTACATTCGTTATGTATGATGTCAGGTATATGTCAAGGAATCTGATATCAATGGGTACACTTGAAGAAAAAGGCTGTGAATTCAAAGGAGCAAGTGGTCAAATTAAAGTGGTTAATGGATGTATTGTGATTATGAAAGTAGCAAGGAAAGGGGAAGATACTATGTACATTCTTAAGGGCACAGCACGAATAGCAGAAAGCTGTAATACAGAAACAATAGACCATACCAGATTATGGCATAGCCGGTTAGGTCATGTGGGTCAGAAGAGCATGGACATCTTGGCCAAGAAAGGATGTTTTGGAGAAGACAAGGTAACAGATTTGAAATTCTATGAAGACTTTGTCATTCGAAAAACACATAAAGTCAGTTTTGGTAATGCTCAGCATGTAACAAGGGAAAAGCTCGATTACATACATTATGATCTCTGCGGCTGCCCGAATGTACCTCCAAGCTTAGGAAGATGCCAGTATTTCGTGTCCTTTACAGATGACTGGTCCAGAAAAGTCTGGATTCACTTCCTGAAAACAAAAGACGAAGTGTTCAATAAGTTTGTAGAATGAAAGAAGATGGTTGAAACTCAAGCAGAATAGAAGGTCAAAAAACTCAAAATAGATAACGGACTCGAGTTCTGCAATCAGAAATTCGATCAATTCTACAAAGATGAAGGCATGGTTAGACACATGATATGCACCTACACTCCTCAACAGAACGGAGTGGCTGAATGGCTAAATCGTACAATCATGAATAAGGTACGGAGCATGTTGAGTGAGAGTGGTCTGGATCAAAGATTCTGGGCTGAAGCTGAATCAACTGCAGTTTAGCTGATTAATATGATACCACCAAGTGCTCTAAATTTTAGCATACCAGAAGAGAAGTGGTCATCAGCAGTTTCGAGCTTGACATGATTAAGAGTATTTGGGTGTATTCCCTACATACATTCAAACGAGGGAAAGCTTAACCCCATAGCCAAGAAAGGAGTGTTTACGGGTAATCCAGATGGTACTAAAGGATTCAAGGTTTGGGTTCTAGAGGATCAGAGATGTGTGGTAAGCAGAAGTGTGGTTTTCAGGGAAAACATCATGTACAACGACACCAACACCAGACATCAACAGGTATGTATGAACCTTACTTTACTACTGACATTATTTCCTATATGAATTCTACAGATTCAGGTAATAAAGATGATGATCAGACTTAAGGTGGAGCTGCTCCAGAGACTGACGTAAATAGACCATCTCAACAGTCAGGAGAAACAGCTACTGAGTGTGATCAATACAGCCAGGGTACTCAAAGTATGAGCAATTATCAACTAGTAAGAGATAATTGATTGAAGGAGGTCTACAACAGGGTTAGTCTTTACAGTTGGTGGTAATGTGATCACCTGGAGGTCTTCATTACAAAAGGTGGTTGCACTATCTACAACAGAAACCGAGTATATGGCATTGACAAAAGCAATAAAGGAGGCGATATGGACAAGAAATCTGATGATAGAGCTTGGATTCAAGCAAGGTGCAGTAAATATCTGTTGTGATTCGCATAGTGCTTTGACTTTAGCAAGAAATTCAGTTTTCCACGAGAGGACAAAACACATAGCCACCAAATATCACTTCATCCGAGACTTGATAGAAGATAGGACTGTAGTTGTATTGAATATTGCAACAGAACACGATCCAGCAGATATTTTCACTAAGGTACTACCAGTTGGGAAGCTTCAGAGTGCTTTGAAGCTGCTTAGAGTAACAGAAGATTGAGCTCTTGGAGCTCAAGATCAAAATCTGAGTGGGTTTACTCATGAAGGATTAGAACATGAGTGGGTTTACTCAGAAATATTATAGAAGCTGGATGAATTTATTCAGGTGAATCAGAGTGGTCTAGTTCTGAAAGGAGGAATCCACAATAGAATGAACAAGAAGAGGTGTTAAGGAAAAAGGGGAGATTTGAAGAATAAGTGTCTCTAAACCAGGATCAAACCTGGAGCGTCATCGCTTATGGAGATAAGAATAAATGCCGGTTAGGCGCACATGCGTGATGTTAATTGTAAAGGATATCATCTAAGTATAAAGCTGATATCGTCTTCTTATTTGAGGGTCAGTCAAGAGTTTGTTGGTGAGCTAAAGAGAGTTGCAAAGATCCTAAAGATTGGATAAAGAGACCTTCTTGTTCATTGAACTCAGGTTTACGAGCTGATTCTAGTAAATTGCTGAGTGTCTTAGCTCCGGTAAGTATAACTCTTTTTCACATCGAGAGAGTGAACACCGAATAACAAATTCTTTTGTTTTCAATTTCTTGCTCTACGTGTTCGATTGAAGTTGTTCTTAAACTCTAGATCGCACACTAGTTCATATTAAATATAAAAGAGTAATTATTTGGTTGCAAATATAGCTGCAATAGAACGAAAGATAAATAAATAAATAAAATAAGTGCAGTATGGAACAAACGAAATGAACGAAGGAATGTAGATTCAGACGAATAAATATTTCTAATTCACTTTAACATTATTGATTACACAAGACATGTTTTGGCTAGAATCGTTTGATTAAAAACGAGTTCATATGAATAATTTAATTTTTGAATATTTAAATTTAGAATAAATGTAAGAATGTTAATTTCCTTGTCGCATGCTTCTATTCCATTTTAAAATATTAAATCCATTGCTTTTTTGTCAGAAATCATTGGTCAACATAAAAAAAGAAATGTACAAAAACTGAAAACATCAACTAAGAAAATACAGAATGTCAAATGAAATCTTGAAGAAGGTTGTGCAGTCTTTTGGAGGGTCATAGTATCGAAGAGATGACACTTTACTTCTGACCATTTTCTCAAGTTACTCGGATGAGATTAGAAACTAGCGTGTAGATGTTGTTGGATATAGGTTTAGCATCCATAAGTCTATTAGAAATATGCTACTTTATCAAAAAAAATATTTTAGTCCAAAGATTAAGTCCATTAAGGAGTCAAACGGCCCAGCAGGAAGTCAGACCTTTTACGTTATAAATAGACCATTTCACTTTTCATTTGAGATATCTTATAATTTGTGATAGGCCTGGGCGTTCGGGTATCCGTTCGGGTTCGGTTCGGGTCTTTCGGATTTTCGGGTTTTCGGGTCTAGACATATAAGACCCATTCGGATATTTTATAATTTCGGTTCGGGTTCGGTTCGGTTCCATTCGGGTTCGGTTCGGGTTCGGTTCGGGTTCGGGTACCCATAAAATCATCAAACAAAAATAAAAAATTGGTCAATTTGAACAAAAAATTGCTAAACTGAAACAAATATAGCAAGAAGTTTTGTATATTTCTTTTATTTTGGGCATTTTAGCTATTTTGGTCTAAAACTAACAAATATAGTTGGGTTTATAATTATAATTTTAGATAATTCTGTTATTTTAAGTCTAAATATAATTAATATTTTGAATATATAGTTGTGGTTCGGGTATTTCGGGTACCCATTCGGTTTTCGGTTCGGGTCGGGTTCGGTTCCGGTTCTTCGGGTATAGAGGTTTAGGACCCATTCGGGTATTTTGTCGGTTCGGGTTCGGGTTCGGTTCCTCTTTTTCGGTTCGTGTTCGGTTCGGTATTTCGGGTTCGGATATTTTGCCCACCCCTAATTTGTGAGGCTACGAGCTACACTTATAAAGTGACGAGCCCGAGCAACATTTAGGGAGCACGTCTATCGACGGACTTCAACCTCGTAAATCATGTTCATTGTTAAGCTTCGGCCTTATCATCAATATAGAACAGTTTCCGACTCCATTTAAAGTTTATTCTTATCTTGTTAGTTCGGACCCTTTGATCATAACTCATACCTTTTGAACTAGATCAAAATTTTGTAACAATAATTGGCGTCGTATGTGGGATATGCGAAACATTTCTACACTTGAAGACGAATCCAAAATGACGGGACCATCTTTGGTTGACAACAACCCCGAGGCATCAGAACGGACGCCGAGCCCACTTCCTCCAAACTCGACCATTTCGAGTCCGATCCTTCCGAGCCCATTACCATCGGGCGCCATCGCCGAACCAGTGATGATGCCGACACCAACCCCTTGTGTTTCGTCCATCGGCCACCGAGCCAGATAAAACTAGACGAACAACATGATCATGAGAGGACTCTTGACCTACAACAACTCGGTAAGGTCAATAAAAGAATATAGACGAAGGGCGGATACGTACCGACGTCGAAAACAAACACGAACTACGAGCTCATAAGTGAGGACGGGATAACATTCACCGAAAATGGTGAAAGGGGATTATACATACCACACAATGATCCACTCGTCGTTGAAGTGCGAATAGGCGACTGCGAGGTAACGAGAGTTCTAATCGACACCAGAAGCAAGGTCGACCTCATATACGAAGAAACTTTGCAAAGAATGGAATTATACGATAAAGATAAAACGTTCGGAAAGGCCCCTGACCGACTTCACCGGAGGGATGATAACAACCATCAGAACGATTAAGCTACCAGTCTGCGTCGGGAAGACAACAGTGTAGCCAAGTTCGTGATCGTCAACTGACCATCAATCTACAATGCCATCCTAGGAACACCATGGATCCATGATAGTACTACCAGTGCGTCAAATTCCCAACTCCAGACGAAAAATTCACACTCTAGGGAAGCCAGGAAGTTTCAATTACTTGTTTCCTCGTCGAGCATAAACTACGACGGAAATTTAGGGCATTTTTGTTGCCGAACCAAAAATAATGCTGCCACCGCATAAAGAGCCTAATTGAAAAAGTCAACATCAATTTCAGTGACCCTGAACGGTGCGTAGGAATAAGCGCAGAATTAAGGAAGGACCTGAAGGACCGATTCATCGAGTTCTACGCTGAAACGTTTCAACCTTCGCCTGGTCACCAGCGACATGAAAGGATTGATCCTACGGTAACCTGCCATGAACTCCACGTCGACATAGTCTTCAAACCCATCAAGCAAAAAAGAAGGAAACTCGGGCCGGAACACTCCAAAGCAGTCAATGACGAAGTATAAAGGTTATCCAGGACAGGTTCGATAACCAAAGTGAAGTACCTAGATTGGCTCGCGAACCCGGTGGTCATCAAAAAGAAAAACGGGAAGTAGCGAGAGTGCATCGACTTCACCGATATCAAAAAAGCCTGCCCGAAGGACAGTTACCCATTAACTCACATCGACAGACTCGTCGAAGCTACGGCGGGCAACGAGCTCCTATAATTTATGGACGCTTTTTCCGGCAACAACCAGATAATGATGCATCCTGACGACCACAAAAAGACATCGTTTATCACCGAACGAGGGACGTACTGCTATAAGGTGATGCCTTTCGGCCTCAAAAATGTCGTATCAACGTGTCAAAGGCTCGTCAATAAAATGTTTGCCGACCAACTCGGGCAAACAATAGAAGTATATATAGACGACATGTTGTTAAAGTCAGCCTCAGCTGACGACCAAATCGCTCATCTGACTACCTATTTTGACAGTCCGAACAGGTATGAAATAAAGCTCAAACCAGCCAAGTGCACATTCGGCGTCACTTCAGGAGAATTCCTTAGGTACATAGTCACAAAGAGAGGAATAGAAGCAAACCCACAAAAGATCTCAGTACTTACCGGACTCCCATCGTCAAGGAATACACGCGAGGTGAAAAGACTCACGGGACGAATCGCCGCCTTGAGTCGATTCATCTCCAAATCAACGGACAGGTGCTTGCCATTCTACCTACTTCTCTGAGGGAAAAAGTAATTCGAATGGTATACCAAATGCAAGGACGCCTTTCAACAGCTAAAAGAGTATCTATCAACACCTCCCATCCTGGAAAAACCAGAGGAAGGGGAAACTCTATACCTCTACATATCAATGTCAAGCTCGGCAGTAAGCGGCGTCCTCATCAGAGGATAGAGGCGACCAGAAACCGGTCTTCTACATCAGCAAAATGGTCGACGACGCCGAGACCCGATACTCCACCCTTGAGAAACTCGCTTTAGCAGTCGTCACCTTGGCAAGAAAGCTCCGACCATACTTTCAATCTCATTTGGTAATCGTCCTCTCGAACCAACCATTGAAGACCATACTTCACAGCCCAACCCAGTCAGGACGAATGGCAAAATGGGTGGTGCAATTGAGCGAGTACGACATCAGGTAAAAACCACGGACAAGTGCAAAGTCACAAGTCCTGGCAGACTTCTTTATCGAGTTACCACCAGAACTGACCCTCGCCGACAGTCGAAAAATGGACCGTATTCGTCGATGGGTCATCCTCTTGCAAAGGATCAGGGATTGGAATCAGGTTGACCTCCCCAACAGGAGAAATCCTGAAGCAATCTTTCGGACTCGCATCTAACAACGAGGCAGGATACGAAGCCCTGATAGCGGGATTACGACTGGCAAAAGTAATTGGGGCAAAGACACATCAACGCATTCTGCGTTGCTAGTCAGGTTAACGGCGAATATGATGCTAAAAACAATCGGTTGGGCGCATATTTACAAATCGTTCAATGTTTAACAGGAGATTTCGGCATCTTCACGCTCACTAAAATCCCGCAGAGCGACAACTCGCCAGCCGATGCACTAGCAGCTCTTGCTTACACATCCGATCCCGACCTCCGATGAGTCATACCAGTCGAATGCATTGATAAACCAAGCATCAACCAAACTAAAAACTTGTTCGCCGTCTCCGAGCTCGAAGATGAAATGGACGACACCGACGAAACAAACGAGTCTGTCATGAAAGAAGCTTCTGAAAAGACGGACGATTGGAGAGAATAAATCAAAGCTTATATCCTAGAAGGAATGGTCCCGGAAGACAGGTGAGCAGCCCGACGCATAAAGGAGAAGTGCCCCCACTACATCGTGAACAATGGGAAACTATTCCGAATAAGTGCGTCTAAAGCACTCCTAAGTTTCATTCACTGCAAAAAAAAAAAAAATGGGTGATAGAAGAAACACGTGAAGGAGCAAGTGGCAACCACTCTAACGGTCGAAAGCTCTCCAAAAATATTAAGAGACAAGGGAATTTCTAGCCAACGATGGTGGTGGACTGCAAAAAATACGTCGCCCGCTGCGAAAAATGCCAAAGACATGGACCGGACATTCATCAGCCCGCCGAAATTTTATCCACCTCCACTCCCCCGTATCCATTCATGAGATGGGTGATGGATATCGTGGGCCCCATGCCATCATCCAGGAAAAATAAGTTCGTCATTATCATGACGGATTACTTCACCGAATGGGTGGAAGCCGAATCCTACGCCAACATCAGCGATCTCGGCGTACAAACGTTCGTATGGGAAATACATCATCTGCCACCAGGGCTTACCTTAAAAAATCGTGACGAACAATGGTTCGTAATTAATATCAAGCGTCTTCGAAAACTTCTGCGCACGATGGAAGATAAGGCTGAGCAAATCAACACCTCCTTACCCCCAAGGAAACGTGCAAACCGAGGCAACAAGCAAAACAATTATAGACGGGTTCAAAAAATGCCTCGAAAGTAAAAAAGGAGTTTGGGCCGACGAGCTAGACGGAGTCTTATGGTCTCATCGCACGACCCAACGTCGAGCAACCGGTGAACTCCTTTCTCATTAGCACATGGAATGGAAGAACTGGCCCCGGCCGAAGTCTGCAGCCCAACCATCCGACAAAACTCGCGCACGATCACCTCGATCAAGCGGAGGAAAAACGCGACCAAGTCCTCCTCAGAATCCAAAATTATCAACAACAAGCTACACGCTATTAGAAAGAAAAAAAATCAAAGGTAAGCACTTCAACAAAGGAGACCTCGCCTTAAGGAAAGTATTCAAAAACACACTAGAATACAGAGTAGGAAAGCTCGGCGCAAACTGGGAAGGCCCCTACATTATTTCTAGGGTCGTCAAGCCAGAAGTTTACTAGCTCATTACTATGCAAGGCGAAGCAATACAAATTAAGATCATGGAACGCGAACACGCTCAAACGATACTACTACTAAACGGGCACCGTGCCCCAAAAAAAAGCGCTCTCTTTACGAGATGAGATTACTCTCTCAATATGTAAAGTGAACTACAGTCGGCTTGATCCCTCCTTGGAGGATACGTACGCAGCCTTTTTCAAGGTTCAACTATTTCAATAAAAAATTTATAAAAAAATTTTGAAGTACTTGCTCGCATTTTACACTCATCGACATTCTAGCCAAATGATTAATAAGAACAATGTATCGCACAAAATGACCAATGCGTGTCACATCGTCAAATAAACACCAAAATTAAACGACCTAAGCCGGTCTCAGCCCCGCAAAAAGTCTTTGATCAAACGGATAAATTAAGCTGAACATCTCTTCGCACATCCAGTTCAAACAAAACTTTTACAGGATAAGCCGAGCACGTACTTGCACCTAAAAATAGTTTATTAATCACAGGATAAGCCGAGTCGAACTCGCACCTAAAAATTATTTACAGGATAAACCGGCAACAATTCCGCACCTTGACACAAACCACGTTATAAGCCGAGCACGTACTCGCTCCTAAGAGTTATTACAGGATAAGCCGAGTCAAACTCGCCCCTAAAAGTTATTAACAGGATAAGACGGCAAAAGTTCTGCACCTCGACACGAACAACAAGATAAGCCGAGCACGTACTCGCCCCTAAGAGTTATTTATAGGATAAGTCGGGCGCAGTCCCGCGCCTACAGAAAATAGTTCACAGGATAAGCCGAGCACAATCCTTCGCACCTAAGAAACAATTATGGGATAAGCCGCACTGATATCTGCACCCAGAAAAATAAGTACAATTAAACAAAACAAGGGAAACGATTTGCAAAACAAAAAGACCAATATACGGTGCAAAAACATCTCAAAAACATAACGAGAGAGAAACATAAATCAAACAAAAAACTAAGAGCCCCGGGAGATTGAGTTTTTAAAAATCAAATCCCTCGTCACGAAGTCTCGCCCGCAGCAGTGATAACTCCCTCGTTCGAACCATGCACATCCCACACAATGAGACATATCGAGGAATCTTGTCTACGATTTTGGTCACCCAGAAGATTCATATAAATATCTTCTTTAGTGAGTCCGGTCTCATCCATCGAATAGAGCTCCTCTCTCAGGATCTTTTCATCATCAACCAATCGATCGATTTTTGACATCGGAACCTCCAAACCATCAACAACAAGAAGACGGTACAACGCCAGGCGGAAACGACTTGGTTCAACTCCAGAAGTTTCCCATGAGATTGCGCGTCCTCTTCTCTAGCCTTTCTGATCTTCGATAAACGAGCCTCGGCCCTGCAAAAAATCTCGGCATTTGATCGTGCGACCACATCAGCACAAAACGCTCACAGCTTATCACACTCAGATTTATGCGCGGCCTGAGCAGCTTGAAACACATCTTTAGCCTCCACAACAGAATCACGAGCCACCGAGGCACTGACCAGACAACCGTCTCGCTCTTGTAACAGTCAGCCACTTGGAGCCGAGACTCTCAACCTTTTTCTTCTCCTGACGAAAGGCTTCACAACCTTCTCCAAGCTCGCGAATCTTCGCCTGCATCTTAAGAAGTTTCGCCCCTAGCTCCCTTTTTTTGAACCTGAGAATCTTAATTTCATGCTCATAAGCATCCACCAGACGATTCTCATCCGCAAGAGTATGCCACCAAAAGACGAACAAAGATTATCGAGACTCAAAAAAAGGGAAGCATAGGAGGGACTCGAAACAACAACCAAGCAAAAAAGGGGGGGGAAGAAGCATACCATCATCATGGTTCCATGACGATTGATACGGCGTGCTTTCGTTAGGAACCGATGCATTATTAATCTTCGCAAAAAAAATACTGATTCTGCCAATTGGTTATTTTGCTTACCGTACCGGTAACAAGCTTAAGCCCATGACGATGCATGGCTGAAACATAACGCGTCCCAGAAATCGCCTTGTTATTTGAGATCCTTATCGCTTCTTCAAAAACACAGAGGGTCATATCAACCCTCCCCTCATCACCGAGAAATAAAGAGCTTATCATATTACGAACCGCAGCCAGGCAAAGCTCAAAAGAGCGATTTTTCGTTGCTCACAATAACCAATCAAAAGCTAGAAACCAAAGGTGACAGCTAACGAACCAGCAATCATAAAGACAAATCCATCCGTCAGGAACCAACCACGGCCTCTCGTCTGCAGTCAGAAGTCGGAGTATAAGACCAAGGCAACAAGCATGAACCTTTTTATATTATCCAAAGTTGCATGCTTGCACAGAGATTTCTGAACCTCGCGAGTCACCACGCCCCTTTTCGTCTCATATGCTTCACAAACCTCATTCAGGCTCAGACCGCCAATCTGATATTTCGGAATGTCAAAACGAAGGCGACGACGCACAGAGCTCGACTCTTCTCCGCCAACCCAAGATTCGACCCCTTTATCAGCCGATTTTGGAACAAACGAATTCATACTCAAAGAAGTATACAAGCTAACATCGTCACTACTACTGGTAGTCGACGAATTATTAGACGCAGTGCTCATCGCAAAACTTCAGGAAAAGAACGAGTGAAAAAGAAAGCACGGCACCTGAAAACTGGAAGAAGAAGACTCAGCCGAGGAGCTCTCATTCCAGCAACTTTGGCAGACATCAAGGGAACATCAACATTGTTCCCGCACTGATCCAAGACCCGATGGTTGCACAATCGATAATGTCACAGGAGATACGCGGTATTCTCGTCCGTACGGGCGTTGATGCTTTTCGTCCCTCCAAGAATATCACGACATGTGTCCAAAGGAAAAAAGGAGCGTAGAAGCCGCATGAGCCAGATAAGCCGACTAAACTTCTGCATGACTTAAATGCTCAAAAAATTCACCGACTTCGACCCGAATAGAAGATCGCCGAACTGGGAGGGGGGACTAATTGTTGGATATGGGTTTAGCACACATCCATAAATCCATTAGAAATCTGCCACCTCATCAAAAATATTTTGGCCCAACGATCAATCTCGCTAAGGAGTCAAACGACCCAGTAGGAAGTCAGACCTTTCACGCTATAAATAGACCCTTTCATTCTTCATTTGAGACATCTTGTAACTTGTGAAGGCTCCGAGCTATACTTATAAAGTGGTGAGCCTGAACAACATTTAGAGAGCACATCTATCGACTGACTCCCACCTCATAAATTATGTTTATTGTTCGGCTTTTAGCCTTATCATCAATATAGAACAGTTTCCGACCTCACTTAAAGTTTATTTTTATCTTATTAGTTCGTACCTTTTGATCATAACTCAGATCTTTTGAACTAAATCGAAATTTCGTAACAACAGATGTGGTCATTCTTCAATTCATTTCTCTCTTTCCAAATGAAATAAAATGAGACCGCTAACTTTAGTAAGATGAAGACTAGCTTGTCCAAACGATGTTGATTGTTTGATGAAGTGTGATTCCTCCCAATCTAGTGAAATGTTTGCTCAAAATAATGTTCAATGAACAATTTTAATATATTATAACATATATGCAAAGCTTAGAAGTTACAAGATCGAGTGGCACATGAAAACAAACTAATATTACGTGTTGTTGGCTCAAACAAAACATATATCGGTTCGAGATGGGTGAGAGTCAATATCGTGGGGCATATTATGCATTTTACTTTGGAAACTTAGATGTATAGGATCTAAGTAATATAAATAAAATATAAACCAACTTTTTCATATTGTCAATTGGTTTTGTATTCAAAATCATAAAAACTAATATATTTTTGTTGTTGATATTATCTTATATATAAAGATTACAGACTTTCTCTTTACCTTGTGACAATAATATTAATTATAAATTGATAAATAAATTTAATTATTTTTTCTCCAATAAATACGAAAAGAACCTAATTTTTAATTATTTATATTGGTGGTTACGGATCAGCATAAACACTCTTCGACGGTTTGAATAATGCATTTCATGCTAACATATCTGCTATTAAATTATTCATCAGAGGTATATGCTTCAGATCGAAAGTTTTAAGGTATTCTTTTTCGAACTTTTTCAAATGAATCAAAAAAGCTTGTCCTTTTTCTAGTTTAGACTTTATCTTAACTAATTCTGAATAGTCTTTTGTCAATATAATGTGTGATTGTTTAAAGAGCTTAATATATTCATCTTATAAAAGCTACAATAAATTTTAATTTAATTATCCAATTATAAAATATTTAATAAAAATAACAAAAAAATCAACATCAAATTTAAGTCCATTAAATAATACGAAAGGAAGCTTTAGAGAACCAAAATCTAGTTTACATAATGTCAACCAATCAAATTTTACTTTCTTAAAAAACTTACATCAAAAAGAACAAATGGAAAAAAAAATATTGATGTAGAGAGCATTTTCTCCAAGGCCCAAAAAACAATGCTTTAACTTTTAAAAAATGAATCTACAGCCAAAAGATTAAAAAATATATATATATATTAGCTATGAAAATCATTTTTTCTACATCCTTAATATTTAGTGCTTTAAATATTTTTAAAAATAATTTTACAACAATAAAATCTAAACCCACAACAAAAAACATACAACCTAAATTCTAAAGTAGAAAACTTAAAGCTACAAAATCAACCAGTCATGCTCATAATCACTATTAAAAACATAAATAAATTTGATGAAATATATAAGATATGAAAAAAACAAATCAGTGAAATATATGCAAGAAAACATTCAGAATTTAAATAAAAATATTATTAAAATAAGAGAATATTAATAATCCTTTTATTTAGATTCTGAATGTTTTCTGCATATATTCTGAATACTAATTATGTGTGAAAGAGATTAAAAAGAATCCAACAAGATAAAAATTTATAAAAACATGAAATATCGATAATAAAAATAAACATAAAATATACAATTTATAACATAAATAAAAAAATTGTGCATTACGCATATTTCTAGTACAAATTAATAGAGTTACTGGGAAAATTACAAATAACGTTATAAAAATATAAATAGTTAAATCAAAATAAATATAAATTCACAGATTCTCTCTCAGTATATTATAAAAATAAAAGTTGTATTAAAAATTCTGTGATAGTGAAAACCTCCAACTTTGGAATATAAACCACATTGAAGCAAACACCTAAAATATTGTATGCCAAATAAATTAGCACTTTTAATCTTTTTAATATTTATAGAACCCTAAAGTTATTATCTACTCTAGGATTCATTGACATTCGCATATCGTATATTGAAGAGATCAATGAATATGATGAATAGAGGAAAGTAACGTGTAGAAAATAGCACTGAAGAGGTTGATGAAGATGCAAAGAGATACTTGGAAAGTTTTGCAACCACCATTGAAGACACTATAACCAGATGATCCAGTACATGTTTGAGTCATCTATTAAATGCGTAAAGGAGGATAAAAGACACAACACTCGTGCGAAAAAGGAGGTTCCGCACGTGATAGATGGTTGTTTATACGTGTGAGTAGAGGATGGGATTCACGTGAGAGATTCACCCGACCAAAAACTATTTTTCCGAAAACCATTTTTTAATTTTTTATTTATCTCTATACAAAATTCGAAAAGAGAAAGATACTGGTAGGAGTGAAGAAGGTTGGGCTGTCAACTGTCAATCCCGTATGCAGTTGCAACAAAAAAAAAATATAAAGATTAAAATTAAATTCATAAAGTATATTTGGAGAATTTTAATGCAACTTCTTTCTTCGTTTTCTGTTTTAATCTGCCATTTTAAGGATATGAGCGCTGAAAATGAAATTTTAGGTCGCTGGAGAAATATTTCTGATTTTGAATATATACACTAATTTTTTTTATTAAAAGTTGCTTTCTTCAAATGAAAACTTAGATATTTTTAGGGTTCACTCGAATCAGATCAAATATATTAATATATAATTTTTTGTTATACAATATAATCTCTATAAATTAATGTTTTGATATATTAATATTATTTTATCTCAGGATAAATTTTTAATTTAATTGTTTTTAATAAAATAAAAATATTATAATTCTGATATTATTAATTTATATATATGAAATGTATAATAATATGATTGGGGTCGCTTAAATATTTTAGAGATATTATAAATGAGAAACATATAAAGAGAAAAAGATAACATAAACTTTCAATTATAAAGTAGAGAAACTTATAAATAAACTAAAACAGTTGTATTTTGGAAATAATCCAACTTTGTATGAAGAACCAATTGATCATCTTCTCATATGATTTAAACCAAAAAATTTCTAATAAATAAACCAAATTTTGTCTGATGAAATGCTCGTTCCGCCATGCATCTTTTATGGATGATGTCTGATTTGTATGAGTAAAAATCATACCGCGATTACGAGCCTCGTTTACATTAGTGATACTAATGAAACCAGTTGACTACTTAATTTAGATTTAAGTAAAAAGTTTAAACCGGTGCTACAAAATTATTGATTTGGTATCTGATTCTGACATGATAGATTCTGACATAAGTCTCTATTGATATATATACAAGTGGGCTTTACAGTTTTTGCTTTCGAGCCTTCCATTTATTATGTATCCCATTGTGAATTTAAAACCTACATTGTAATATAACCAAGATGTCTCTAACCGTTTGTAGGATGGATACGCACGTCAAATCGATTTTGGAAACAGAAATATTTTTAGTACAGTATATGATATATGTAGGTGGTGATTGTGTTTAATTGTGTTTGTGTTTTTACGATTTATATAGTGTGGAGTTTGAGCTCAACCAAATATCTGGCTCAATCAAACTAGATTCGTCCAGCTTCTGTCTTTTGAAATTAAAATTAATTTTGAGTTAAATTTTAAGGCTTCATAATTTAATTATTTTTGTATTGGATTACATTAAAAATTAAGCCAAATTTTAGAATTTCTCTAAAAACATCACAAAAATCATCACCTTTTTAAGTGTTCTAAAAAATTCTATAAATAAGCATCTAAGATATTTATTTAAAACATCTAGATATTACAAAATAAAATTTTAGATTTTATGATACGGTTTTTAGAGATTATGTTAAAGTTTCTAAGATATTTCTCAGTCATGAAACCTAAAAATAGCTTTCTATTTCTTATTTGTAACTAAATTAAACAAATAAATAAAAAATAAATTTAAATAAAAAGCGTTCATTATAAGTTTATTATTCTCTCTAATTTTTTCAAGTATTCACCAAGTATTATTCTTCATATTTAGAGAATTTATTATCTTGGATTTTTTTTAATTTTTTAGTATTACAGTTTTAGACTAGTGTTAAACATTATTACCAGCTTCATGGTTCATAACCATTATAATCTGGTTCTTTTCAAAATCATGATTTAAAGAAATCATCAATTTATTCTAGGTATATATGGAGTCAACCAATCTAACTATTGGTTGTGAAAAACAATTTTCCGTGGTAGTAGCAGAACACCACCAAAAAAAAATATTGCAACTGTGAAAACGACAAAGATGTGGACAAAGAAAAATGCCAAAACGGAGTTTGCTTTAAAGAAATTTATATCGTCAAAACTATTTGAACATGTCTTAATGTGAATATATGCTAGTTCTACTTTGCATGCATTAGATGAATTGTTCAACAAGAGGAACAAGTACCCTACAACTGTTAGATATTGAGATAGAGAAAGGGGGAGTTCAATCACAGAGTTCTTATTCAAAGTAAAGAACATTTGCTCTGCTAGAATGGGTAAAAATAGCTTCGAAAAGTAAATATACGGGTTAAAATGATACGGTGAAATCCCAATTTCCTAACATATATTGTTATTATGTATATAATTAACAAGTTTTAAACCAATACTTGAATTTATTATTTATTTTTTCATAAAATGTATTCGTAGAATCTATATGTCCGTGAATAATGTTTAAAACACAGTTTCACAAAAATTTAATCAATCATAAAAACTAGTGCAATATAAAAAACAATTATGCAAAAATGTAGAATCTATATTATTCGCTTAAAAATACAAACAAAAAAACTTAACAAACAAAAAAATGAAACTAAAATAGTTTATTTGTAGAATCTTTATATTATATCATTCCGAAAAATCTATCCAAGCATGCAAAAAATTTATTCCGTAGTTTTAGTTCAGCAAATTTTAAATTATTTTACAATTTAATTTTTTCTGCCATTTCGCTGAGTAAGTGCTACTAAGCCTTAGTTTTTCTCAAACTAAAGATATTATTTAAGCACAAAAATATGTGGACGAATTTATGGTGGTGGTTTGGGTCATTGTGATATGACCTTTGGACTCGCCTTATCTTTGTATTCTTTTTAGTTTGCTTTTTTAATATTATTTTTCCAAATTAACTCCTTTAAAATGTTGATCTCAGCCGACATTTCCGTGATAGAAAGTAAAATACTTTTTTGCATTTACAAATAATATGGTTGACAAAAGAAATAAGAAAAATTTAGATAGGGACAGTTTCGTAATTTTCGGATGTATATAAGTTTTGTATTTCTTCTTCATCGTTATTGATATCGAAAACCTTTGGGGAATAGTTTTCTATATAAAAAAAAAAGAAGTTATAAGACCACTTCATTTAAAAAATAAATATGAAAACGATAATCAAGAATAGTTTAGTTTATAAAAAGAAAATAATAATAATAAAGAAGATTGGTGGGTTAAAAAGGGAGGCGAGGAAGAAAGAACAGCGACCTCTTCTTCTTCTCTCTCTTCCTTTCTCTTAGGGGAGAGATTTTTTTATAAGTTTTCTTTAATCTGTGAAATGGTTTCCAGAATTTGCTGAATAAACTCTCACTAACACAGAAAAGAAAAGAGCTCAAGAAAAAGAAAGCTGGAGAGAGATAGAGAAGATAGAAAACGATAGCTAAAGCTCAATCTTCTCTTTCTTTAATTCTCTGCAACTCCAAGGTATTCTTATTTTACTCTCTCTCTCTCTCTCTCTCTCTCTCTCTCTACAATATATATATATATATATATATATATACATATATGTAGATGATGACCGAAGCTGAAAGTGAGAACCTTAAAGAGATACAAGAAAGAAAACTGTATAATACCTAGCTGACTCCTCTCTCTCTCTTTCTAGTTGATTCTCTGTATGTTATGTGCTTGAATCCTTACAGGATCCAAGAGCTATGGAGAGATATATAAATATGATGAATAACAGGAATCAAGAACTGGCATGGGTCTAGCTACTACAACATCATCATCACAAGACTCTTGATAACAATTCAGAATTTATATATGTCCCAAGATTATCATCACCACCAAGGAATCTTTTCCTTCTCCAATGGATTTCACCGTTCATCATCTTCCCAGCAGGAGGAAGTTGAGGAATCTGCTATCTCCGGAGCTCCGATTCCGGTTTACGAAACCGCCGGAATGTTATCTGAAATGTTTAGTTTCCCCGGCGGTGGCAACGGTGGCTCCGGTGAGATTCTTGATCAATCTACTAAACAATTGCTAGAGCAACAAAACCGTCACAACAACTCAACGCTTCATATGTTACTACCAAATCATCAACAAGGTTATGGTTTCAGCAACGAGCAACAACATCACTTCACATGGCCATCTTCCTCCGATCATCAGAGTCAAGGAGATATGATCGGGACCGTACACGTGGAAGGTGGAAAAGGTTTATCTTTATCTCTCTCATCGTCAATCGAAGCAGCTAAAGCTGAAGAATATAGAAGCATTTATTGTGCAGCCGTTGATGGAACTTCTTCTTCTAACGCTTCGGCTCATCATCAGCACCAATTCAATCAATTCAAGAATCTTCTTCTCGATAACTCTTCTTCTCATCAACATCAAGTTGTCGGACATTTCGGGTCATCATCATCTGCTCCCTCCATTGGTGGGATCTATACGTTGAGGAATTCCATGTACACGAAACCAGCACAAGAGTTGCTGGAAGAGTTCTGTAGTGTTGGAAGAGGACATTTCAAGAAGAAGAGACTTAGTAGGAACAACTCAAACCCTAATACTAGCGGTGGCGGTGGTGGTGGTGGTGGAGGGTCATCTTCGTCGGCGGGAGCAGCCAATGATAATCCTCCTTTGTCTCCGGCTGATCGGATTGAACATCAAAGAAGAAAAGTCAAGCTATTATCTATGCTTGAAGAGGTAACGTTTTCACACTTTCTTCTCCTCTAACCAATGAACTAATTTCCCATTAAATTTTTGATTAAATCAATTGAACCGTTCTATAATATGATTGAATTGATCAATCAACCAACTTCATATCATAAATTTGATTTTTCTTCGTGGTTTTCGTCTCCTCATATTATTATTTTAATCAACCAATATTTCATAAAATCTAGATATGTATTTTCCTAAAAATAAATAAATAAATTCATATATAGAGAAAGACCGACTGGTACAAGAACACGACACATGCTCTAGTTGGTTGAGCTTGATTACACAATCCTACCATCACTTATATAATGTTTCTAACTAATATCATTATGCTCATGTTATAGTCTAATTTGACATATATTAATGCATATTTTGTGTTACGCGTTTGGTGGCATCGCTTAATCAAATTAACATAAGAAATTAAATTATGATTATCAAGTGATTAAGTCTTCAACCAGATCATTTAAATTAGAGCTTACTTCTCCATATAGCCTACCTTCACTACGTAACCAAAACTAGTCCTTGAAGTTACTTCATTATTTAACTAAATTTTATTTTTATAGTTGACACTATCTTATTTCAAGATTTATATACCATACAGTAGGACAACGAAACACATTGGAGTTCTTGATTTGTCTATGTTTTGACAAAAAAATTGCTTGAACATATGAGCTAATAATAAATCAATTATATTTGTTGTGTTTTGTAATTGAATTTTTAGGTGGACCGACGGTACAACCACTACTGCGAACAAATGCAAATGGTAGTGAACTCATTCGACCAAGTAATGGGTTACGGCGCGGCGGTTCCATACACGACACTGGCCCAAAAGGCAATGTCTAGACATTTCCGGTGTTTAAAAGATGCGGTAGCGGTTCAGCTAAAACGCAGCTGTGAGCTTCTTGGTGACAAAGAGGCAGCGGGGGCTGCGTCCTCAGGGTTGACCAAAGGCGAAACGCCACGATTGCGTTTGCTAGAGCAGAGTTTGCGTCAGCAACGAGCGTTTCATCATATGGGTATGATGGAGCAAGAGGCATGGAGACCACAACGTGGTTTGCCTGAACGCTCTGTTAATATTCTTAGAGCTTGGCTTTTCGAGCATTTTCTTAATCCGTAAGTCCATTTTCTCATCCTTTATTCAATATTACATATTTACTCTTATTATTCGATACAAATATTATTAGTCTTCTTGCAATGTTGACCATATATATACTAAAAATTAGACTACCACTATGCATTGATATTTACCATGGTCAAATATTTTGCTAAATGAAGTTTAGAAACTTACAAATTGTTTTCCTTCGAACTTATTTTGGTTTTGCTGGAAGAATGTTTTAATCACAAAATTTGAAAGGGTAACAATGAAACAAAAAGAAAAGAAAAAAAAGAAAAAAAAAAAACTAAATGCCTTGAGAATATTTATGATCTTCTAAAAATTACGTTAACTCCACCAATTAAATTTAAATATTATATTTTATTCGTTTATTCCTTGACGCCACCAATAAAAACCATCAGTGCAAATTAACAAGGGTAACAATGGATTTTTTTGTTTTAACTGAGGGTAACAATGGATTAACCTTGACATTTTAAAGAAATTGGGTGTGTTTGTGAATAGTGTGTAACTGTGTATATGTTTATATATGTAAGATGTTTTGCATGGCAAATAGATTAAATAACGAATAGTAAAAGAAGCTTGCAGAATGATCAGATCACAAACTTTTATGCTTTGGGATCATAAGGGTTTCTCTGCCTCTGTCTAGCCCTTTCTTTATAGTTTCCTCTTTACTTGGCTTTAAATTTTTAACCCTATGCTATATTAAAAGAAGGAACAATGCTATTAGCATAATTACAAAAAAATAGGTCTCAGATTTGTCAGTGGTGCAGTGTCATTGGTATATTGTCTCTTAAAAATTAAAAGAGAGAAAGAAAAAATAAACTAAAAGCTGATAAAAGCTATTTCTTTTATTATTATTCATCAGAACTTTCTTGATTTAAAGTCTGCCGAATTTAACTATTTTGTTGTTAGTGAAGTAAAGAAGAGAAGAGTTGTACAGTTTTTATCGTGTACCTCTCTGTGGAAATATATTTGCTTTAATTATCATGAAAAGAAATAAGTGAAGAAACAAAAAAAAATAAGATAAAAATAAATGCTTGTTCTACTCTGCAATCAGCTTTTTCTTTTGTCTATTAGATTCTCACGCCCTTGTAAGAAGAAAGTTTGTACCTTTTCTTGCATCTACTTGATTGTGTTTTTCCTTACAAATTCATTTGAATTTTAAAATAATAATTGTTTTAGGGTTCTAAAGATTGTGAAGTCATTTTCTGGTCTCTTTCTCAGGTACCCAAGCGATGCTGATAAGCACCTCTTAGCTCGACAGACTGGTTTATCCAGAAATCAGGTCAGCGTTTATAATAGTACAATATTACTGATCATACAAGAACCCTTTTAATTAATGACTCAATATTTACATATACGTACTAATTTACAAATTTACTATATCTATCAATGATTTCATCATGCAAAACCTGACATGAACCTATTCTATTGGGGACGTTCTTAGATCCACTCCTAGGGTGGATCTCTATATCCACCACTCTCCCCTGCCCCAATCATAATTCCACGTCACAAGAATGTTAAAATTAAAAAAAAAAGTAAAAAAGTGTTAGAAAAAAAGAAAACGGCAACACAATAAATGCTGTCTAACAATTAATTGTTTCTATTTTTTTTAGAGATTAGGGTTTATGGTATAAAGTTTAAGCTCTTTGGGTTTAGGGTTTAGGGATTAGAGTTTAAGCTCTTTGGATTAGGGTTTAGGGTTTAGGGATTAGGGTTTAGTTTTTTATTTTTTTAAATTTACATGTTAGGTTTAGGGATTAGGGTTTATGGTATAGGGTTTAAGCTTTTTGGGTTTAGGGTTTATGGATTAGGGTTTAAGCTCTTTGGATTAGGGTTTAGGGATTAGGGATTAAGTTCCCTAAACCCAATATGTAAATCTTAAAAAATAAAAAACTAACTCATAATCCCTAAACCCTAAACTAATCCAAAGAGCTTAAACCCTAATCCATAAACCCTAAACCCAAAAAGCTTAAACCCTATACCATAAACCCTAATCCCTAAACCTAACATGTAAATTTAAAAAAATAAAAAACTAAACCCTAATCCCTAAACCCTAAACCCTAATTCAAAGAGCTTAAACCCTAATCCCTAAACCCTAAACCCAAAGAGCTTAAACCTTATACCATAAAGCCTAATCTATAAAAAAAATAGAAACAGTTAATTGTTAGACAGCATTTATTGTGTTGCCGTTTTTTTTTTTCTAACACTTTTTTACCTTTTTTTTTAATTTTAACATTCTTGTGACGTGGAATTATGATTGGTGCAGGGGAGAGTGGTGGATATAGAGATCCACCCTAGGAGTAGATCTAAGAACGTCTCATTCTATTGCATGGATTTTGAATATGAAAATCATTTTCCTTGGGGCTCGTTTCTTCATTAAATACATTATATATACACACAATTACACACAAGTATACAAAATATATGACAGAGAGTTGAAAGAGATAGAGTTAGAGATAGAGAGAGAGGGGAAGACATAAATACTCAAAACTAGGACCATTTTTCTCATAGGACCATATTTCGCATGTGCATGAAAGTTTGAAGCTTTAATTTCAATTATAACGACCAGACCTCAAATTCTTGTATACGTAAATCATGTAGACCAGACATCAAATTTTAATACACTGAAACTAGTACAATACATACCTTTAATAGTCATTCCGTGGGCAGTATGTTAAAAAAATTCATACAATTGAAAGAATATTCTAAATGTATAAATATTTTTATATTCAATATATATATCACTAATTAAATAGTGATAAATCTTAAACTTTCATATGAGAAATCACATAAAAATGTGAAAAGATTTGTTCAAAAAATGTGAAGAGGTATATTTCTTTAAACTGAAAATGATTCTCTCTTTTTTCAGTAACTACTGAAATAGAGAAAGTTTATTTTTCACATATTCGTAGTTATTTAGAAGAAAAAAAAAACTTATTATTTCATAGAAATTTATTAAAACCATGGTGAAAGTAACAGTTTTTTTTTCTTGGTTTTTCAGGTGTCGAATTGGTTTATAAATGCTAGGGTTCGTCTATGGAAACCAATGGTTGAAGAAATGTATCAACAAGAAGCAAAAGAACGAGAAGAAGAAGAAAAATTAGAAGATAATCAAAAAGAAGATTATCAACAACAAAGAAGACATCAACAAACAAACAACAACAATGACACGAAACCCAATGAAAGCAACTTCACTCTCGTTCAGACAATAACTGCACAAACTCCAACAACGACGATGATGACGTCGACACCTCAAGAAAACGACTCTTCACTCCTCCCTTCCTCTGTCTCCGTCGCAACCGCCGCTCCTCACGGCGTTTCAGACGCTTTCACCGTCGCCACATGTCAGCAACCGCAACACGTCAGTGACTTCCACGTCCACGATGGTGTCATAAGATTCGGGACCAAACAGGCTGGTGACGTGTCACTTACGCTTGGTCTACGCCACGCTGGTAATATGCCTGATCATAAGAACCCTTCTTTCTCCGTTAGAGACTTTGGAGATTTTTAGACTGCCTTCGTCGTTTCTTCATTTATCTATCAATCAATTTGTTATAGTGGATTTTTTTTTTTTTTTTTTTGGTTTACCGGAATATGTTTTTAGTCCCTTCACATACTTATAAAGTTTCTTTTTCTGTTTTTCCTCTCGTAAGAATAAGAGAAATACACATTTAGATTGTATCCCTATCTACAAGTTTTAAGAGCAAGTGCAACGCAGTTGCTTAGCGTGGGTTCTTAACAAAAAAAACTATAAAATATTGTGTGGGTCCCACGTGGACCCCACACAAAATTAAAAACCCGGTTGCTAAATTCCTTAAATAAGAACCGACTCTTCACTGTTGGGGCCACGTGTCAGCGTGTGATTGGTCCGATTTTTTTTTTTAATTTTTTTTTTTTTTTTTTTTAGGATCCGAAAAAAAAAAAAAATAATAATAATAAAGTATTTTTTTTAAGAACTTACTCCAAGTATCAGCGTTGTACTTGCCCTAATTGTTTAGAGTGTATAATATGTTTAAGAAAAAGTTATATAGTATATTGTCTAGATTGTAATTTATGCAATTTTTGGTTTCTTTATGTCCTTCCTAGGTTTCTGTAATTCTTGTTTAGAAAATACTTATAATTTACATATATATATATATATATATTTTTTTTTGGTTCATATTGATACCAAAATTTTGTAATTTTTGTTTTCGTTTGAATTGGTAACTAAAATTGCGTTTAAAATGTGATTTTATAAGTATTGCATTTAAACAATTTTTTGTCATTCTGAATATTACCAACCAAAGCCAATGTGCAAAAAAAACTATTGTTTAAACCCGATTCTGCAAAATAGTTTGTCAATCAACGCAAGTTTGTGTTTTTGCTTAAAAATAAAAATAAAAATTCATTAAATAAATAGATTTGTGTTACAGAGTCATTTTTGGACTATTAGGACCGTGGCAAGCTTCGACATTTTATGCGGCAAACGTTATCAGGATGCATAGCAACATGCCAACGACTTTCATATCGTCATTTGGGCACTGATAAGAGTTGCCCTAGGTGTAGAGTTCCAGAGGAGACGATCAACCATTTGTTATCTGAGTGTCCCTCTGGCTTGCAGGTGCGGGCTTTATCGGACTTTCCATCCCTTGCGGATTGCTTCCCGAGTACATCTATCTACCAAAACATGAATTTCTTGTTTTGGAGAACCATGACCTTCCTGAACCACAAAGACATAACATCCTTCGATCATTTGATATATATGGAAAGAATTGAATGACAATGTTTTTAATGGAATTGAGAGACCCCCCAAGAAATACCCTCCAACACGCCATTCTTGAAGTGGAAAGTTGGAGGACAACGAATCATAAGGAAAGCGAGGTAGATGTGGATTTCTTTCCACAATAGTCTCCGACTCTCCCCTTCCCTACATGCCAGATAGATGCCTCTTGGGTAAATCATGGTTCTGTTATTGAATTTGGATGATGTTTAAGAGATGATATGGGTGGGCTTTAACAGGGGAGAAAGGGTGTAGGAGAAGCCTATCACCGCTCTAGGCAGAAGTAGATGGTCTCATTTGGGCTATGGAATGTCTTTGTGAGATGGGCTTTCTTAGCGTCATCTTTAAAACTAAATTGCGTGAACCTCTTAAAGATGCTTGAAGATCCGATGGATTGACCGACTTTTATCCAGATCTGGATATCATTGCTTCTTTTAGACAGAGGTTTTCTTATATTCGCCTAGTGCATTTTAGCCGGATGGATAATATTGTTGCTGACACCCTTGCTAAAAGGACTAGAGAAAAAATGCAGAGTATTTTCGCTTGTAAGCCATAACCTGACGGATTTCGGAACCCCGCTAGAAAGCCGAAATATCCGTCCTACTTTGGCTTAGATTTATAAGCATTGTTGACAAAAAGAAAATATAGATTTGTGAAATTAACCTTCTACATTGGTTTAATATAATTGGTAACATGCAAAAAGGTGAAATTAGGTTTAATCACAATACTTGCGGAATCGCGCATTCTCTAAATTACCAGTCAAAGCCTAATTTAAAAATAATCTACACAAAACTAACTTTTCTCCTTAATAAATTTATTTTTATATTTTATTTAAATAATTTTTTATTGGTAAATACTTGCAGAATCAAAATTTTATACGCAATTCCGTATTTCAGAATGTTACCAATCAAAGTTTTTATGTTGTGAATATCTAAATATTTTAAATAAAATATTGTTCCTATTTTTAAGATCTCGATTCTGCCTATCTAAAGAGAAAGAACCTTAGATATTTAGTTAGGGATTCTATAAAGCTTCTTTAACTAGCTCGGCGGATGACAACGAGGTTAGGGCGAAATTAGGTTTCCGGGAGAGAACGAGTGGCAGAGTAAAGAGATTAGGGTTTTATGAGAATATGAGTGGTGATCTTTAAGAAACTAGGGTTTCAATAAGAATGTGGTCGGCGGATATTGATCTTCAAAAATCTTCTTAAGAAAAGATCTCTCATAAGCTTTAAAAGACACAATTTCTTTTGTGTAAGAAATGTATTATTGATTGTGTGTGTTTACATCAACAAGCTTGACACTCTTTTATAGGGTTACAAGGTCGGCATAAAAGTCTATTTTCCTAAATAGAAATAGATAATGATGCTTTTAATCGGCGAGAATATTTGAGTACATCTTCACGCGCGACATTATCTCTACTAGCGGGGATATCGGTTATATTTGTTTGTGCAAATTGTTCTTCAACAGTTGTAAACTTTGGCTTCATCTCCCCGATCTCCTTATTTCATATTGTGTTCGTCGTGAGATTTCTATCTCGTAGCTCTCTGCGACATATATGCGACATATGGTAGGGTTATTGGTCATTGCCTCAGAATGTGACATTATGGTGAGCGTCTGAATGTTTACAGAGATCACTTCGATCAGCACACTGGCGTACATCCCATGATGTGTTTTCGTCAGCATGAGATCTGATCTGACTGTTATTACTGGTCGGCTAAACAAAGTCCATAACTGGCAGAGACATTACTTCTATGCCGAGATATCTTCCTTGGTCGTTCCAGACCCTAGTAGAAAATTTAGGTCGTCATGGAATATGAACTTTAGTAGTTAGGATTAGCCTTTCCTCTTTGAGTCGTTGTTATTTATGATTCTCTTATATATGTTGTTTTGATTTGCAGTGTGTCATCTGTTTTCCAAGCCTTATCCATAAAACTTCTTTATGCACGTTGAGATCATAAGGACTCTCAATCATCGATGTTGGCCTTAGATAAGCCGTAAACGCATTGAAAGAGCCCTTGCGAGAATTAGTAGAGGTAATGATTCAATCGATGAATATTTGTTGGGCTAACTCTTTCGAGTTTCTCAATTTTTATTGCCTTTTTGTATTAGATTGGAATACTTTTTCTTATGTTCATCCATCCGAGAAAAAAATGGGAAAGGTGAAGAATATCAATGTCGATCACTCCAAAATTTTGGGTAACAACAAAGAGTATGCTGCTCAAGATGCGTCATAGAGCGAGTCAGGAAGGGAGAATGTTTTTGCTTTGGATCATAGCGAGAATCCTGCTTTGCTGGCCGTTTCTAAGCTATCCTCCACTTCTTCAAAAAAGGAGAAGAAGAAAACAAGTGTTGTGATCGTCAACTCTACGGCTCTTGGACCCACTCTATCTAAGAAGAGGGCGACCACAGAGAAACTTGCTGAAGAAAACCCTTTTAAGAAGAAGCCTACTGCCGACCTAGCCAATATCAAGACCGTTGAACAGGGTCTGAAGAAGAAAGTTGTTGAATCACCCCAAGACAAATTTGTCGATAAAGGGCAAGAAAAGAATGAGGATGTGGAAAATCCGTCCTCGATGCATGAATTTGATTTTAAGTACGAAAGCGAAGTGACAATTTTCAACAATCCAAAGGCTTGCGCCGACTTCTTATCCTGCATAAGGGATTCTACAAGAGATTTCCCGGATTTAAAAGACTTGTTTGAACCCGAAATGTTCGTAGATCTCAAGTGTTGTGAAGCTATAGTAAGCTATTACTCTGAATGATTCATTCGTATCATTTAAATACATAGGGATATCTTACAAATCTCGTTGGTTTTCAGGTTACGAGCGCGTCAAACCGAGCGATCCTGGAGTATGGCTTCCGATTTAGGAAAGCTTTGGCAGATCTAGCGGTTGTCGAGCAATAACTAAATAAGAGGGTCATCTTTATTAGGAAACTGATGGAGAAGTGTGAGTCTCTTAAGAAGAAAGGAGACACGCTCATCGAGGACAAAGTCCGATTAGTGAGGGATTTAGATGAATCGCAGAAGGCCACTCTTCCCGTGCATGAGAAACTGAAGTCGGAGGTGAAACATATCCAGGATTGTCATGCTGAGCTCATCCTTAAGGAGAGGCAACATATTAAGGCTAAGATGGCAACAAATGCCCAATCTTGTTAAGGTAAAGCAGTTCGAGCAATTGCAAATCAGCAGCACCAAAAGGTGCCTTGAAAAATTGATCAGTCAAGGGGTTGAAATCTCGTAATCTGTAATGGATCAGCTTATTAAGGATGAAAAGGAGTTGGATGACAATCTCAAGAGAATGGACGTGCTCGGAATAGAATACTTCGACTTTGCCCTCTCGCTGATCACCCATCCTTTGATTGATCGTTGTCGTGATTTGATTGCTGTTGTGTTTTATAATATTAATGAGTATGTGTCAATTAAGGGTGTCCTTCTTTCTACTTAAGGTGATACATCCATTCGTTTATTTTATCTGATCACCCATTGATGAGAAAGCAGTAAATCACACAGCATAAAGTAAATCAAGCGAGTTGTGAGTGAGGAAGCGAAGCGTTAAGTCTAGGGAGTTCTCAGGAAATCAGGAACACAAGCAATCAATCAATCGGGATCTAATTAAGAGTTATTCTAGAACTCAAACACAGATATAGAATTAACCAACTGTCGTTGCGAGAATTCTCTAAGTCTAAGTGCAGCAATCCAAATTCCTTTGTAATTACTAACATATTAAACCAGCTTTAATTCCAAGTTCGATATGTTCACAAACTAATTAAATCAAATTCCTTTGCGAGTAATTAAATTGCTCATCTAGGTTCTTTCTAGCTAATTAACCAACTGTCGTTGTATCAATAAACCTAACATCATAAATCTGGGTAGCTAATTCAGATTAAGCAGTAAGAACAATCCTAGATGAAGAACTAACATATATGAATCCCTACAGATTTATTAACCTATAATTCCATGAAATCCCTAATGAGAATCCCTAAACCTAACAGGTAATCTACTCAGACATGATCATCGAAACAGAAAACATCATGAATAGAAAACCAAATATTATAAAATCAAATAAAGAACTGGGGTTCGAAATCCTCTCTCTTTCGAGAGCAGGATCAGCCCCTAACTCTCTCTCTGAAAATAAAATAAAGCGTAAGTAAAAGGGTCGCCTAAAAAATGGCTAAAAAACCCTAATATAATGGTCTAAAGTCGGCTGGGGCTTCTTTGTAATTATGAGAAATATCTGGGCAAAGTTGCAATTTCCATATTCTTCTCATTAAACGCCGAGAATTTGTCTGCGTCGACCTTGTGTCGATCGATGCACCTTCTGTGTCGATCGACACAGGTCTGAGAATTCGACAGTGAAGTCCATCTCTCGGGTCAATACTCTAAAATGCTCCAGAATGCACCATAATGTCCAATTCCGCTCCAAACATACCTAGACCTGTAAACATACTAAAAAGACTTCAAAACATAATAAAATACTCGATAAATAAGACATATACCATGGCTAAAATCCCTAAAATCCATGGTATATCACCCATACTTAAGGTGCCCTCTTGTTGATCACCCATTCAGTCATTTTAGCTTCGTTGATCATACATTCATTCATTAACTTGGTTTGAAATGAGTTAAGAGTAGCAATGCGCTTTTAAATACTTGACGATGATATATTTATCTAGTTTGAGGCCAACCCACAAAGCTTCGTACTCGGTTGTGTTGTTGGATGTCGTGAATCCAAGACAGAATGATTGCTCGAGGATTTCGCAATTAGGCGATTGGTGCCGCACTTAGTCGGCTAGGACTTGATACTTGGCACTTGTATGGTTGCAGTAGTTGATATTTTACTTAATGAGTTTCATGGCCCACTTGGATATTCGACATGATTGGCATGGATTGTATAAGATTTTCTGAAGTGGTTGACTGCTAAGAATAACAATCGTGTGAAATTGAAAATAGAGGCGAAGTTTACGTACCAAGATAACGATTGCGAGAGCAAGTTTCTCTATGGTTGGATATCGTTTTTCTTCTCTGTCGAGTGTTTTTCTTATGTTAAAGATTGGTTTATGTTCGTCACGGTTGTCACGGACGAAAACACCGCTAATTGTGGTGCTAGAGACCTCTTTGTATAGAAAGAGCTTCTCTTCGTCCTCCCGGTTTTTACATGACTGGTGTAATTGAAAGGTAATCCTTGCGCTGAATGAAAGCTTCCTGGCATATGTCATCCCAAAAATTTCTTGTTATCGCATAAAAGCTGATAAAACGGTAAGCATTTGTCTATTGATCGTGAGATGAACCGGTTGAGAGCAGAGATGTGGTCTGTGAGACGGTATACTTCGCAGGTGTTTTTATATGATGGCAAATATATGTTTTGGATTAGCTTCGATTCCTCTTTGAGTGACAACGTAGCCGAGGAATTATGAGGACGTAACGACGAACGAGCATTTTTTTATATTCGGCTTCATGTTGTACTAGTTAAGAATGTTGAAGCATTCTTTGAGATGTCTGACGTGTTGCAAAAGAATCAATGATTTGACGAGCATATCATCAATATAAACCTTCATTGTTATGTCCAGCTAGTTTGCAAACATGCGGTTTACCAAGCGTTGATAGGTCGCTCCTACATTCTTAAGACCGAAAAGCATAACCTTGTAGCAATAAGTACCACGATATGGTGGTGGGAGCGTTTTTTGTTTTGCGTCACGATTCCATTTGTTTCATGGTTTGGGCGGCGGACGTTGAGTTTCAGTGTCTTCGACGATCCTAGTGGTTGGTTTTTTATTTCGATCGCCTTTATCGTAGTGTTGTCGTTGCTCGCGGTAGTCACTCTTGGGAGTAATAAGCCTGTTATCTCTGGTGTACCTTTGATCCGTTGAGCGAGAGCGGGGAAGCTGACTACACCTTACCCCTTGACTTCGATTTCCGCAGTAATCTCTCTTCCTTTCGGTCCTATCTTAGTCTATTTGACTTCTTTGTTCTATTATTGATTGTAGAGATATGAATATTGGCCCAATAAAGACTCACCAACCTACCTAGACTTTGATTCTTATTATTCCTTATAGGCCTCATATATCTTGGCCAACGCCATTTTTTGTTCCTCCAAGTCTATAAATTTGTTTGCTCGGTGAAAGGCGTCTTTGAGCGTATATGGCTTGTTAAGATGAATGTCTTGATGAAAAGAGTTAAACCAAACTGCGTTTTAATTGCGTTGATGGCGAGGTCGTCGAAGATTGGAACTCGTGAGCAATTTTATTGAAACTTTATATGAAATTTCATGAGGTCTCTTTCGGTGCTTGAGATAAATACCAAAGGGAAGAAAGGGACGCATCTTTTCTATGTATATGAAGTGGTGTTTGACAAAGGATCTGGAAAGTGAGGACGGCTCCTTTAAAGCTCTCAACGAATAGTTGACAGTACCAATCCCTTTTCCTGGTGTGAATCGAGCTATGATCATTTATATTTTGAACGCAGTCATGTGATTGGTGGGATTTGAGATGCCGTTGAAAGTGGGCAGTTTGATCTTTTTGAGGTGACGGACGTGTGCGTCAGTAACGTATGTTGTGAACGGAGTCCTTTGATTTTCTTCGTGTCCACGATAAATTTCTGGTGTGGATCGTGTGATGTGGTGGAACTCAGTTTTCATCTCTTTGAGTTTGTCTTTTAGTTCCATTAGTTCACGACGATAGTCAATATCTTGGTCTGGTCATCGGGTAGATGTTGTCCGTATGGTATTGTACTCAGGAGATCCAAAGGTCAGTTGTCTGGTGACGCCATGTTTGGTTTTTTGTAGGAGGCTTCGTTGTTATTTGGATGGCTCCTTTGCTCGTTGATATTAGTGTAGCTTGTCTTGCTCGGCGCGTAGTTCATTGATTTATGTGGTGGTTTCCCTTAACAGACCATATTGAGCGTTGATCTTTGTTAGAAGCTTGGCATAGATGTAATCGGTGTCGATATGTTTATCTTTTATGTTGGTTGCCACGTCGGCTTCACCTTCATTGTGAAGTTGGTTTTGATCGCCGGTCTTAGGATCTTTTCTTTGATCGTCGGCCTTATGATCACTGTTATCCTGATTGCTAGGCTCATGATTGTTGGGCTCAAGATTGCTGGTTGTCATTGTGATCGATGATCATTGTATCTTCCATTTTGGATATATGTTGTCGTCATCTTTGAGAGTGGTAATTGAAATACTGAAGAATTCCCCAAAGACATAGCCATTGTAAGATTTCGATTATATATATCTAAAGATAGAAAGAACCTTAGGATTTTTAGTTAGAGATTCTAGAAAGCTTGTTTAACTAGCTCGGTGGATGACAACGAGATTATGACAAAATTAGGTTTCTGAGAGGAAATGAGGGGCGAGTAAAGAGATTAGGGTTTTGATGAAAATATGAGTGGCGATCTTAATGAAACTAGGGTTTCAATAAAATTGTGGTCGGCGGATATTGGTCGGCGGAAAGCTACTTAAGAAAATATCTCTCAAAAGCTTTTAAAAGACTCAAAATTTTGTGGAAGAAATGTATTATTGATTGCGTGTTTACATCGACGAGCATTATACTCTTTTATAGGGTTACAAAGTCAGAGTAAAAGTCTATTTTCCTAAATAGAAAAATAGAAAATTTATTCTTATGATCGGCGAGAATCTTTGATGCATATCACGTGCAGCATTATCTCTACGTGGGGCGTATCTCATCGTAAATGATTATGTCTTAATTCGCCGACCTGATTGATATATTTCATATTTTAGACTGATTTTAATTTTTAAATAGATGTTTATGAAGGAGTGTTAAATCCATCTCCTAATAATATTGATATACTTACCAAATTTCTGCAGTTTTTGTTTTAGATGATTACTTTTCAACTTCTGTGAGGTGTTATTTTTAATGATGATGATGATGTACATATTTTTAGAGTAATATTTTGCTCAGACTGATACCCCTACCAATTCTTTTTGTTTGTATTAGATTAGGAGTACATATTTCCAAAATAGAAATTAGCGTAGTACTTAAGGATTCTTCCATTTGAAAGAATGTTTTTTAACATCTCTTCCGTTGGTTTTACCAAAGTAGTAGGAAAGCGCCATGTTAATGAAGTGACATCACTTTGCTTGTATAATCAAATTAATCACCTCAACTAATCCCTACTTACTACAACTGTGTGCTACTTAATTTAGTAATGGCATTCAACAAAATATGTTGGAGACACTAGATCGACTTATTAACAAATTGTATAATTTTTTTTTTATGTTTAAATAGTTGAACGTGAATTAAATCCTTGATTGTTTAAGATATTAATGTGCTTTTTCTTCGCTAACAACACAATTACCCTAAAAAATTAAAAGGATTAGTTAGAGCATATACATCAGTGAATCCCCCTTTGGGATTCTTAAAAAAAATTATTATTATTATTTTTTTTACAGATGGAACAAAAAAATCAAAAATAAAAAAAGAACCAGTAAGCACGCGCCACGTTGCGTGAACAGTGAAGAACCCATGCTCTTAGAGCAGGAACATTGATGAAATCTCCGTCGGGGTTCTTAAAAACTTTTTTTAATATTTTTTTTTTTTGGAAATGGTGTAAAAAACGAAAAATCAAAAAAAAATAACCAATAACCGAATGACACGTGGCACAAACAGTGTAAGAACGGGTTGTTAAAAGTCCTTAATTAAGAAACTCTCCCAAACTGAGTCTCTTAACTATATTAATTTTTTAATAATGTTGCCTAAGATTTCTTGCCAAATAACACCAATGTTCCTGCTCTTAAGTTGTTTAAATAAAAACCTCTTGTGGGGGGAGTTCTTAAATTTATTAATTTTTTATTGTTTTAGTCTTGAAAACTATGTTAAGAACTCCATTAAAACCCCCAATGGACATGGTCTTACATGACATATTGGGGATATCTCAAATTCTCAATCGAGACGGTGACATTTTGATTCCACAAAAAGGCATCAACCTCATTGCCATGGTGCTACTCATTACTTTGTTTAGAATAGGGACTCATTACTTAATTTATTTATAAAGGGTTTCCTTCAAAGTCACTTCAGTAATTTTTTTAGACAAGAACGTACGTCTACGTTTCACCTAATTCCATATAGAGTTGCATGAATTTTTTTTTCTAAACACATATACATTACGTTCCGATAATGATGACCCTGGCAAGTTCCAGATAAATACTATACGATTCATATTTGACGTTTCCTTTTTTATATTATGTCTTTGGTGCATCCAATAACTCGGAACAGTACGGGACATCATGCCAGGTTATGGATAATAGATTATTATTTGAGATTACATAATGTTAATGAATTTCATGAATAATTATTCTAAGATTTTAGGGTTGTATGTATGTTTGAAACATAAGTTTTCAAATACTCGTACGAGTGAAGATGTAACTTAAGAACAACAAATTCTATAGCTATAAAATCAGTCAACAAATTTTAAGAGTTCCCAGAAGAAGTTATATACATGCATGTCATGATCAGATAAAAGTTGAATCAAAGGTTTGAAAATTATAGGTTAATTACTTGCTAAGGAATCACATACAATATGTATGCTTATTATGATTTTGTACTTTTGTACTTATCAACTAGGATTGATAATTTTCAAAAAAAAAAAAAAAAAACTAGGATTGATGAGGATTGAAGTTTAAACCTATTCTATTTTTTTTTTACAACAGTAATGGTGCTTATTAATTAATAATATATAGGAGAAAATCGTCAATGCTTCGAAGCATTGCTTTATCAAAAAAAAAAAAATCTTCAATGCTTCGATCTTTTTTATTGTAAGTGAATTGAGGAGTGTCACTTTCAAAAATAAATTATTCCCTTTCTTAATATTATACCGCGAATGTGAAGTTTCATATAGCTTATAAGTAACAGATACTTTAATTACATGCATTTTCAAGGGCCAATATTAATATAGTCATTAAAGTGTTAATATCTTAGTGGTAGCGCAAAATTTTGGTTTTTTTATTTTTAGATTAAAACTATTTTTGATATAGATAATTTGTTAGTTTTTTAAATCGGAATTTTCAAATAGTGACTCAAGTATTAGTCCACCTATTTCCTTTTAGCCCATTTTGTATTTTGTTGATGTGTCTAACAGTCTACGCCTGTTGAGACTAACGAATACTATTTTGTGATTTTGTGAAAGCTTAAACTATTTTGCATATATCTTTGTGAATAAATAAAGGTGTCGCCTGACCTAAAAACCTCATTAAATGCATTTGATATCAATTTACTTTTATAAGTACATTTATTTCAATCGTAGTGGTCCTTTTTTCTAACCTTTCTTCTCTGACCACTGTCCTTTAGCTACCATACTCTTATAAAAAATATAATTGGAAAATTTCATATACTGATTTAATTCATTTTTATTTGTACTAGTATCCACAAATTCACAAAATATCTATTTATGTTGTCTTTTGTTAAAAGAAAAATAAATAAATATACGTGACAAGAAAATCCATATGCATGACTGTTAGATTCTTGATTTTAATACTGGAGGCCTGCCATTTTAATAATCCATATGCAAGCGTATACATATGCTGTCTGTTTGTGTGTAACAGTGTGTGTGTTCCTGTATATTGCATGGTTTTAGCAGGCAAGATGATTTTTTATGTCATGCATACATAATTTTTTTTTGTACGGCTGCATACATAAAATTTAACATGTTACTGTTTGATATATATACTACTTTTTAATGATATATATATTAAGCTCTCCACTTTGTATTCTTTCCCTTGAAAATATGGGTTTATGTTAAAAATAAAAAATTCAACAAAATACAAAAAAACTTAATGTTGTTTGATCATCCAAATTGATAATTTTAGACTAACATAAATACAATATAGCGGTCAAGTGCAAATATTCTATATCAATTTGTCTGCTATTAAATTATTCATGCATATATGTTTGAGGCCAGGCCGAATATCTTAAAAACTATTTTCAGCTTTCGAATTCTTTCAAATGTATCAAGAAAGCTAATCATTTTGCTAATTCATACATTAGCTTCACCATCACCATGTGAAAAGTCCATTGGAAAAAATGAAATAAAGCTATTGGAAAAACTTCATGTATTCTAAAGCTCAAATTAATGTTTTAAATTTAAAATTGTTGGTTATGAGTTTAGCACCTATCTATAAGCTCATTGGAAATCTTGTCAAATCCCAAGAAGACAAGTCTGCTAAGGAGTCAACGGCCCGAAGAGAAGTCAGCATCCAAGCGCTATAAATAGGATCTTTCACTCTTCATTTTAGACACATTGTAACTTGCGAGAGTGCCGAGCTACTTCTATAAAGCTCCGACCTCAAGCAATATTTAGGGGGCACTTCACTAGACGGACTCCCACCTCGTATTATTATGTTCACAGCTCGGCTTCGGCCTTAAGATTAATAAAGAACAGTTTCAACCTCACTTTAAGTATATATTTCACCTCTTAGTTCAGACATTTCAGATTGTAGCCCGGCTTTTATTACTAATTTACGTAACAACAATTGGCGCCGTCTGTGGAGACCGAGAAAATTTTCTACACTCTAAGACAAAGCCGAGATGACATGACCCCTTCCAACAAATAACAACCCAAAATCACCCGAGCAAACCCGGAGCCCGCTCGCTCCGAGCTCAGAGTTACCGAGCCCGTTAAATAACATCCCAATTTCACCAGCCAATGCCTGGACTAACCAAGCTAGGGTAGCCAGTACCCGCCAAGACAGAGCACCTTCGGAAGCTCGGACCAGGACGTCCCCTCTCTCATAAGAGCTCTAATGGCACAAGTCGACAAGCTGACTAGAGACAACAACGCCTGCTTCGACGTACTCACAAGCAATCACGACACATGCAGAGAACGGATTAACTACCTACAGACCATCGGGGTTCAAGCATCCCAAGCAACCGACAACCCTACTCTGCGACTTCAAAGGGCCTTGTTCGGGGAAATGCAGCCCCTAAACACCGAATCGAGCAGGCAACCACCCATTCACTCGAGACATACGCCAACTGGATTTATCCAAAGCCAGGTAGGAGCAAGCAGGAACAGCGAGCTCGAGTCACTCAAGATTCAATTAGACCACATGACATCGAAAGTCTATAAAGCGACTAGCTCAGCCCCCGAAATAGACCGGTCCTAAAGGAGACCCAGAACACGCCATTCACGAGCAAAATAACGGGAACGCCGGTCAGGCACCCAGGGAAGATCAGACTACCTACTTACGACGGTAGTTCAGATCCGCGACAATACCTGACGGCCTTCAGTATCGCAATGGGACGAGCTCAGTTCCCACCAGAAGAACGTGACGCCGGCTTCTGCCAATTATTCGTTACCCTGAGCGGCGCCACCCTCAACTGGTTCTCTCGCCTAGAAGCACACGCCATCGACAACTACCACCAATTGACGACCACCTTTCTGAAGCACTACTCAATGTTCATCCAGGAGGGAGCTTCAAGCGCCGACCTCTGGGCCGTAAGTCAAAGGCCAAATGAAACCCCCAGATCCTACATCGACAGATTCAAAGTCATCGTCTCGAAAATCACAGTAACCGACAACGAGGGGCTCTCGGCGCTCTGAAACAGGCTCTGGTATGAATCACCGTTATGCGACGAACTTGCCATAAACAAGCCATAAACCCTTGAATATGCCCTCCACCGAGCGGCCGTCTTCGTCGAGATAGAAGAAGAGAAGGACCTACTCGCCAAGAAGTTCGCCTCAGCCAAGAAGGGCAAAGACGCGATGTCCGAAAATCCTGACGACAAAGTAAAGAGAGCCACAATGTGCCACGTCAGCGAGCAGCAAGGAAGCCAACAAGCATCCCAGCAGCCAGAGTGCAATCAAAGGAACAGCCAGCAAGTTCGGCCATGGAACAAGTACATGCGGAATGACGATTAAGAAAAGACCTTTTGCAGTTTCCACCAGGGCTCCGAGCATAGCACCGCAGTATGTCGACACCTCCAAAGCCTCATATTTGGCGAATATCATAAAGGAGTCACAAACATAACGAACCGCAATGCCCCAATAGCATCCCCTGGGAATCAAGAGGCGCCACGACAGCCCAAAAACTCAAACCCCATTGACTGAAAAGGAGAGGAGAGGGAACGAGGGGTAACGTTTCAAACTCGTCCAGGAGGAAAAAGCGAGGCAAGCAGGTCAACAGAGGACTGAACAGAGCGAGATCGACACAAAACTACCAAAGCAAATCCGCGATGACGAAGAGGAGGACGCGCCCACACCTAGAAAACGGATCAACATGAGCATGGGAGGGCTTCCCACTTGCAACGATTCGGTAAGATCGATAACGGCCTACAGCCAGAAAGCCGACGTATGCCAGCAATGGAACAAGAACCTTCCCGAAGAGATGAAACCATGCACCGAGATTACCTTCACCTAGGATGACGAAGAGGGCCTCGATAGACCACACAATGACCCACTCGTCGTTGAACTCCAGATCGGTGATTGCGAGGTCACCAAAGTCTTGATCGATACAGGAAGCGCAGTCGACCTCATATTCGAAGAAACCCTGCAAAGGATGGAGCTGCGTGACTACAGAATGAAGCGTTCGAAAAAACTCTCACCGGATTCGCCGGAGACACGACCACGACGATTGGGACGATCAAGCTACCGGTGCATGTTGGACGCGTGACTAAATTCACCAAGTTCGTCGTCATAGACCGTCCAGCAATCTACAACATGATCTTGGGAACCCCCTGGATTCACGCCATGAAAGCAGTACCCTCAACGTACCACCAGTGCATAAAATTCCCAACCCCGGGAGGGATCTTCACGCTCCGCGGCAGCCAGAAAGTCTCTAGATACTGCTTCACAGTGGAACGCAAAGTAAGACAAACATCGTGCTTCGTATCCGAACAGACGACCACCACTCGGGGTCCGGAAGAAAATGAGCAAGACCCGCACCTCGGTTAAAGAGAAAAGATCCTCCAACAAGCATCACGCCCACAAGTAAACTCTTAAGCCCCACCCAATCATATATATATACAAGTAATCGTGCTGCGGCTCAAAGTATGTAAAAGAAAGAACTACGCTCGGCTTGATCTCTCCTAGGAGAGTACGTAGGCAGCCTATACAGGGTGCAACCACCTCCATATTTTAAATTAAAAAGTCCTTGTGCACTTTCATATAACTTAGCCCCCTAACAACTAACTATCGACATTCTGGCCAAATGATCGATCCAATAAACACGTGTCCCATGCACAGTGACATATTGCGTCACATCATCGTTTTCAACGACATTTAAGCCGGGACCCGACCCACACGAGTCCTTAGAAAAAAGTTTTGTAAGCTGAACCTCCTCCGCATAACTATGTTCGAGGGCTCCACAGGATTAGCCGAGCACGTATTCGCACCTATATATTCGAACAGATGACGAGGTAAGCCGAGCCAAAGCTCGCACTCAAAAACATTTGTATATAAAAGGGCGAGCATTGTTTCGATTCGAGAAAATCAAAGACAGGATAAGCCGGGCACGTACTCGTACCTAAATTTTAATCTCGCCCAAAGTCGAGAAACGACTCGCAAACAACAACAAAAAAACAAATAAACGAGGATTGAGACGATAATAAATCTCTTTTTTCTTTTATTCCATTCCTATCAAAATTACAAGAAAACGTACAAAAAAACAACAAAACGAATCTAATTTCTTGAAAGACGATTTCTTCGGAATCAAAGCTCGTGTGCTGAGCCCGATTTCATCCAACAAGGAGCCGAGCTCCTTTCTTGAAAGACGATTTCGACGTCTGTTCCCGACATGGCCTCAAAAGGCAGAGGCCCAGCAGTGAACAACGACGAAACCAAACCGGGGAGGATCATCATGGGGCAAGAGATCTCGGGTAAGCCAACCTCATCACACCAAAAAGGACAGTCGGTCCTCGCAGCCCGATCCCATGGTTCCCCTGGCCACTCTGACATCGACCGCTCTCTCCAAAGGAATCATCCTCTTATATGGAGGAAGAAGAGCCAACTCGATATCCATCCCGCTGCCCTGCAAAAGAAAAAATAGGGGAAGTTCAGAAAACGGGCAGACAAAAAAAAGCAGCTTAACAAGCGAATAGCACCCTCACGTCAAAAGAGACAAGTTCAAGACAGGACAGCCCCCGGTACGTTACTAAAATCAGTGACGCATCAGATCCACCCAACCGGAGGAACTACGCGTCGCCCTTAAGTTCGCAAAAGCGACAAACAAGGGCGGCTATCGGTATATTTCCATACATCGATAAGCTCCCATTTCGCAGAAAAAATATGAGCATGTTCGATAAACAAAAGCACAGTAACTCTAGAGGCCGGAGCCGGCCAGCAACAAAAACAGACAAGAAACCCATCAGCAGAATGGACTTGCTGCCACGACCCACTGGGATTCAACACTCCGACGAAACCAAAAAAGAAAAGCCAACCACGCTCAACAAAAGAAAGAAGAAAAGTCAAAGAACGATGAGATATGAAAAAACAAAGAAGAAGGGAGAGTATTTATAACCACAAAGGAGAACAAGTGCCAAAACAACGCATTCATAGCAACGCATCAGTTACCAATGCACGCCTTCAATACGAAAACGGCGGTCCACTTTCCTATAAACACGCAAAGTAACTTCTTAAAGAGCAGTAATGACGCGTGGACCACGCCTCAAAAATCGAAAGAACACGTCTACCAAGATACATCGAAACAACTTCTTACAAGCACAAACGAAGCAAAGCAAGTTCTCGTTAGCGATCGGACGCCGAACTCGCAAAAAAAAACAACAACAAAAAACAAACAAAAGAGAGAAGAGGAGAAGCGAACAAAACATACATATTATGTCTGCCAACGCAAACACTGTTTGTACAACGGTTCAAAAAAAAGGAGAAAGAAGCCACAGGCTAATCAGCACAACAAGAAGACTATGTCGGGAGCTCGGACACACCAGAAGTGACCCCATCTCCCAGGACCAAAGATGCCACTTCTGTCCCTCCTCCCTCCACCGACCCCGCGGGGATAGTAGCGCCACCTGACGAACCTCGCAGCGGTGACATGCAAAAAACATCAGGATCCAAAGCAGCGGGTCGCAACTCATTAACTTCTCGCTCCATGAGAGGCTTATCCACCTCGAGCTGAGCAATCAACGAAGGAGGAACTGGAACACCACTATCCGCAAGCAGACGATATGCGCCAAGGATGCTGGCCACCTGGTTAAACTCAAAATCTTTGTAATATAGCAATCTCCCTGCTCTCTCTCCGACCTCAGCTTGGCCAAACGATCAGAAGCCTTCTTATAGAAAGCCTCTCGCTAAGAACGAAGGCGCTCATCAAAAGATCCTCGAAGCTCGTCGCGTTCAGCAACAAGGAGATCAACCTCCGACCTAAGAGAGCCAACCTCGGAAAGAAGATCGCACCTCTCATCATCGAGCTCGTCCAGCCTCCTCCCAAGATCCGCAGCCTTTTGCTTCTCCAGGACAAGAGCAGCAGAAGCCCCCTTCGCATCGTCAAGCTCCTTACGAACCCGCTTCAGCTCGCGAGCGGAGCGACACAGCGCATCAACCTGCTCCCTAAGAATGCTCTCCATCGACCTGGCTTGTCTTCTATCAGACTCATACGAATCCCTGAGCTGGTTCAGGATAGCGCACACCATGAAAAGGTGGTGACTTAACTCCTCCTGAAGATGGGGCTTGTGCATGGCCAAAACAGGAATTAGATCTTTGGCAGGACCAACCGTGAGCTTCTGAACAAGATTGGCACACGACAACTTGTCATTCACCAAAGGAGTCTTCCCTTTGTGAACATACGATCAGGACGGATCATTTGAATTCGATCCAGCATCACCCGACCCACCCATCGGGCCGACAACACGAATAGGAAGAGAGAAATGAGTCAGACCCCCAAGACGCTCACCCCCGATCTTAGAATCCGGTCTCTCAACGCCCGACTGGTGACATATGCCACCAGAAGCCTCAAGAGGCACAACGACCTGGCTCGCGGCACCTTCCGGCGTCCCCTAACATCGGTTATCTCCACCTTCAGAAGCAGCAGGGACGTCGTCAGGAACGACCGAGGGGACGACGGTTCACTCTCGACAGAAGGATCCAGATCCAAAAACGCTGAGGCAACAGAATGCAAATATCAGCAGCAAAACCTCCCCATCTATCAACAAAAAAGGGGGGGGGGAGAAGAGGGAACATACCCGAATCAACTTTTCGCAAACAACTTCGTACTCTCTAGTCAAACAGGCTCTTGACCCCCTCGTCCTTCGATGGAGGCCAATCTACACCGCTGTGAGCCCTCAACATGTCCAAGTCGCTACAAAATTATGCGGTCCAACAACCTGAAGTAGAACGAACTGCAAAGCAACGAAAAGGGAAAAGCCATAAAACAAACGATACCAAAAGACGAGCGAAAAACAAAGAAAGCTACCAGGGTTATATTTCCAGGCCGATCTGAAAACCCTGCTCAAGTCAAACGTCAGGGCGCTATTAACACGCACAAAGAAATAACTGTCCTACCAGTCGGAAGTCTTATCCGGGGGATCAGATACAACCTTCAAACGACGATCAGAGCTAAATCACAGGTAGAAGGTTCCGGACGTCCCTTGGTTAACAGAAATCGAGGTCAACTCCTCAAAAAGATGAGTAGACATTTCGACCCCACTATCGTCACCATGATCAAAATACCTAATACGTTGCGAACGGCGAACGTACAAAGCTGAGAAAGAGTCACCTCCCTAGCCTCGCAGTACTCAATCAAAACTCTAGGAAGGGGAAAAAGCAGATGACACTCAGTGAACCACCACTCATACAAAAAAACCCAACCAGGAGGAGCGTCCCAGGGTCGCTCGCATAAAGTCGGCAACCGAAGCTCGAGACCAGAAACACGGAAACACCGCCGACAGATATCATCAAGGACGGGCTGTTCACAGACCGACGAACGGATCGCCCTAGGGACAACAGTCTTCACTTCCTTTGCCTCCTTTGATCTCCCTCTTCCTCCCCTTGAGGAAGTCGCTTGAGAGCAATGATCAGGAACAACTGCACTAACTCCCGGATGACCCTCTGAGACAGTAACTCTGACATCGCCCTTCTGGCGACCGAGCTCACTACTACCACTAGATATCCGCTCCCCTACATCAGCATAAGCTCGATCCTCAGGAGAGTCCGTCGTGACAAGAACGCCGCAAAATCGGCGAGGTTCTCGTCCGGCCCGAGGCACCAAAAACTCTTCGTCAACCTCAATTGACCTAGATTCGACGGGGCCATCTCCGGACGACTCGAAAAAACCAGAATCGTCACTACTAGTTGAAGAGTGCTCGCTAGAATCTACCCGCATGATAACGAATCCAGAAACGAGACAACAAAAGCGCAACAACCAGAAAAGAAAAGAAAAACGAACGTGAAGCAAAGACTGCGAGAGGAGAACAATTACCTGATAAAGGCAATGGAATCTGAAAAGACAAAGCCTCGGAAAAAAAAGAAGCAGTTTTCACAAACACAAAAGTTGCACCACGAACGGTTCGCGTCTTTTCGTCCTCTCAAAAACCGCAGAAGAAGTAACAAAATAAAATATTTGCAAACTAACGTGAAACGACTTAACAAGATTTTCGCCTGACTTAAAACTCGAAGAAATTTGACGGCCTCGACTAAACAACTCGGCTCGACGAACTGGGGGGGGGGGGACTAACTGTTGGATATGGGTTTAGCACCAATCCATAAGCCCATTGGAAATCTTGTCAAATCAATAAAATCACATCGGCCCAAGAAGACAAGCCCGCTAAGGAGTCAATGACCCTAAGAGAAGTCAGCATCCAAGCGCTATAAATAGGACTCTTCACTCTTCGGCTCCAACTGGTAACCACTTCATGAGTAATAGGAACAATGAGGAAAATAATAAAAAGTAATGATGGGGAAAAATTATAGGGAATAAACGTAGAGAAGGAATGGAAAAAATTTCTCTTTGTTCCTTGACTAATTTGATAAGGAATATATTTGTTCATTAATTCCCTTTAAAAATAAGGAATGGTAAGGAATGAAAAGGAATTATATGTAATAAATATTCATTGCAAATGGTAAAAAAAATTAGGAATGAAGGGGAATGTCATGTTCCTTCTCATTCCTTTCCCCAATTGTGGTTACCAGTTGGAGCCTTCATTTTAGACACGTTGTAACTTGCGAGAGTGTCGAGCTACTTCTATAAAACTCCGACCTCAAGCAATATTTAGGGAGCACGTCATTAGACAGACTCATTCCTCGTACCATTATGTTTACAGCTCCGCTTCAGCCTTAAAATTAATAAAGAATAGTTTCGACTTCACTTTAAATTTATATTTCACCTCATAATTTGGACAATTAAGATTGTAACCCGACTTTTACTACTAGATAGAATTTTCATAATAACAAAAATATAATAGAGATAGATTGTTTCTAATATTAAGACAATCATACCATTTTCGTAACTATTATACCAACATTGTCCCGAATACATATCATATTCTTTTTTGTGAGACATTTGTAAAACACAATTATCTCTGTTGAACCATATTATTTTTCAAATTATATATTTTCTCAAAAAGGTTTAATGATTAGTTCGTGTTAACTCTTTCTTAACACAATATTTCCGCAAATACCAACAACTTGTCGAATATAGCAATTTTACTGGTTCTGTATTAAAATATAAGATAAACAGTAATTTCTTACTAGGTATTTGGTTTCCAAAATTGCTAATATATATTAAATGGACTTATTTTGTGTTAACACTTATAAAGAAATCACATTTTTATAGTTTCATCAATAATCATTTCATTATGTACTTGTGTATATTCATTATCTATGATTAGTAATTCGTAAATGTATAGAGATATTATTAAAATTCATTAATCGAACAATTATATATACTGGTTGTAGCTTGTTGTTTTTTGACACCGTATTGACCGAAATAATTTAACATTGATAATAAAAACTACGAATCATCATTGCTCACGTCGTAAGAATATCTATACCGCGAAATTTGTTTTTTAATAAAATCAAATACAGACATTTGAATTGCAATGCTTACGGTATGTATATTTTTCCTGGGTTTAGAATACGTTTTATTGATCGATGCTAGAGAATTGTAATGCTTGTATTTGAATGGAGTAGAAGAAGATACCAACTTGTGTGGGCCCTATGATTTCTTTGTATTATTGGGCTTGGGCCCAGGGCATCATGGAATTTAGCGATCGCCGAATCCGATGACTACCCATCACACAGTCATACTTTATGACCAAATAGGTCCCCTCACTTAAGCTAAAACCAATAATAAACAAAATTGTTTAAATATTCAACCACACGCACATAATTACATATGAATAAGTTGTCAAAAAAAAAAAAATATGAATAATGAACAAATGCCTAAGTCGTGAACTTAGTCTACTTTTAGTAATTAGTATATAGTAGCTTCTTTTTTTCCTTTCCAAGAAATCGAGGGAATTAGTGAAGTTTATTTCAGTCAACATTATTTGAAATTGAGGCACGATTATTTGATTCTTAATTATTGTAAAATTATATACTAACCAATTATTGTTATTTTTATAACCGGTTTTTTTGTCAACATTTTTATAACCGGTTAATTATTATGCATTTGAACTATTTCCTAATCTCTTATCATTGCAAACTAAATTTCAAACGTTGATCTTGGTCATAGAATGTATAAAACTTTTTTTTACATACATAAATTACTTTTGCTATACACTGTTTCGAATGGTAAAAATAGTTATGTACCTATAAATTGATATATATTTTCAATCTATATAGAAATGTAATAAGTTCTTTTCATTTCGCGTGTAATGAACACATCGGATAAACTAACCCATAATACTCGTACAGAACCATCATACTTTATTTATATTGTTCTTGACCATGGATTTAGACAACTTGGACTACTGAGTAGACATAAGTTTCTCGATATTGTTAAAAAAAACTATTCTATCTATACCGGTTGTTCGGCCATAAACCATCAAAAGCTTGAAACCATAGTTTTTTTTAATTAACCTGGATCCTGAGTCCACTAATTCCAAGGGAAAATATAATTTATGGATCGACATTTTTTCTGGATATTTAAATAAGCTCCTAAAATAATACTCATATCTGTGTGGATGTCCGAAACAAGTGTGAGGTAATTACACGTAGTAGAAAAATCGAATTCTGATTATAGTAGCGTCTAAGGTCCGTCCCGACCCACAAACGTCCAGACTCTTGAAATCATAGTTTAAATTTATTGTCCTTAATACAACATGCATTATCTGAGTTTGAATATGTATAATTGGTGGTCATTCAGTAACAATGGTAATACAAATTATTATGAGATACGTGTTGGTCGAGATCGTTACAAAGTAAATACGTTAGAGCACCTCCATCCATGGGTTCTAATGGAGGGGGTTTTTAAAAAATATTAATATAAAAGTATAAAGGTGGAGAGAGAAGGGGAATAGTTAAGGGAGGGGTTCTTATTTGGGAAGCTTTTAGAATTCGGGTTCGCCACGTGGCGCAACCCGGTTGGCTATTTTTTTTTTTCCTTTTTAATTTTTTTTTTTTGCTCCAGTTAAAAAAAAAAAACAATATTTTATTGCCTAAGAACCCCCAAACGGGTTCACTAATGGGCTTGCTCTTATATGTGGGCATCAATATCAATAATAACTATTCATACAATAAATGTATTGGGGTTACAGAATAGAATGATTGGAGAACAGTGAAGGTACAGTACACTGTCGTTGGAATAATTAATTTAGAGGATCGGCCGTATCCTTTTGTTGTCTCATCTTCATGTGATGTAAAGTGCGGCCTCATAGATAGATAATAATAAATGAATCTACATAATTTCATAGAAGTAGTATGGTCGAAAGGATAAAATTCGTTGCTAAAAAAATAAACTAGTATAATTTCGGATATAAAATATTTAATATTAATATTATGAGTTTCTATTTAAGTTTTAACTAAAAATAACTTTTCTATTTTTCAAATTTAATATTAATAATAAATATAAATTCATAATAAAAATTTATTTTATCTGTAACAAACATATATATTAATATTTTAAAATCAAATAGCAAATATATTATATTACTAATATTATATATCTATTAAATATAATAAAAATAATTATTTAAATCAATATAAGAAATAACAATATATTAAATTATTGAAAATGTGTCTTATATTTTTAAAATTTTAATATTAATAATAATTGTAAAATTATTTTATTTATAATAAAAATATCTAATAATAAGTTAAATAAAATACCAAATATATTATATAAATTATTTGATATTTTTAAAATTTTCTTAACCAAATTATGTATATTTATTGAATATAATAAAACAATTATTTAAATCAATATAATAAATGACTATATACTAAATTATTAATAATTTATCTTATATTTTTTTGAAATTTAATACTAATAATAATTATAAAATTGTTTTATCTATAAAAAATAGCTAGTAATATCTTAAAATAAAATAGTAAATATATTATTGAAACAATATGATATCTTAATTTTTTATTACTGAAATTATGTATATCTGTTATATATAATAACAAATAATTACTTATATCAATATTATAAAATAAATTAAAATTTAAAGTAAAGTAGACATTTAATTTCATTAAAGTTAATTTAGTAATCAACCAATTAAAAAGTTAATAAAAATAAAAAAAATTCAATTAATATAAAGAAAATTAATAAAAAAGTCAAAAACAATCTCAATTAATATAAAGATTAAGTTGCAAGAGTCTACATTACCTGTCACATAATCATCCAATAAAATGTTGGCGACAAGAAGGAAAAACCTCCCAAGAAAATAACACACCTTATTTCAAATAAACTAAAAAACTCAATAATTATTGCATATTCTTCTACTATCGTTGGACTGTTTTATTTGGAAATTTTGTTGTCAAGTAAATTATATACTATATAACATGTTATTGTGTTTCATGCAGATTGGTATTTTTGGTTTCCTCTGTACGTACTAGCTTGTGCTGTAAATGTGATTAACTGCAAAAGAATATCTAAATCGACAAGAATCAAACGGATGATGAGAACAGCTCTTAGCTTTGGTCTGATCTTGCTTTTTAAAGGTTATTTCAGAGGATGTCATAACAGAGAAAGTTGGAGTCTTGTCCATGGTTCAGCTACTATGAGCTTCTTCTAAACCAAAAGAGAAATCCATCGACTTTGGTAAGAAGAAAGATTCAATCTTTGATAGATTCAGTTTGGTTTAGGTTCGGCTTTTTGTTTGTTTGTCCGGAATGAACACAAGAATCATAACTTGATTCGGTTCTTAATGTTTTCGGGGATGGCTGCAAGCCTGCAACTGTAATCATTGGCTATGGACTTCCCTTTTGGTTCTCCACAATAGAGAAAGGAGAAATCAAGATTTGATATTTTTCTTGACAACTGAAAAAAACTTGCAGAACTAAATAGTCCGAAGCTGTCTAAAAACTGGAAAAAAAGAGAGTAGAATCTTGAAAGAAATTACTGAAACAAATCTGCAAAGAATGACCAAAGTCTAATAGAAACGACCTCTGCAATTTGTAGCTCTACAATGGCATGGATGTTCATTTTCTTGTCCGGACGTTACCGGTCTGTGTCCATAGTCTCGCGTGATCTCCTCTCCTGCAGCTATCTGTTTTACACACAAAATGAAAAGATAGATTAGGTCCAACACTTCGAAACTTCTTTCAAGCAAATACAAAAGAAAAGCCTTACATCTTTACTGGCGTATAGACCGATATGAGCAAGAGGGGACTCCATGCTTTTCACAACAACTTGGTGACTAACAAGATTCGGCGAGCAACTAGAGATAGAAAAAGTATTGAAATCATAAGTCATGTTTGTAGTATTATGGAAAAAGAAATTTGGTAGAATAAGACTCACCTGTGATTGATGAATCTCGAGACATTTCCATGAGTAGTAGCATCAATAACATAATCAGGCTCTCCTTCGATTAATCTACCAATATCGTTTATATTAGCATCAACATCATCTATGTAGCTGCAACCTTCTTTTCCATACCTATACGATATTAAAACCATCATTTTAAGTTCTGTTCCAAAAATTAGAAAACACTGGAAGACAAATGTGCAAGCTATGTACTGGTTTCGCCTCTTGTTTGCTTCTTGCTGATCTAAAACTTCTCCAATGTATTCGCAGACGAATGTGCCACGTAGTATATGTTCACAAGCTCGTAATCCCCATCCCTGTCCATTTTGATCAGTTGTGGAGATTGGAACTGAAGCAAGACTAAAAGGATGATGTCTCATAAAGAATCATACCTTGCTTTCTGTTCTAAAAACTTCAAGTTTCTTGCGGATTCCATTCTGCAAAACCCGGTTATGACATGTTCTAGAGCATCCGCAGAGTTCATTGCATTCATAAACAGGGTAACCCTCCTACATCATTTCCACAAACAATCACAGTTTAACCAGAAGCATGTGGTAGTCGAGTGACATTATCAAGATCTAAGATTACCTCCAAAATGATCCGTTGTTTGTCATCATATGGGAATCTACACCTCATGGATTTTCCATATATGTCTCTAGCTTCTTCAAAATCGTTACCGAAAAGGTATACGTGATCACATGTTCCAGGTGAGCACACTGAACCACGACAGTCGCACCTGAGTTGCAGGTTCTGCATTATAAACAGCGGACAAGAAACAAGGTTACTAAAACCCAGAGTCACAATCCTGTTTCAGATTACGATGAGCTAGAAAGAGTAAGATACCTCCTTTGCAAGATCAACTGAAGGGTTAAGCATTGGTTTTGTAACATAAGTAAAACTTTCCCAAGGCCTCTCACACTGCTTTTGGGAATTTAAAAGATCCTCATCCACGACACAAGATATGGGAACTGATTCCTTACCAAAACTTATGTCATTGCACAAAACAATGGTTTTTCCAAACGGTCTCATACTAAAATGATGAGCCTCCATGATACAATGACACTCGTCCACTTCCAACACTGTATTAGAAGGCTCTCCAGCATCCATAGCTATCCGGGATCGATCATTCTCTTGCCGCGGGATCAAGGGACATAGAAGATTTAAGTTTTTACAAGGCTTACATCCGTTAGAGCATATGTATCCTTCAAGATACCATTGCACTTGTACACCATGCTCACCACAGAGTTTAGCTGCCTTGAGATATATCCGCTTAGGCAAAGTTCCGAATCTAGCCTCCAACGAGGTCTCAAGGCTCAGCCTACAGCAAGCTGAACGAGCAGCTGACAGGATATCATGGTTACTAGGGCGATGTTTCGCTTTCTGAATCTTTGATAACAATATTTTTGAAACTACAGAGCAATGAGCATCTGTTGATGTATCAAAATTTGTAGTATCACTCGGAGGCGGCGATAATCCAGTTTTTACTTCTGTTACGAGTGATTTAGATTCTTGCATCCTCCTCTTCAGATTTACACCAGCACGGTTTCTAATCCTGTATGAGACTGCTCCAAGACTTTTCTTGAACTTATTCGGACGGCTAAGCCTACCAGACTTCATCCTGTAGGTATTAAACCTTAACCCTTTCTTCGGACCACGAGAGCCAACCAGACTCGGTCCCATGTGTTCTGCCTGATGGTGACGGCCAAGGTCAGGTAATAAATTGAATTTCAACCCACAGAACTTGCAAACATATTTATGTACGCCGTTTGTACTCTCTATGTTTTGGCTCACAACAATTTGTGAATTGCCTCCTTCAGGGTTTTGAGAAGACTCATTATTATTAGTTAACGTCTTGCACTCAGAAGGATGTACAGCTTGAACATGTAGCAGCAACTGTTCTTTATCTCCAAAATGGCTGCCACACGGAATACACTGAAGAAGCATGCACTTCTCCACAAACTGCACGTGATGTCTCTCCTCCACATGAGCTTCCAATAGTTTCCTCTTCACAAAAGAATCTAAACAAATAGCACAAGCAAATCCACTCTCTTCGTCTCTGGTTTCTTCTCCATTACTGATGGCAAGCAGTAGATTAGGAGATTCTGACATTGATGCATCTTCTTCATCAGCACCAGAACTGAAACCCCATATCCTTGTTAATCTCTCCTTTTCATGAGATACTAACTTCATCAAGAAACCCCCAACTCCAGCGTCAGCGTCTCTTGAAGCTTCTGATATCGCCCACTCTAGCTGTTGGTCCATTGGGACTGAGTTTCTTAAAGATAAGAGACTTTTGAAGAGCTTGTAGAAAATATCACAAGCTTGATGTAGAGGCAACTTTTCCTCACGCGATGAACAACCCCTTAGAAGATCTACAAACACTTCTTTTGATATTATCCGGCTCTTTCCATTCCTCGCACGCTTTAGCCAGTTAGGGAGGTGGTGTTCGCAGTATAACGTGTGCTTTCTCGAGAATTCATTGCAAGGAACATAGCTGTTCTCTGAGCAAGAACCGACACACAAGTTGTCCTCATTCCTACAATGTTGAAGCATCTCAGTGAAGCTCGTGGTTTCATTCGGCACACTTCCTCCCTCTATTTCTCTAAGAGGCACTACATCTTGACGTTGAGTTTCTAAGGTTGACATAATTTCCGATACCTTCCTTTTAACCAGATGAGACGAGGAATTATCAGGTTCCACCATCTCTGAGTGAGGACGGTGTTTCTTGCAGTACAACAATCCAGGTAGAGATCTGTGCTTACATTTGGTACCAAGAACAGTAACCCCTCCACACATGGGTGATTCAGCCACAGGAAATGCCTCGTTCTTTATAGATTTGGTAGTGAAACGAGAAGCTAAATGCACACAACAATAAATATCACCTTCGTTCGCCCATCTCACACATTGTCTTCCTTTTGATTCAATAAAAGCTGTGCACTGCTGACTCTTATTTCCAGAACCAAATGGTTTCTTAACAACTGAGTCATTTATAATTCGGACTTGTGGCTGAGACAATTCATTAGTCTCTTTTGTTCTCACGAGCTGCGAACCGCTTGCTTCGACTACAATGCCATCCCATAGGTCCAAACCATTCTCTGGTGTATTCATTATCACATTCTCATCTTTCATCACCACAGGAGTATTTGTGTTGTCTCGAGAACTAAAAAACAACGAGTCAATTGCAGTCAATCCTTGTGGCGAGGTATCATATTCCATCTGTGATGCACGTCGAATCTCAAGTTTTGGTCTTTTACGGCTCGCCTGGACATCCGAGTTAAAGATGCTTTTACTACTAGTATTCTGTTCTCCAACACTACGACGAGCTATAGAAAACCATTTTGTAACATCATGCTTCCATGTTTTCCATTCAGACAACACCATTAGTTGCATCTGATGATCAGAAATGGATTTGACTTCGTTCCATCGGATACAATTATCAAATTCCTAAACACAACCGGATAAAGATGACTTCGTTAAGGAAAAAAAACATCTGAACAACATATGTCAGATCCAATCGGATACAATCTGATCAACCATTACCTCTTTGAGCAATTCAATACTCTCTGCATTCACTGCATCATTACATTTCTGTACCCATGAAGGAAACGAGTTTTCAAGCCAGTTTGGATCCATGTATCGTTGCAAAATCATCTGAACAAACATTACACAAAGCCAAGCGACAGATTACATAAGAAGTGAATATATATACTCCAAACTTAACAACAGCAAAGAGAGCTTACACTATGTAGCTTCACAAGCATTCTTCCCAGTTCTTGATAACTTGTGCTTCTAGAAGCCTCCATTGCAAATTCTTTCCAGAATATTATATCATTAGCTGATTCAACGACAATCTGCAAGATCGACAGAGCTGAAAAAAACAAATGCAATCCAATCCAATGAATACTTTAAAGTTTTCGAGCTTATACCTCTGAGTGGAACTGGTCAACTATATTGAGCATCCCAATGGTAAGCTTCCGCATAATGTTGCGTCGAGCAACAGTCAAATCTTTAACCATTTTAACTCCAACTTTGTGTGACTTATATGCAATAGGATCAGGTAACTCATTGATGGACCTAACGAGCTGCATATCCGCCCACGAGTAGTTCTTTGTATGCGGAAAAAATATCACAAAATACTTTTTTCTATCGTGAGTTGGTTTCCCTCTCAACGTCGTCAATGGCCAATCTGCTCTAGCACATCTGATTCCAGCTTGCCATTTCCCTCTCCACTATAACACCAACAACAATAAAACCATATGAACTTAAGACTCCAAAGTCTTAGAGAGATGATAAATGAGTTATTATTATTACCTTAACCCACAAAGCTATAGGTTCATCTTGTTGAAGCCATTTAGGCTCAGCAGGAGATGATGACTCTCCTTCGACATTATTACCAAGATTTTCGGTTTCTTCCATTTCCATAATACTATGCTTCTCTGCGTTTAAATCATCCAGCTCAGGCTTCATTACCAGTTCACTAACTGCTGGCTCCTCAACAACCACGTCAAGAAGCATTTCATCCATTATAATACCACCATGACTTTCAACTTGTTGTGAGCTCGAACAAGATATAACTTCCATAGTTAATCCACTTCTTTAAACCCAGGATTTTATCAAATCACATATTCTGAGGAAATTGAAAAAAAACAAAAATCAAAAATTAATGGAGAAGTAACCAACAACATATGACTCATACCCATTGCTTTCCTAATCAATATGAACCAAAATTATTGGCAATAACCATTAGAAATTTCTTTAAAGGTAAGATTTTTCTAGACATGCGAAGGCAATAACTATTACATAAACATTGATTCTTCCGAATGTAAAAATTGTTTAATTCAGCTTAGAGAATCAGATCTAATGAAGTAACTCTTGATTGGGGATGAACAATTAGCTAATACACACAAATTTCTACAAGAAAAATCAAGAACTGATATAAACCCAATATTGGGATTATATAGTTAGAGATGTCTATATATATAAAGGTGGGTCCATAGATCAAAGAAACAGAAGAGAAAATAATACCAATTTGAAGATTCCCAATCAAACCCAGGTGCCCAAAAATGTTAAAATGCACAAGACAACCAATCTTTCTGCATAAAAGATCTAATATTTACTCTTTAAGGTCAAGTAACACAATATAAATTTGTTAGGAGACACATGGAAACAGGCATGGCGGAATCAACTGGCTAGGTCACGGAAGAGGAACCAAAACATAAACAAACATAATGCGCAAAAAAAAAAAAAAAAGAATATATAAGAATTATAAAGTGGATACAAATCTCATGTATGTGACATAAGTATCGAAGCAAAAAAAAAGAAGAGCAAATGGTTTTAACCTAAAGATTGGATTTTGGACATGGAAGGTCACACCTTGTTGATCTGTAGATTCGAATTAGAGATTACAGGAGGTTGAATCTAAGGATTTTGAGATTTATAACCTTTTTATGTATGATTCTTTTCTTCTGGATTATGAAGGATTTTTTTTTAGGTCGATGGCATCGGTATTTGGGCATGTACCATGGCCAGAATGTCGAAAAAGAAAAAGATAATTTCTATGCTAAGGGTCGGGATAACTTTTTATTATTATTGTGTGGTTCATAAATTGAACTACAAGATAAAAATAATTCTATAGGAAAGGAAAGAAAATATGTATACGTATATATATGATAAAATATATATGATATAAATATATATAGTTATGTTAGCTTTAAATAAAGGACTAAAATATCTCTAAAATAAATTTCTAAGTTCTTTAATAATATATGATCTTTTACAATTTTAATCTTTTGGTTAATGTCAAACTTTTATATAGTTACCCGTAAAGAATAATGGACTTCGGATACTGGGGAAAAAATAGATATGTGAGTTTAGTCCTGTCAATATAAATCAAACCAAACTTACCGAATGCCACCAAAATTTTCGGTTTTTAGTTTATGTTCGGTTATGAATTCGGTTCAATTCGGCAAACTTTCAAAATAAATTTAATTTTTGGTTTGGTTCGGTTTGACAATTAATTTATTTTCCAAAAACTAAACCAAATCGAAGTATATCCAAAATTTTGAATAAAACTAACCAGATTTAACCAAATATTTATTCAAAATTAACTAAAATCTAACTAAAAATCAAAAAATTTGGTTCAGTTCCGTAGAAATTTAAAATTCAAACTACTTGAGAACCGGATCGGACCGGACGAATTTTTATTCGACTTAATTCGGCATAAAATTATGTAAACCAAATACTCAATAGCCGAACTAACCGACTTGAATAACCGAACTAATTGCTGCCTTATATAAAATAGTCTAATGATTCATTGGAACACTGGTTCGGTGTTTTCCAATGCAAATTCGATATTTGGTTTAGTTTATCTAAAAGTTTTTAAAGACGAATAAAAAATAATGTATGACCATTACTTTCTTACAATTTGAAAATATGATTCTACTATTTTATTAAGAATACTGGAAATCGTCAAATCTTTAATAAAATCCTCCACATTAGATTATTTTTTTATACACATTAGCTTTTTTATTTCAGATCATAATTTAACTCTCATTCAATTTTTTATAGTGGGTTTTTTAAATAAAATTACAACATTCTGTTTCAACATTTTTATTATTCTTTTTATTTCTTTTCAATATTAAAAAATACAAGTTTTTGTGTGTTCAAAATAGATGAAACAAGTTTTTATTTATAGTATGAAAATAATAAATTTTGATATAAAATTATAAATTATAATAATTATAAAATAATTGATGTTAAATAATTGAGATGAAAATAAAAACACAAAATATGAACATCCAATAAGTGATGTTCATGTATAAAACATATATCCTAATTTAGACCAAAAAGTGGTTTCATTATCAACTTTCACGGATGTTGAATTTTTACAACACTTGTTTTTCTTACCTAAAATTTTAATTTTACAACACATCCATTATAATTCAAAATAATTTTACAACCGTTGAAAACTTTTTACAACACGTCCATTGTAAGTTGTCTTATTAAGAATACTAGAGATTGTCAAGTCCGTGTGTGAGTATAAAAATCTTTAATATTTTTATTCCATATTTCTGTATTTTTATTAATATACTTTTCATATTTTCTTCTAGTTGGTCGAATAACTCTTATTGGTTTTATTTATATCAATTTTGAGTTTTCTGTATATAAATGTTATATGTTTAAGTTATTTATGATTCATTCTTATTTGAGTATTTGGGATGCCAATTTAAAATAGCTTAACTATATATTGATTTTAGTTATATGGTTTTTGCTAACTTTTGGAAAACTATTTTAGTTTGGACTGTATTTATACTATTTTCGTAGACACAATTAATAAGTTCATTATATTTAATTTATAACATGAAATGTTTTTATGGTACCAAGTGGTGCCTGAAATGTTTTTAATTATTTTTTCAGATCAATGTCTAAACTTTGTCTTTTTCTTTTTTTCATAGATCTGTAAATTGTAATTTTTATGTATTCACTCATATAATTATTTTTTTCTAAAACGTTATAACATCCTAATTATGTTGTCATTTAGGTAATATAATTATCAAATTTACATTTTAAATTTTTTAAATATTCGACTCTAGTTGTTTTTTATATAATCAAAAATAATTTATAGTTGTGCTGCATGAAAATCTTCTAAAAAATTAAAATATATATTTATATTATATTTTTTTCTATTCAAGTTAATAAATGTGAATAACTAGATTTTATGATTTTAGATTTAATGGAGTTTTTAATAAGTGGCATCAATGGAAAGAAATTAAATTTTTTTTGTACACCTCAATTTGATTACCCACATCGGAATTATTTTTCCCAATTGTCTCATTACCACTAGGATGACCAGTTCTCTTTGTGAATTCTTTATAAGGATCTGCAAACTATTACTTGCGAGATCGTTTTGGAAGATGGGAGTGATTTTATCTATACTGCAGTTTATGTGGCGAATGATGAAGATACAAGAAGAGAGCTTTGGCAGTCTCTTATTGATACTGAAGCAGCTTTTGGTCTCTCTGCAAAGGCGTGGCTTGTCTGTGGGGATTTTAATGAGATTATGTTTCCTTCTGAAACCTCCAATCCATCAATAGTCCGGACTACAAGAGGTATGAGAAGCTTCTGGGACTGTCTTTCGAGTTCTGGTCTTTTCGATCTTCCTTGTAGTGGCCCCATATTTACTTGGACGAACAACAGCCCTTCGAATCCTCTTGGAAAAAGACCTGATCGATGTCTGGTGAATGGGGATTGGCTTCTAAAGTTTCCATATAGTCATGGTCTGTTTGAAGCCCCTCTATTCTCTGACCATACCCCTTGTGCTATCAAATTGTTTTCCGATGCTCCAAAGTTTGGCACAAGGCCTTTTAAGTTCTTCAGTCTTCTCTCTAAGCACCCTCAATTCCTCGACCGCATTAGAGGTGATAGGTCTAGTTTTAACCCTATTCTAACTGCAAGTGCACAGTGTTGTAGTTGTAGTACATAGGGTATCGAATCCACAGGGACTCCGGTCAACGATAGATTATAGAACATTCAAGATTAAACTAGGTGAAAGTAATGAGAAAGCGGTAAATCAAGCAAGCAGAAAAGTAAATAGATCGGTTGTAAATCAGAAGGCGAAAGTGTTAAGTCTAGGGAGTTCTCAGGAAATCAGGAACACAGGCAATCAATCAATCGGGATCTAATTAGAAACTGTTCAAGAACTCAAACACATATATAGAATTAACCAACTGTCGTTGCGAGAATTCTCTAAGTCTAAGTGTAGCAATCCAAATTCCTTTGCAATTACTAACATATTAAACCAGCTTTAATTCCAAGTTCGATATGTTCACAATCTAATTAAACCAAATTCCTTTGCGAGTAATTAAATTGCTTATCTAGGTTCTTTCTAGCTAATCAACCAACTGTCGTTGCGGAAATCAACCTAACATCATAAATATGGATAACTACTTCAGATTAAGCATTAAGAACAACTCAGATAAAGAACTAGCAAGTATGAATCCCTACAGATCTATCAACCTATAATTCCATAAAATCCCTAATGAGAATCCCTAAAATTAACAGGTAATCTACTCAGACATAATCATCGAGACAGAAAACATCTTGAATAGAAAACCAAATAGCATATATTAAATAAAGAAACAGGGGTTCGAAATCCTCTCTCTTTCAAAAGCAGGACCAGCCCCTAACTCTCTCTAATAAAATAAAACTTAGTTATGAAAGTGTAGAATAAAACTTAGCCTAAACAATGGCTTAAAAACCCTAATATAATGGTCTAAAGTCGGCTGGGGCTTCCTTGTAATTATGAGAGACTTCTGGGCAAAGTTGCAATTTCCAATTCTCTTCATTAAACGCTCGCGAGAAGTCTGTGTCGACCTTGTGTCGATCGTTGCACCCTCTGTGTCGATCGACACAGGTCTGTGAAACGGGCATTGAACTCTTCCTCTCGAGTCAATACTCCAAAATGCTCCAGAATGCACCATAATGTCCAATTCCGCTCCAAACATACCTAGACCTGTAAACATACTAAACAGACTCCAAAACATAACATAAGACTCGATAAATAAGATATATACCGTGGTTAAAAACCCTAAAATCCATGGTATATCAACTCCCCCACACTTAGCCTTTGCTTGTCCTCAAGCAAAACAGAGAACTAAAACATGGTGAAGAGGTTTGAAAACTTTCAGAAACTCTTTTCATCCTAGAAGAAACAACACTCAGATTCCCCTTAGTAAGCCACATGAAAGATTTCACCTGCAGACATCAAGACCAACATATACTTCCCCCACACTTAGCAACTGTCCTAAGTAAACTCCACAATCACATTCACGCATTCAAATTCACCCTACTGACTTCTGCAAGTATTTAAGTGCGGTCTCACCTAAGGAGTATCGATCAAAGGGCACATGGACTCTTACCTTGTCAGATCTAGACCACCATACTATCTTTCTCTGGTCCCTTTCTTCTCTTTTCCCTTCCTTAGCATTCTGATTTTTCCCCATTGGGTATCATTTTTTTTATCAGTGCTCTTCCCGTTAAGGGGTGTACTTCGGACACATTCCATGGATCGCACAGGAGGTAATAGTGTTTGCTACTACTCCCGTGACCACTTCGGAGTTACTAACTTATCCTCAGTTTATTATTCTTTCTTTTTTTTACTTTATGGAAGGGGAGAAGGGAACCAAATAGGACAAATTTACAGGCTGTGTCAGAACTAACAAAAGAATCCGACACAAGGTATACCAAGCCCATAGGTGAGAAAATTAAGTCAGTATTAAGGTGAAGTCAGTAAAAGGATCCTCTGATACTTGAAGTGATGTGGGTGTCCTCAGTAGGTTGATCTGTGTCTGGGTTTTCTAATAGTCAGAGATTGATCTGCAACTTCATCCCAATGGTCACTTAAGTTCCTGCAAGATATTGTTAACTCCTCCAAAATTCATTGTTTCTTACTTAAACTGGTTTTGACTCAATAAAACAAAAGTTTTTGAAAAACTGGACTGACTCTAAGAAAACAGAAAGATAAAGTCAGTAGCACCTCCCCCACAGTTAAGACACACTGCCCCCAGTAGTGTCAAGCTAAGGGTTGGTAAAAAGAAAAGAAAAATGGTAATGGATGTGTTGAGTTCTGTCTGATTTTTACCTCTGTCGCACATGCATCGATCGCTGCATAAATGCATCGACCGTTGCTAGGCGATTTTTCGTCATGTGTCGATCGTTGCTCAGGACCGCAACGATCGCTGCAATGCGATTTCTTTCGTGTTGTGACGATCAACACAGGTTGTGTCGATCGATGCACTACGATTCTGTCGAAACCTATAGACAAAATTCACCAAAAACCAAAAACAAAAACGTAAAATGCTAATGAAAACACCAAAATAAATTATGCAAACCTAACAGTGGGTTGCCTCCCACTCAGCGCTTGTTTTGAGTCATTAGCTTGACTATGGGATTAAGATTGAACTCATGGCGGTTTCAACAGAGACTTTGAGTGTCTCTGTTAATATCTCTTCATCCAAGGAGGTGTATAGGCTTTCAGATCATGGGGCTTCCCAAGGAATGAATAAACAGCATCAGGGCGGGAGCGAAGCTTGGGTGTTACACTGCGTTTTCCTGCATTCAAAACAATGTGGTCAAGAGGTTTAAGCTTAGGTGATTTATACCTTACCTTTGGTGCAGATCTGATGTTTGGAGCTTTCTGCTTATGAGCAGTTGCAGGCTCTGAAGATGTTAGAGCAGGTTCAAGAGGAACCGCCATCTTCTTCTCCCCACTATCAGATACTGTAGTTCCACCAATCTGAACTTCTTCTTTCAAATGACCATCAACGGATATCATCTTCTTTGCATCTCTCAACACACAAGGATGAACTCGCGAAGCTTCAGCTGGTGGAGTTTCATTCAGCTCCTTATCTATCACTTTCATGAAGTTAGCCACTTCTAGCTCTTGTTTAGAGGGTTTAGGAACCTTAGGATATGGCACAATGGGCTTATAGACTCGTTCTGGGACTGTTGTAGGCTTCTGATCTCGTCTGCGATCTGTGTCGATCGATGCAGTAGGTGTGTCGATCGACACAAGGCGATTATGCTCAATTCCATTAGACGGATCGTGGTTGCATCGATCGATGCACGAGTTGTGTCGATCGATGCTTGTCTCATACAGACAGAATTCACCTAGAAAATCCGAGATTATGCTCTCTTCTTCTCCCATCAAGTCAATCTCATCTCTTATGGTTACAACATTGATGTAAAGCTTCTGTTTAGCTTTCCTAGCTTCATTATGCCTTTGTATTGCTCCAGCTGTTTGTTGAACTTGAACATCTAGCTTCTTCACATGTGTGTTCAGAGATTCAAACTTACCATTCAGATTTTCATGCATAGCATCCAGTTTCCTGTCGAGGTCTACAGCAGTCTTAGTCTGATCCTCTAGCAACTGCTCCATCATGGATTAGCAGCAGGAGGTGTCTGATAAGTTTCATAGGTTCTCTGATGAGAATTACCTTGCTGCAAAGGCTTCTGATAATCAGCAGTCTGTCCATATACAGTAGAGTTTTGATTGCTTGTGAAAGCACTCCTCTGTCCACCATTAAAGAACTTGTTACCTCGCTGATTACCAAACCTGTTTCCTTGGAATCCAGAGCCACTGATGTAGTTCAAATCTTCTTCCTGTTTTTCCAATAACTGCTCCATCATGCTCATCAGCTTATCAGACTGTGTATTGTGAGGAGGTAAAGGCTGATATGATGGAGATTCATAATCTCTGGTGAATGAATAGGAACCATAGTCTCTGCAGAATGAGTTATTATGCTGATTTTCCAACATCCGTTCCATCATTCCCATCATCTTACATGCTGTGTCGATCGATGCAGAGTAGTGTCGATCGATGCAAGCTCGAAGATGTGTCGATCGACACACAGGACCGTGTCGATCGATGCAAGGCGATTACATGCGTACCCTGAAACGCAAGAACAGAAAAAGAAAAAAAAAATAGTAACAAAAAATAAAAACGAAAAACTAGTCTAAACCCTAAGTTCAAATCTATCGAAGACTCAAAAGAGTCCCCGGCAACGGCGCCAAAAACTTGATAGGTCTAGTTTTAACCCTATTCTAACTGCAAGTGCACAGTGCTGTAGTTGTAGTACTTAGAAACTGTTCAAGAACTCAAGATTAAACTAGGTGAAAGTAATGAGAAAGCGGTAAATCAAGCAAGCAGAAAAGTAAATAGATCGATTGTAAATCAGAAGGAGAAAGTGTTAAGTCTAGGGAGTTCTCAGGAAATCAGGAACACAGGCAATCAATCAATCGGGATCTAATTAGAAACTGTTCTAGAACTCAAACACATATATATATATATAATTAACCAACTGTCGTTGCGAGAATTCTCTAAGTCTAAGTGCAGCAATCCAAATTCCTTTGCAATTACTAATAGATTAAACCAGCTTTAATTCCAAGTTCGATATGTTCACAATCTAATTAAACCAAATTCCTTTGAGAGTAATTAAATTGCTTATCTAGGTTCTTTCTAGCTAATCAACCAACTGTCGTTGCGGAAATCAACCTAACATCATAAATCTGGATAGCTACTTCAGATTAAGCATTAAGAACAACTCAGATAAATAACTAGCAAGTATGAATCCCTACAGATCTATCAACCTATAATTCCATAAAATCCCTAATGAGAATCCCTAAACTTAACAGGTAATCTACTCAGACATAATCATCGAGACAGAAAACATCTTGAATAGAAAACCAAATAGCATATATTAAATAAAGAAACAGGGGTTCGAAATCCTCTCTCTTTCAAGAGCAGGATCAGCCCCTAACTCTCTCTAATAAAATAAAACTTAGTTATGAAAGCGTAGAATAAAACTTAGCCTAAACATTGGCTTAAAAACCCTAATATAATGGTCTAAAGTCGGCTGGGGCTTCCTTGTAATTATGAGAGACTTCTGGGCAAAGTTGCAATTTCCAATTATCTTCATTAAACGCTCGCGAGAAGTCTGTGTCGACCTTGTGTCGATCGTTGCACCCTCTGTGTCGATCGACACAGGTCTGTGAAACGGGCATTGAACTCTTCCTCTCGGGTCAATACTCCAAAATGCTCCAGAATGCATCATAATGTCCAATTCTTCTCCAAACATACCTAGACCTGTAAACATACTAAAAAGACTCCAAAACATAACATAAGACTCGATAAATAAGATATATACCATGGTTAAAAACCCTAAAATCCATGGTATATCAAGAGGCTTTTGGTGCGAAGATCAGATGGTTGTTTCCACTTCCAAAGACTTCTGTTTTAAATTAAAAGGCATGAAGAGGCCTATGAAGTCCTTGTTTAAACAAAATTTTAGTGACATCGAGAAAAGGGTCAAGGAAGCGGGTGTTAATCTAGAGAGAGATCAGCTATGTGCTTTGAATGACCCGACCCTAGTGAATTTAGCGAGGGATTCCACGGCGAGGAACTTGTGGTCTTCTCTGAGAATTGCCGAGCAAAGCTTCTTTATGCAAAGATCGCGTATCAAATGGTTAGGAGAAGGTGATTCAAACACTCCTTTCTATCAACGGGTAGTCGTGGCGAGGAATTCAGGTAATGCCGTTAAATACTTGGTCAAAGAAGATGGCTCAAAAACAGTGAATTTACAGGAAGTTCATGAACTCGCGATTCATCACTTCGAGAACATCCTCACTTCGACCAAAGGAGAATATTGCCCTGGACTGCCTGCCTTTTTGGAATCTCTGGTTTTGGTAAAGTGTTCTCCTGAGCAATGTAACTCGATCATGGCACCAGTTACAGATGAGCATATTCAGAATATCTTGCGCAAGATGCCGTCCAATAAGACACCGGGTCCTGACGGTTTCACCGCAGAATTTGTTCGAGCTGCTTGGTCCATCTTAGGAGCGGAATTGGTGTGTGCTACAAAACACTTCTTCACGGAAAATTTCATGCCATCCTCTCTTAACGTCACTATGTTGGTGTTACTGCCTAAGGGGCCAGGAGCGGACAAGATCTCTGAGTTTAGACCCATTGCCTGTCTCAACACCCAGTATAAGATCATTTCGAAGCTGTTGGGAAACAAGCTTACGGAAGTTATCTCAGACCTCGTTCTTCCGAATCAAACGACATTCGTTAAAGGCCGCCTGCTTCTTGAAAATGTCTTGCTTGCTTCTGAGGTGATTCAAGGCTATCACAAGGATTCAGTTGATGCGAAAATCACTCTCAAAATAGACATCGCTAAAGCGTTCGACTCTGTCCAATGGGACTTTTTCCTTACCACCTTACAAGCTTATAACTTTCCGGCTCAGTTCATCTCTCGGATCCGGGCGTGCATTTGTACTCCGTCTTATAGTCTCAGTATTAATGGTGTTTCAGCGGGTTATTTTAAAGGAAAATCTGATCTCCGGCAAGGTGATATGATATCTCCGATTTTATTTGTGTTGATGATGAATGTGCTTTCAGTCATGCTAAATAAGGCAGCTACAAAAGGTTTATTCAAGTTTCATCCTGGGTGTGAGCAAATTCAATTGACTCATCTTTTTTTCGCGGATGACTTGTTAATCTTTCTAGAGGGGACTAAAGAATCAGTGAAGGGTGTAGTTGATGTTCTTCATCTGTTTGAGAAAATGTCTGGTCTTGCTGTTAACATCTCAAAGACGCAAATGTTCTGCTCTGGTCTAAGTGACGAGGAAACTGCGGCCATCCTCTCTTTGTTCAGTCTCAAACCGGCAACTCTCCCAGTCCGCTACCTCGGTCTCCCGCTTTGCTCCAAGAAATTAAGTTTTAGAGACTACGAACCGTTAATACTTCAGATCAAGAAGAAGTTTTCGGCATGGACTGTGAGAAGTTTGTCTATGGCAGGAAGATTGTGCTTATTGAACTCTGTTATTTCAGGGATCCTAGGCTTTTGGAAGAGTGCATTTCTGCTTCCTGCGAAAGTCATCAGTACTGTTAATGGCCTTTGCTCATCTTTTCTTTGGCATGGTTCGCTTGGCATATCATCTGGTGCAAGAGTTTCTTGGTAAGACATATCTACACCTAAAAAAGAAGGAGGACTTGGAATCCGGAACATCACGAGTTGGAGTAACGTTTGTGGTCTTAATCTCATCTGGATGCTATTCTTTCGTGCAGGTTCTCTCTGGGTTGCATGGATTAGAAATAAGTACTTATCCTCCTCTTGTTTTTGGGCACTGAATGAAATGAATTACAACTTTTCTTGGCTGTTTAGGAGGATCTTGAATCTGCGAGCAAAAGCCTTAAAATTCCTAAGAATTAATATCAGAAGAGGTGACTCGACTTACGTTTGGTGGGATACTTGGACTCCGTTCGGGATCTTATACGATTTTATAGGGCATGAAGGGCCTTCCCGGATGGGCATTCCACTGTTCTCTACAGTGGCGGATGTGAGACGCGAACAAAGCTGGGACCTTCCTCCGGCCAGAATGGCTAAACAGGTGCAGCTTATAGCTTATATCACCACCTTACAATTTACTCAAGAGAATGACTATGCAAACTGGGTAATTGATGGGAAGTTACAAAATTCCTTTTCTTCTAACTTGGTCTGGAACCATACGAGAGATACTAGGGAGGCAAAGGACTGGTCTGTTTTGGTGTGGCACAAGGTAGCGATTCCTAAGCATGCTACTACATAATGGTTATTTGTCTTGAATAGGAACCCAACTTTAGACCGTATATCTTCTTGGGACTCTGATGTTGAACCTCTTTGCCTTCTTTGTGGATTGGCAAACGAAACGCGGGATCATCTCTTCTTTGAATGCGAATACTCAAATTGGCTCCGTCTCACATCTATTCTGCGATAGCACAACTTCCCATTCCATTGGACGGACCTGTTGGACTGGTTGCTTCATAAAAATTTGACTAAGGCTCAGAAATTGGCTTTGTTACAAGGTTGGCAGGCTGCGATCTATCTCATCTGGCATGAGCGGAACCGCCGATTTCATGAAGGTCTTACGCTTCCTCCAGAAAAGGTGTTAAGGAAGCTGGTTTCTATCCTCCGCACTAAAGCGGCCTATCTTTGCTCTCTAGGCTCTCGCTATGGTCTTCCTCTCACTCTGTGTTGGTCTTTACCTCCCTAGGGAGTTCCTGTTTGTATATGTAACATACCCAAACTGGCCCAATTAAAAAATTTGAGAAAAGAAGAGGAAAGCCCATTAGCCCAAGCCCAAAAGCCCCTTCCTTCCCAAAACCCTAGCATTTTCATTATAAATAGGAGCCACCTTTTTGGAGAAACCAACAAGAAATGATCCTCGGCGAAGCCCTGCTCCCGTTACGTCGCAGCCACCACCTCCAGAGAGTAGATCTAGGGCTCCTCCATCGTTTGGTGTCGAAAGAAATCCGGTAAGCCCTTTTTCAGATCTGATTTCCTCAAACCCGAGATCTAAAATGGCCATATCTTTCTAACCGTGAGGAATCTGGGAAATCCGAGACCACCATCGCGTTCCTCTCGTCGAGACGAAGCCGTAGCCAACGACCTTGCCTCCATCAGCCTCCGGACGCGCCCGTAATCGCAGAGAGAAGATTCGCCGGTTCTCCACGCGCCGATGCACGCGCCGCCGTCGCCGGAGCTACGCGCCACCGCCGTCCGCCGGGAGCCGCCGCCGTCTCCGCCGTCCGCCGCCCCCGGAGCCGCCGCCGACAACCGGAGCCACCGCCGGACCGCCGCCGAGTCAACTCGGCCGGCGACCGAGTCAACTCGGTTGACCGGGTCGGGTCGGTTGACCGGGTCGGGTTGACCGGTTCGGGTCCGTTGACCGGGTCGGGTTGACCGTTGACCGTTGACCGGTCCGGTTTAGGTTAACCGGTTCAATTTCCAATTTCGATTCTGATTTCGATTCTGATTTCCGGTTTAGGTCGGTTAAGCTGGTTTGAGCTGGGTATTTTCAATCGATCATATCTAGCTCATTCTAAGCCCGATTTAAGCGATTCAAAAGCTCATCTCACTCGATTTCTCGTCCCCTTTCCAGATCTGATGTCCGTTCGGGCTGAGGAAGCTTCTAAGTTACCGTTTTGCCCTCTTCTTGGCTAAGGTGAGGACCGTTGGTTATCTCCCTTGCTCTATCTCAATTCCGGACGATAGTCCTCTGTTAATGTCGTCTTTCCTAGGTAGTCTAGGCTAGAGATACGCGTGATTTATTGTGGAACGTAGAATGCTAGGTTATCGCTGAGCCTGAAAACGTTGATTGTGTGTGATGGATATGATTGTATAGAACTGTGATAGGTCCCCCGAAAGGGTGTTTCTTGGCGGCTCGCGTATATCGAGTTTTGGTACGCGACCCTTGTATCGTCGGGAGGTCTTGGCGAGCCTCCCCAGTGAAATGGCCGTGGGCCCAGTGATACCGGGTGTGCCGGTTGCGTGTGCCTTCGGGCCAGTGTAGGGGTTCATGAGTGCGAAAGCGCGAGTGGATGTAGTTTACGTGGTGAAAGCCCTCGGGCCTGTTTGCAAGGTGATATTAGCTTAGGACTTGTGATGCGTAGTTGTGTAGTGTAAGCGGGATCGCGGACTCCTTAAGTCCGTCCTCACTGGGTGAGTGTTTGAAACAATTACTCAGGCCTCCTTTTCCTTTTCCCTTCTTTTTTCCTCGCAGGTCCGGATGCAGGATTGATCGATCGTTGTGACGTGATTGGTGGATTTGAATAAGAAGGAAGCGCCGGGTCCTGGGACAAGTTGAGTTGGCGTCCCGGTTGGACCATTTTCGGTTCAACGGGCGTCCTAATGCCGCGTCTCCGGTTATGCCGGGAGACGGGTGTTACAATTTGGTATCAGAGCCAGGTTAAAGGTCTCCCAGTCCTGCCCTGGGAGATCAGCTTTCGTTGTTTTTCTTAAAAACCCCGTTTTCAATCTTTTTCAAAACCGTTTGCGAAATTTTATAAAATGGTTACTTTGCGAAAGGCTTTTTCAAACACCAAATATATCATAGGTTGTTCTCCACGCCGGTCCTAGTCTAGATAGAATTTATCCGTGCAGGTTGGCGTCATTGTCTTCAAACCTCGGTTGTGCTACTGCCGCTAGATGTGTGCCGAGATATATGTCGTGATGTGTGCCGTTGAGGTGTATGTTGGGATGTGTGTTGTGGTATGCGCCTACAGGGCAGTCGGTACTAGTGAGGTGGTGCTGGGGTCATCGTGGGTTCAGAATATTGTTCAACCAAGCGTGCAAGAGCGATTAGGATGTGGAGGCATTCACCGGAGAGACTACTGCGGGAGTGTATCAAAGAGTTGCAAGAGTCGCAGGAAGTGCTAGAAGAGTTGCGAGAGACGTTGGAGTAGCTGCAAGGAGTGCTTCAGGAGCTGCAAGAGGTCGATGAAAAGACCGGATTGCAAGGAGTGCTACAGTTGCTGCAAGAGGTCGATGGAAAGACCGGATTGCAAGGAGGCCATTTGGAAGTGGCGGTGTTTCGACTGGATTAAGCGTCAGGAAATGCCTGAGTTGCTTGGATCACAAGGAGCAGCGGTAGGCTACCAAAACCTGTTCTAGGTATGGAATCTTGGAATTGGTTTGTGACATCAACTTCAAAGAGTTATGGGGCTCGTTGAAGATTGATCTGGAAGCTGGAGAAGAACTTCGTGGTACGGCAGGTTCGAGATTCAATGGTAAGATCGGAAAGGAAACAGTCTGCCCTGGAGTTCTTATGGATTATTGGATCAGCTAAAGGAGTTCCGCAAGACGGAAAGAAGATCGCAGAAGCGTTTTGGGAATAGGCGTGTGGCATTTGGAATTGCCTGGCAAGCCGGACCTCTGAAATTGCAAGCTCAAGCGGACAAAGCAGGATATTGGAAATGGAAATCCAACGGGAAAGTGTTAGGAAAACACTTTGGAGGATTGGCAAGAAGCTGCAAGGAATAGCAAAGGAGCGCAAGTCTAATGGGAAAGGAAACCCAAAGGATGGTGTTTGGAAAGCACCACAACCGGATCACAAGGTAGGACACCTTGACCTGGAAGTCAGATTGGAAGCTGGTTTGGATATCAGAGTGCGCAGTGGAAGCGTGGCATTGGAGCATATCAGGAGTTAAGTGGGTCGTTCCCCACCAGCCAGATAGCCATAATGGACATGGTTAGCTGCACCGGTCACAGAGGTTAGCAAGGATGTCTGCTTGGGCGACAGTCAACGCAATAGTGCACGGTAATGGAAAACCGTCGTAGAGGATCCATTTGGAAGTGGATGATGCATTGTGGCACGGTAATGGAAACCGTTGAGGAGAATGGGATCGGAAGCGGGGCATCGAATTCAAGACTTGGAACCACTCGAGGGATGAGTGTTGTTCTAAACGTTGGAGACCGACCCTAATGGACATGGGCGGTAGCATGTGGCGTTTGTATTGCATTCTGGAAGCTATTGTTGGATCGGCACCAGGAAGAAGGACACTTCAGAGTGTGGTTGGAAATAAGGGGGGGAGGAGCAGTCTGCAGGATTCAAGCAAGTAAGCAATCAAGTCAGTTTTGGGTCAGCGAAGTTTGCGGAGTGTGGTTGGTAAAGAGTTGCAGTGGGGAACTCCCTCCACGGAATTCGGGGACGAATTCTTTTTAAGGGGGGGAGAATTGTAACATACCCAAACTGGCCCAATTAAAAAATTTGAGAAAAGAAGAGGAAAGCCCATTAGCCCAAGCCAAAAAGCCCCTTCCTTCCCAAAACCCTAGCATTTTCATTATAAATAGGAGCCACCTTTTTGGAGAAACCAACAAGAAATGATCCTCGGCGAAGCCCTGCTCCCGTTACGTCGCAGCCACCACCTCCAGAGAGTAGATCTAGGGCTCCTCCATCGTTTGGTGTCGAAAGAAATTCGGTAAGCCCTTTTTCAGATCTGATTTCCTCAAACCCGAGATCTAAAATGGCCATATCTTTCTAACCGTGACGAATCTGGGAAATCCGAGACCACCATCGCGTTCCTCTCGTCGAGACGAAGCCGTAGCCAACGACCTTGCCTCCATCAGCCTCCGGACGCGCCCGTAATCGCAGAGAGAAGATTCGCCGGTTCTCCACGCGCCGATGCACGCGCCGCCGTCGCCGGAGCTACGCGCCACCGCCGTCCGCCGGGAGCCGCCGCCGTCTCCGCCGTCCGCCGCCCCCGGAGCCGCCGCCGACAACCGGAGCCACCGCCGGACCGCCGCCGAGTCAACTCGGCCGGCGACCGAGTCAACTCGGTTGACCGGGTCGGGTCGGTTGACCGGGTCGGGTTGACCGGTTCGGGTCCGTTGACCGGGTCGGGTTGACCGTTGACCGTTGACCGGTCCGGTTTAGGTTAACCGGTTCAATTTCCAATTTCGATTCTGATTTCGATTCTGATTTCCGGTTTAGGTCGGTTAAGCTGGTTTGAGCTGGGTATTTTCAATCGATCATATCTAGCTCATCCTAAGCCCGATTTAAGCGATTCAAAAGCTCATCTCACTCGATTTCTCGTCCCCTTTCCAGATCTGATGTCCGTTCGGGCTGAGGAAGCTTCTAAGTTACCGTTTTGCCCTCTTCTTGGCTAAGGTGAGGACCGTTGGTTATCTCCCTTGCTCTATCTCAATTCCGGACGATAGTCCTCTGTTAATGTCGTCTTTCCTAGGTAGTCTAGGCTAGAGATACGCGTGATTTATTGTGGAACGTAGAATGCTAGGTTATCGCTGAGCCTGAAAACGTTGATTGTGTGTGATGGATATGATTGTATAGAACTGTGATAGGTCCCCCGAAAGGGTGTTTCTTGGCGGCTCGCGTATATCGAGTTTTGGTACGCGACCCTTGTATCGTCGGGAGGTCTTGGCGAGCCTCCCCAGTGAAATGGCCGTGGGCCCAGTGATACCGGGTGTGCCGGTTGCGTGTGCCTTCGGGCCAGTGTAGGGGTTCATGAGTGCGAAAGCGCGAGTGGATGTAGTTTACGTGGTGAAAGCCCTCGGGCCTGTTTGCAAGGTGATATTAGCTTAGGACTTGTGATGCGTAGTTGTGTAGTGTAAGCGGGATCGCGGACTCCTTAAGTCCGTCCTCACTGGGTGATTGTGTTTGAAACAATTACTCATGCCTCCTTTTCCTTTTCCCTTCTTTTTTCCTCGCAGGTCCGGATGCAGGATTGATCGATCGTTGTGACGTGATTGGTGGATTTGAATAAGAAGGAAGCGCCGGGTCCTGGGACAAGTTGAGTTGGCGTCCCGGTTGGACCATTTTCGGTTCAACGGGCGTCCTAATGCCGCGTCTCCGGTTATGCCGGGAGACGGGTGTTACAGTATAAGTATAGAGCTTCTTCCCCTGTTGCTCATGGCTTTTCTTTGTTGCTTTTGGCTTCCCGTATTAACTCCTTTTAATTTCAATTTTTATGATAGACTTTTATCTAGGTTCTAGCTCAATTCCTTAAGTCTACTCGTGTCATTATAGTACTTAAGGTATCAATCCAGGGAGGCAAGAAGAATAACACACCAAGAATGCAAGAAACTACTCAAGCTAAGCAAATCAAATAGAAAGGGTTTATCTAACAACCTAGACAATCTAGAAAGGAAATAAAGCAAGCAAGAAACAAACAAGACACTAAACAAGAAGACAAAAAAGCTAAAACAAGAGTCCTAGGATGAGGCCATGGAGACTAGGCGGTCTAGAGGTAACCAATGATGCTTCAATCAATCAAACATTGCTAAACAAGGCTAATGATCATAATTAAGCTAATCACATTCTCATGTTCATAACTCCTATGCTAATCATTCAATCATTCAATTCTCATTTGCAAATTACAAGACAAGCAAGCATTAATATCCATCAAACACCTTTTAGCAAAGCTAATCCTTAGGCTAAGAACACTAATAATTAGACTAATCCAATCTCTTGGCACTAATCCCTTTGTCTAATCCTTAATCAAGAACAAATTCTCATTTGTGATTAAGAGACAAACAAGCATTAAATTCAAGTTCTCATTACCAAAAATCACCTTAGACATCTAATCTCTTAGGCTAAGATGTGAAAATCCTCTAAAAAGTTCATTCAAGCATTTCATCGAACACCTTTCGGGCATGAAAAAGCTTAGCATCTAGGTTCAACAATTCCTTGCAACCTAGCATAGAGATCAACTAATTAGAGAAGGATCATTCATAAATAAGTCCTAAGCATCACTAATCATCACATAAACCACCTAAATCAACCTCATCCACAAGACCCAAAACTCCTACTCTCTAATCACCATGTTCTTCACAAAACTTGAATTCATAGAGATAGGAAGAAGAGATTAACAAAACATAACAAAAGACTTAATTAAAACTCAAAATCAAAGGTTTACAAATCCTAAATCATAAACATAAGAGAAGAGAAAACTAGGCTTAGGTAGCTTAGGGTTTTAGAAACCCAAAATTAAGTATTTATAGTGGAGAGCTCGACAGTGGCAATTTCGTAAATAAATGGGTCTGATTTTGGCCTTTGCAGAGAAATCCATCGGGCTGTTTTGGCCGATGAGGGAGGCCGATGAGAAACAGAGAAATCCATCGGCCAGTTTTGACCGATGAGGGAGGCCGATGGATTCTCTGGAAATTCTTAAGTTCAGACGCAGAGATTCATCGGTCTTGTCAGGCCGATGGGAGAGGCCGATGGATTCATAACTTCCTCATCGGTTGAGTTTAACCGATGAGAGACACCGATAGATTCACTGCCGACTTCATATCTCTTCTTCTCCATTCCTTGAGCCATCCTTTGGATTCCTAAGCCTCCCAAAACCTCCAAGCACTCCAATAACCTACACAAACACAAGAAAACACTCCCAATGCAACCTAAAGATGCTAAATCCTAAACTAGACACTAACAAACTCTTAATGCAAACAAAGATCAAGGAAAATTCAAGAATGAAAGCTAAATCAAACTAAAACATGAACAATTCAACTCCTTAAATGCATGAAAACACAAGAATATCAATTCTCCCAAACTTAAACCTTGCTTGTCCACAAGCAAGCATCAACAACTCGAAGGCAAGTTAGGGAGAAAGGTTTGAAAATGGGAGATGAAATCCGAGAATGTCAACAAAGGAATTCAATTCAATGCCCTTCAAAGTAGTTGCAAATGCACAAACAATCTCTACTCCAAAAGAGTTAGCCATGCTCATCAAACATTTCGCTCTAATGATCAAACCATCAAAGCAATAACAAGCAACCAAAGCAACACAACTCTTTAACATTCAATTAGGTGTTTGGTGGACTCTCTACTTGGAAACATGAACCACAAACCAAAGGGCGAGGTGTCAAAGAGGCTTAACATGGATTTTGGTGAGGATTACAAGTGTTTAGTGGCTTATCTCAATAAAAAGGAACACAAGACTTTATGCAAAAGTAGGAAGAAAGAGAACAATTCATGCATACAAGCATCCACTTCCATGTTCTACCCTTTCTTTAGCTTAAATCCCAAAACCCAAAGCATAAAACCAATTCAAAACCCACTCTTGAATCTTTAAACTCACACCCCACTCTTTTCTTTTTCACTCTTTTTACAACTTAGGAAGTTTCTTTTTCAACACTTAGCTCTTCTCTTTTCTCTTTACTATCCTATTTTCTTTTCATTTTATCTTCTCTTTGCTTTTATATTCTTAGAGGACTCATTTGCATTACGAACTTAGAGCTATTACTTCATTTATACTTCCTAAACTTTTCCTTTGAACACTCATGTCTCATGGCTTTTTCTTTACTTTTCTTGCTCTCAAATCACTCTATTCTTTTCAACTCACTCAAGAAATGATCTCTCACCATCAAACCCATCAAATGAAAGCAAAAATCCATCCCAAGTCCTATCCTAGATCTAGCCAATCAATGCAATTGGCACATGGAAGTGAGTTCTTGTCGTTCTCCTATAAATTCAAAATTTTGCACAAGTTTGCATTATCAACAAGAGACCTCACTCAAGAATCAACAAGGGGAAATGAACAATGGGCTAAGGTTCAAGGTGAAGGTACCATTAAGTGATGCAAATGGCCAATCAATGCTTGTAAGAATGTCAAAAGGAATAAGCAAGCATGGTTGTTTTTAGAGTTACAATTGGTGAGCAATCTAAGTTCCAAGAGAGAGTAATTGAAAGTTCAAATTAAGTCCAAGTTCATTAGAGTTGTGCTACAAGGGGTGACATGTATCAAAAATGAGGTCTAACTTTCAAGCTAGTGAGATCCAAACATGGTGCATCCTTAAATTCAAATTCACTCAAATGCAATTACAACTCCTAAAGAGGGTATTAATTCAAGCTCATGAGTTGACACTCAAGTAGAATTTTCATCAAAACACTTTATGCAAAATAAAATACAATGCTAATATATACTAGACTCAATCCTAAAGATGTTAATGCATGCTTCTTTTTGTGAAAAGTTTTCAAATTTTTCGATTTTTTTGGTTTTTCTATGCCATAAATGATTGCATGAGACTCAAATGAATAAAAAGAAAATAAGATCAAAGAAAATCAAGATTAGCAACTAGTTCTTCCCCCAAACTTAAATCACACAGTCCCTTGTGTGAAAGAAGAAAGGAGGAAAGACCGAGAAAAATAAACAAATGCAAAATCAAAAAGACAAAAGTTGGAGTGTTACTTGGAGAGTGGGATGGAGAGGAAGAATGGGAGTTGGAGGCATCTTTGATTTGGTATGAGACTTCCCTCAAACTTAGACCATTGCTTAGGCTTCTCATCCTTTGATTTAGCATTGAAGTCCCTTTGCACCCAAAACTCTTTCCCTTCTTCCTTGCATTGACCTCAAAGCTCTCCAAAAGGATAGACATGGAAATTCCTCCCAAGTGAGCTTGTTTTGAGTCATTAAGCTTGACTATCCCTTCACTCTTTTTGGTTAGGGATGTAGCATGAGTTTGTATCACCGGGATCATACTCAACGTAGCATGAGTTTGTAAGTTTCCTACCTCATACAGCTCGACAACCAACTCTTTTGTTTTGGTGTTCCTGTTTTCTCAAAAGGGGTCTTCCTTAGATCATGAAAGCTCAGTGGTGTGGTAGAGACTATACCAAGAAGCTTGTGAAAGGGTTGAGCCATTGGAGATCCATCTTCTTCATCCTCCTTGAAGGCATCTTCTTTGAGGTCATCTTGCTTCTCCATAAGATTTCCTCCAATTGGCTCTTTCTTGGGATTTGGTTGCTTTGGCTCTTCTTCCATGATTGAAGGTTCATCTTGTGTGCTCTATTCCTTGATGTACTTGCACTCAACAATCAACCCATCTTCATAAGGCTCTTCCTCAACTCTCATAAGTTCTTCCACTCCTTCATTGTTTACATTGGTTGAATTACCCATGATTGTCTCTTCATCATCTTCATCTTCATACCTTATCACAAGGTCTTCATCAACAGTCCAACCAAGAAGCATTTCAAATTCCTTGATAGTCTCTTCAGCTTCTTTCAAGAACTCATCTTGGACTTGAGCATTCTCCTCATGTGTTGGCTCAACAATACTTGCATCTTGAGGCAAATGGGCAAAATCATTGTTGATTATTCTTAAGCTCTCATTGTACCTCTCTTGTCCTTCCAATGCAATCCTTGCCAAGTTGAGAAGCTCTTCATCACATGATTGGTATGAGTAAGTTGCTTCATGCTCATGCTCAATATTCCAGGATTGGTATCCTTCACCGTATCCATATTGGTACTCATGAGAAGAGTACTCATTTGGAAGATCACCTTGATAAGTGGATGTGCTTTCAAAACCATGATAACTTGTAGGGTCCCAAGCCATCTCTCTTTCTTGAGCTTCTAGCATATCCCTCAACATTAAAGCTCAATTCCTCAAGATTGAAGCTATCTCTCAAGCCATGCTCTCTTCCTTATGATTGCACCTTGCAAAAAGAACAAACACTTGAAAGAGAGTTAGTAACCACACAAGTAAAAACAAAATAAAAGCTTAGTCTAAAGTAGAATCTAAATCCTAATGGCTATTGCTACACCTCCCCGGCAACGGCGCCAAATTGATAATAGGCTTTTATCTAGGTTCTAGCTCAATTCCTTAAGTCTACTCGTGTCATTATAGTACTTAAGGTATCAATCCAGGGAGGCAAGAAGAATAACACACCAAGAATGCAAGAAACTACTCAAGCTAAGCAAATCAAATAGAAAGGGTTTATCTAACAACCTAGACAATCTAGAAAGGAAATAAAGCAAGCAAGAAACAAACAAGACACTAAACAAGAAGACAAAAAAGCTAAAACAAGAGTCCTAGGATGAGGCCATGGAGACTAGGCGGTCTAGAGGTAACCAATGATGCTTCAATCAATCAAACATTGCTAAACAAGGCTAATGATCATAATTAAGCTAATCACATTCTCATGTTCATAACTCCTATGCTAATCATTCAATCATTCAATTCTCATTTGCAAATTACAAGACAAGCAAGCATTAATATCCATCAAACACCTTTTAGCAAAGCTAATCCTTAGGCTAAGAACACTAATCATTAGACTAATCCAATCTCTTGGCACTAATCTCTTTGTCTAATCCTTAATCAAGAACAAATTCTCATTTGTGATTAAGAGACAAACAAGCATTAAATTCAAGTTCTCATTACCAAAAATCACCTTAGACATCTAATCTCTTAGGCTAAGATGTGAAAATCCTCTAAAAAGTTCATTCAAGCATTTCATCGAACACCTTTCGGGCATGAAAAAGCTTAGCATCTAGGTTCAACAATTCCTTGCAACCTAGCATAGAGATCAACTAATTAGAGAAGGATCATTCATAAATAAGTCCTAAGCATCACTAATCATCACATAAACCACCTAAATCAACCTCATCCACAAGACCCAAAACTCCTACTCTCTAATCACCATGTTCTTCACAAAACTTGAATTCATAGAGATAGGAAGAAGAGATTAACAAAACATAACAAAAGACTTAATTAAAACTCAAAATAAAAGGTTTACAAATCCTAAATCATAAACATAAGAGAAGAAAAAACTAGGCTTAGGTAGCTTAGGGTTTTAGAAACCCAAAATTAAGTATTTATAGTGGGGAGCTCGATAGTGGCAATTTCGTAAATAAATGGGTCTGATTTTGGCCTTTGCAGAGAAATCCATCGGCCAGTTTTTACCGATGAGGGAGGCCGATGGATTCTCTGGAAAATCTTAAGTTCAGACGCAGAGATTCATCGGTCTTGTCAGGCCGATGGGAGAGGCCGATGGATTCATAACTTCCTCATCGGTTGAATTTAACCGATGAGAGACACCGATAGATTCACTGTCGACTTCATATCTCTTCTTCTCCATTCCTTGAGCCCTCCTTTGGATTCCTAAGCATCTCAAAACCTCCAAGCACTCCAATAACCTACACAAACACAAGAAAACACTCCCAATGCAACCTAAAGATGCTAAATCCTAAACTAGACACTAACAAACTCTAAATGCAAACAAAGATCAAGAAAAAGTCAAGAATGAAAGCTAAATCAAACTAAAACATGAACTAATCAACTCTTTAAATTCATGAAAACACAAGAATATCACAATTCAAGCAAAACCTTTGACAAAAAAAGACCAGTTTTCTTTGATGACATCTGAAAAAGAAGAACAAACTGATTAGATTTTCTTGAAACAAGAGCTGGCGATTGTTAGATTAATTTCAAAAATAAATAGTGCTATTTTTTTAAAAAAGTATCCAATTTCGAGAAATACATTGAAACCCGAATGTAATGCTAATTGTACTATTCGCCTCCCAGGTCATGGTTGGGACACAAACTCGCTTAAATACCAAAATGTAACACACATATCCTACTCACTCAAGACATCTTGTCACAAACCCTAACTTACAAATCATGTAACTCAAATAACCTCAATAATAACGAAAATGAACCAACTAATCCAACAATGCGATAAATCTAAATAAAATGTAATGCAATTATAAAACAATGTTTAAAACTAAAAATGGAAAACGATAAAATTCCAAGGCACATGATCCATCTAAGCGTCCATTTACTCAACAGTATCACCTAAAATGAAGGAAATAAGGAGTGCATAACAAGGGAATCACTCAGTGAGTGATTGGATGGTAAAGCGCAATCAACAGCCTCGGTTTAAACACATCAAATAAAATAATCTAGATTAAATATGCATATTCACGGCACATAATATGCCCAAGCAGTAAACAATGTTCCTACGTGTATCAAATGGTCACTCACACCCCTCCACTGAGGCTCTATGATGGATGTCGTGTCAACTTAGGTTGTCGTATCCCACACACAATACGGTCCAAGTACATAAATATGTCTCATTACCCCTCCCCCCCCCCCCGTGCATTCTCACCTACTAGCATCACTAGGCTTCTAACTATATATCTATATCACAAGGATTAACAATTAAACGACAATGCAAATCGTAAGTTGAATCTTCTATAATCATATCTCCAATTTAACATACAACCTAGTTAGACTTAGCAAAAAAACTGAACACATTTAGATACTAAACTACATATCTGAAGGTTAAAGACAAAAAACGAAAGTTGCTGAATAGCACTCACCTTAGAAAATGGTAAAAGTGCACTTTTGTGACTCATGATTCTTAAACAGACTCTAAATCTGAAATCAGGACGAAACATCGAGTCATAAAGGCCTTCGTTTGACTCAAAACGGGTAAGAGATGAGTAAGTTAAGGTCAACAGAAAATTCAATGGTCAACATTCAAAGTTAACCCGATTAAAGTTAACCCAGTCAACCCAAATCCATAACCAACCTGACCCATGACTCGACCTAACCCGATCCAACCCATGATTCGACCTGACTGATCTGACCCGACCGACCCAAACTAGGTCAAACAAAACCATATCAAATCAAGTTAAATCGCATAACTAAATCAAACCTCATAACCCAAATTAAACCGACAAACTAAATTGAACCGAAAATAAGAAGGTAAAGCTGGTCAAATAACCATTTCCGAATTGACTCACATGAGTTGACTCGGTCGTTGGCGGGTTGACTCAGTCTCCAGGGAGATTGGCGACGACGGCTTACCGGCGGAGGCGGCGGCGTATGACGGCGGCGATGGTTGCTCTCGGGAAGCACATGACCTTCACGCACCAAATTTGGCTGGCGCCTCGGGCAAAGGACTGTGATGCCTTTTGTGGTTCATGCTTCGTCCTGTCGAGATGAATCCGGTGGTGGTCTCGGATTTCCGACATTCCATATGGTTAGAAAGTTACATAGGTTTTTTTTTTTATTTCAGGTTAATGTAAAACGGAACAGAAAACATGTTTTCAGAATTACATTTTTCACTTGACAATGCTGTCAGAGTCGGTCCATGAATGGGTGGTTCTGGAATTGACGGTTCGTCACTTGCTCTCTCCGATGTCTTGATATATGCAGTTTCGGTAAGAGATTAAGGATTTTGTAGAAAAATAAAAAGGAAGAGGTCTATTTATAATCGGCTTACCTAGGGTTTCTAGATCCTATTGGGCCAAACGATGGGCTCGATTAATTCTATCATTATAATTGTCTCCTACTAATAAGGAATTCGCTTCCGAATTCATGTCCTTACTTGGTTGTTCACTTACAACTCCAAACAGCTTTGGGTAATCTGATTTAATATGTTCATCTGACTCTCAAGTTTTCTCATGAATATCGTCTATCTCCCAACAGACACTGACTATTAGAGTCACTTTCCCTTGAAATTCCCTCTCTCGACTCTCTAGAACCGCAACTGGTTGACTAGGTGCTGACAGATCCTTACTGAGATCACTGGGCGGATGCTGTAAAATAAGCTATGGATCTCTGAAAATTTTCCTCAGCACTGACTCATGAATACGTCGTGGAAGCCTGGCAACTTTGCTTATAGACCCAACCAATATGCTACTTCCCCAATACACTCATAATAGGATACGGTCCCATGTATCTTAGTTTAAGCTTCTTCAGCTTTTGAGTCTTAGCAGCTCCCATAAATCTCCTCATTTTCAGGTACACTAAGTCGCCCACCTCAAACTCGAAATCTCTTCTACGCTTATATGCATAAATCTTTTGACGAACATGGGCTTCCTTTAGCCACCTCTTGAGAATTTCAGCTTGCTTTCTGTTTCATGAACCATTACTGTTTTAAGTCTCTACACTCCCCTGAAGGATTGTTTAGTTGATCCTGATTCAATTCTTAGATTCATATCAACCTAAACATGCGGATCTAGGTTCTCTTGATTAGAAACAATGATTAGATCTCACCTTTTACCTGTTAATTGCAGCGGAAGGAGATAGAACAGGTCAGAGATCAGAGAAACACCGAGAGATGAATCCTCCAAAGGGTCACACACGCGATCACAGAAAACGGCTGCTAGACCGAGCTGATAGGAGGCGCAGGAAGAGAGAGGTTTCGGCGCTGGGGCTAGGGTTAAAGAAGAAAACAGACTCGAGTTTTATTTATAAAACTCGTCTGGTTCCTCTTGGGCCATTTGGCCATTCGCGCACTGTGTCGATCGACACATCATGTGTATCGATCGACACACAGTGGCTAAAACCTTTTATTCTCTCTAAGTACAGTAAATGCCTGGCACTTTTACCGTACTTCTGCTAAGCCATTCCTACACATTTTCATGTTAGCTTAGGCGTGTGACCCATATGGGATCATATAATAGAGGCAATAAGTCCAAGACTTATAGATCATGAGCGGACTCTAGCAAGCCATCATGACCCCCAGTATTATATGACTTATGTCTGATCATTGACATACTCTTACTTTCTAGAGACAGTACCGAGATTACTGGACACAATTCCAACAATCTCCCACTTGTACTGGAATCTCTGTATTCATAATCCTTTTGTCACAATATCTCGATTAGTCATAAGGCAAGATTGGTGTCATCCTTATAAAGCCTAATCTTGTTCATCGGACTCTGATTTGATACTGACAATCCAAACGACTCGGGACAGTCCGTTTGAGCATGGCCATGCATTTTCCAGTATTCAAATCTCCGATTGGCCTAGAGATATTCACTCCATTTATATTGGAGGGACAAATTCCGTCTTATTCCATCACTGTAAACTACTCATTTCATAATGTACCCAAACAAGGTCCTTATAACTATCGCAGAACGATAGCGTTAGACAATGATCAAAGTGCATCAGTCCATGTGCAGTCACATGCATGCGAACTCAGGTCTAAGGACTATACTCTATAGTCGTAGTGAGAATCTCTTATGACACAGATATAAATATCCTGAAGAGTTCTCATAATCGGGTCTTGTCCGGTTGTATGTTCCCAACATACACCTATGTATTGACTTTGATGCCGTGCATCTATGACACACTGAGACTTTGTCATAAGTCACATATCAATCCAGTCTCTCACGGTTGTTGGTGTTCCAATTTCAACAACCTTCGACTAGGGACATGATGATATAATCCATCTATCAAATATAGGGTCTCATGATCAAGCTAAATGACTTTGATGACTCAAGATCAAGTCACTTACTTCGATGACCTATAAAATGGTTTATATCACTTTGGAACGATTATTTCATCACAGTTAAAATAATCTTGAAATAATAATTTCATTAAACATAAGAATGTTTTACAAGAACATATCAAATAACTAAATAAAAGCCCTCAAACTCCCACTCAAATTTAGATTACATTTCAATGTCTCTAATGCCTACAGCTTCAGTCAGAAACTCGAGCTTAGGCCTTGGGAGTGGCTTTGTCAACGGATCAGCGACGTTATCATCTGTCTGAACTCGGCTGATCTTGACTTCCTTTCTATTAATGATGTCACGTATCAAGTGAAATCTTCTTAGAACATGCTTGGATTTCTGGTGTGATCTTGGTTCCTTTGCCTGAGCAATAGCACCATTGTTATCACAAAAAAGTGCCAGAGGCTCAGCCGCATCTGGTATCACACCTAGTTCAATAATGAACTTTCGTATCCAAACAGCTTCCTTCGCAGCTTCTGAGGCGGCGATATATTCAGCTTCTGTAGTGGAATCAGCAACGGTGTCTTGCTTGGAGCTTCTCCAACTGATTGCACCGCCATTCAGACAAAAGATATAACCGGACTGTGACCGGAAATCATCTTGGTCTGTCTGGAAACTTGCGTCCATGAATCCACTGACTTTAAGCACATCACTTCCACCGTACACTAAGAACTTATCCTTAGTATGTCTTAGATACTTCAAGATATTCTTTACGGCAATCCAATGGTTTTCACCTGGATTTGACTGGTATCTACTCGTCATGCTCAATGCATAAGCAACATCAGGACGAGTACAGATCATGGCATACATGACAGATCCTATTGCAGATGCATAAGGAATATTCTTCATGCGCTCAAGCTCAGCAGCCGTCGTAGGGCTCTGCTTCTTGCTTAGCGTTGTGCCATGTACCATTGGCGTGAAGCCCTTCTTGGAATCCTTCATGCTGAATCTTTGTAGGACTTTGTCAATGTATGAATCTTGACACAAGCCTATCAGCCTTCTAGATCTATCCCGGTAGATCCTGATTCCAAGAACGTATGCGGCTTCACCCATGTCTTTCATGGAAAAACAACTTCCAAGCCAGTCCTTTACGGACTTCAGCATTGGAACGTCGTTTCCGAGAAGCAGTATGTCATCGACATACAGAATAAGAAATACTATCTTGCTCCCACTAGTTTTCTTATACACGCATTGTTCTTCTTCGTTTCTGATGAAGTCAAATTGCTTGATCGCTTCATCAAAACGAAGATTCCAGCTCCTCGATGCTTGCTTCAATCCATAAATGGATTTATGAAGCTTGCATACTTTCCCAGCATTCTTTGGATCTATGTAACCGTCAGGTTGCGTCATATACAGATCCTCTTCCAGAATACCATTCAGGAAGGCGGTTTTCACGTCCATCTGCCAAATTTCATAATCATGAAAAGCTGCAGTTGCTAGTAGAATCCGAATAGATTTCATCATAGCCACTGGTGAATAGGTTTCATCGTAATCCACACCGTGAACTTGTCTGAAACCTTTTGCCACCAACCTGGCTTTGTAAATCTGGACATTTCCATCCACGTCAATCTTCTTCTTGAAGATCCATTTGCACTCGATGGCTTTTACACCAGCGGGTAAGTCAACCAACGAAAATACTTGGTTGACCGACATGGAGTCCATTTCGGAATCAGTGGCCTTGCGCCACTTAGAGGAATCTGGGCCCATCATGGCTTGATTGAAGTTCGATGGTTCATCACCATCAATGATCAGAAGATCATGACAGTCAGTCACGAGGAATCCTTGATATCTCTCGGGTTCGTGACGGATCCTCCCGGATCTTCGAACTTCAGGTACTACAGGTTCAGGCTCTACAATTTCTTGTAGGTCCTCCTGCTGCTCTTCCTCATTAGGTTGAGCAGTATCCTGTTCATCTTGAATTTCTTCAAGCAGTACCTTACTCCCATTGTCTTTCTTAGAGAGAAACTCCCTCTCAAGAAAGTTACAATCCCGGGCAACAAAGATCTTGTTCTCGGAACGTAGATAGAAGTAATAAGCCTTGGTTTCCCGTGGATAACCAATGAAGTAGCATTTGTCAGATTTTGGTGTAAGCTTATCTGAGATCAATCTCTTGACATAGGCTTCACAACCCCAAATTCTGAGATAAGACAGCACTGGAGCTTCTCCAGTCCATAATTCATATGGTGTCTTTGCTACTGCTTTCGATGGCGCTCTATTTAGAGTGAACACTGCTGTTAGCAGAGCATATCCCCAAAGGGATATTGGAAGGTCTGTGTGACTCATCATAGATCGAACCATATCCAATAAGGTCCGATTTCTCCTCTCAGACACACCATTCCATTGAGGTGTTCCGGGAGGAGTGAGTTGGGACACGATCCCACACTCTCTTAGATGATCACTGAATTCTTGGCTTAAGTATTCTCCTCCTCGGTCGGACCGAAGAGCCTTAATGCTTTTGCCAAGTTGGTTTTGTACTTCATTTTGGAATTCTCTGAACTTCTCAAAAGATTCAGACTTATGTTTCATTAAATAAACATATCCATACCTACTGAAATCATCAGTGAAGGTAATGAAGTACTGATAGTTTCCTCTTGCATTAGTGGACATTGGGCCACACACATCAGTGTGTATCAGGCCCAACAAGTCACTGGCCCTCTCGTTAGGTTTATTAAAGGGGGCCCGTGTCATTTTGCCCATCATGCAGGATTCGCATTTCTCACATGACTCAAAGTCAAATGAGCCAAGAAGTCCATTCGAATGGAGCCTCTTGATGCGTTTCTCGCTGATGTGCCCTAAACGACAATGCCATAGAAAACGTTCGGTTCTCCTCATTAGGTTTGAACCGTTTGGTATTAATGTTATAAACTGGCGCGGATTGATCGAGTATGTAAAACCCATTCGTAAGAGGGGCAGAACCATAGAACAAATTGTTGCGATTGAAGGAACATAATTTATTCTTAACTGAAAAATCATAACCTTCCAAATCCAACAAAGAAATTGAAATAATATTCCTGCTTATAGCAGGTACAAAATAACAATTATTGAGTTCTAAAATCAATCCCGAAGGTAAAGACAACAAGTATGTGCCTACAGCTAGTGCTGGAACTTTCGCTCCATTCCCAACTCGTAGCTCCACTTGTCCTTGCTTCAGCCTTCTACTGTTGCTGAGTGCCTGCATATTAGTACAAATATGAGCCCCACAACCAGTATCCATAACCCATGAGGTATTATCAGAAGTAGTTGTATTAACTTCTATAACAAAAATACCTGTCGAAGAAGTCTCGAGAGTCTTCTTCTTCAATTCCTTTAGACCTTCTTGGAATTTCTTACATTCTCTCCTCCAATGCCCTGGTTCTTTACAGAACCTGCATATGTCAGTTGACCCAGCCTTGGACTTGGGTTTGGGCTTTGGCGTGTCCTTGTCCGCGACTTGGACAGCCTTGGCCTTTCCCTTATCCTTAGCAGAGGATTTCTTAAACCCCTTGCCCTTTTGCACCATAAGCACATTGGGGTCCTTGGCGGTTTTCCTCAAGTTGGGCTCTGCAGTCTTGAGCATTCCGTGAAGCTCAGGCAATGTCTTACTCAAGCCATGCATGTTAAAGTTCAGAATGAACTGATCATAGCTTGCAGGTAATGACTGCAGAATGATGTCGCAGGCAAGTTCCTGGCTGATTGGGCAGTCGAGTTTCTGAAGATGATCGAGATAACCCATCATCTTCAAGACATGAGGACTCACTGCCGCATTCGCAGCCAACTTGCAGTCCAAGAGGTTCTTAACTGTTTGAAACCTCTCAGTCCTAGCCTGCTCCTGAAAAAGCGATTTCAGGCTTGCCATTATCTCAATTGGTGACAACACACTCTCGAACTGCATTTGCAGCTCACCAGTCATTGTCGCCAACATAAGGCAATACACATCATTTTCATCTGACGAATGCTTTTCCCAAGCATTATGCAGAGTCCTGGCGGCATTGTTAGCAGGCCTCTCGGGGAGAGGATCACGAAGGACATAATCCTTCTTCTCCTGCTTGAGGACCAGCCTCAAGTTCCTTGACCACATCAGGAAGTTCGTTCCAGTCAGCTTCTCCTTCTCGAGAACAGACCGGATTGAGAATGTGTTTTGTGTGCTTGTAGTAGTCATAGCTGAAATATATAGATAAAAAGGTTATTAGTTAAAATGTTCAATATGATTAATCTCGTATTAAATTTAATATGATTAATCACGCATTATATTCAATAACATAAGTTACCCTCAATAGAATATAATGATTCCAAGATCCACATATAACTAAGATCAAAGTGGGCCACTGGCCATCACCCAACCTTAGCTTATATCGGTAAGCCCTATATCGGCTAATTATATCCGTGATATAACTCTTGGTTGTGAATCTGGGCCCGAGGCCCAATCCACTCTGATGTCTCAAGGCCCGGGACTCCCGATGGCCCAGTCAAGAAAACCAGACTATACAGTCATGTAATCATTAATGTCTGGGACTCCCAATGACATTTATGAATCACAAACCGTCTTATCCACGCAAAAGCAGACACCCTCACACTGTAAGGCCATGAATACAATTGAATGGGCTTCGACAGCTGACATAGAATGGACAAGACATCCAACGCTTGATATTGTTTGAGGTTCGTAGGTTTATTTAAAAAATTCATTCCCAAAATAGAAGATTACTATTTCGGGAAACTTTCCATTTTTGGAAACCTACTATTTTTGGAAACTTTCTAAAATTGGAAACTTTCTAAAAACGGAAACTTTCTAACTCTAGAAATTTCTTTAAAATCCAAAACCCGCAAATCTAGAAACTTCTAATATAAGAAACTTTCTAATTTCAAAATTTCGGAAACTTTAATTTAAAATCGACTTTATAATTTTATAAAATAAATTCTAAATTAATCTGAAGAAAGACTCAAATAATTGGCCCAATTGTTTTAACTTCTTGGCCCGAGGCCCAAGAATTGGTCCATGTCCAAGACATGACCCAATTGTCCAATTAAATGACATAACCGGTCTGGTTCATTAAAATTGGTCTAACCAAATTTTAATTACTACGATGACCACAATTGTCAACCGGTTATTTACTAAACCGGATTTTCTCAATTTATTTGGTCCAACCAAATCAAATTAGAAAATCCTGGTTTAGGCACAAAATCCAATTTTTCGACTTTGGATTTCTTATCCCGGTTTAACCAGACTTAATAAAATTATTAAATCTGTTTATTAAACCGTGACGTTTATAATTTTAATAAAATCATTAAACCGAGCCTTAAACCAACCATATCGGTCGATGAACCAACCGCATCGATCGATCCATCAACCGCATCGGTCGATGCTCTAAGCATCAATCCTGCATCGATCGTGCATCGATCCTGTATCGATCGATGCTCTCACGCATGCACGGACGGTTATCAGGTTTGGCAGAGATATTCTCGGATTGTGTCGACCGATCCATGCGATCGTATCGATCGATCCATGCGATCACAGCCGATTCTCACTTTTGAAAAATCGCATTCCAAATCAATATAGTTTGGTTTTTGCGATTTCAGATGTGTTTAGGTTTCAATTCCTTGTTGCTTAAGTGATTTCTCTTATCAGTAGTTGATTCAAAACACTTCTTAAACAAGAAAACAATCCTAAACTTGAATCTAAACAAGAAAAACCAGAACCAATAGCTCTGATACCACTGAAGGATTGTTTAGTTGATCCTGATTCAATTCTTAGATTCATATCAACCTAAACATGCGGATCTAGGTTCTCTTGATTAGAAACAATGATTAGATCTCACCTTTTACCTGTTAATTGCAGCGGAAGGAGATAGAACAGGTCAGAGATCAGAGAAACACCGAGAGATGAATCCTCCAAAGGCTCACACACGCGATCACAGAAAACGGCTGCTAGACCGAGCTGATAGGAGGCGCAGGAAGAGAGAAGTTTCGGCGCTGGGGCTAGGGTTAAAGAAGAAAACAGACTCGAGTTTTATTTATAAAACTCGTCTGGTTCCTCTTGGGCCATTTGGCCATTCGCGCACTGTGTCGATCGACACATCATGTGTATCGATCGACACACAGTGGCTAAAACCTTTTATTCTCTCTAAGTACAGTAAATGCCTGGCACTTTTACCGTACTTCTGCTAAGCCATTCCTACACATTTTCCTGTTAGCTTAGGCGTGTGACCCATATGGGATCATATAATAGAGGCAATAAGTCCAAGACTTATAGATCATGAGCGGACTCTAGCAAGCCATCATGACCCCCAGTATTATATGACTTATGTCTGATCATTGACATACTCTTACTTTCTAGAGACAGTACCGAGATTACTGGACACAATTCCAACATCCCCCACTTATGTCCATCATAGTGGTGTATGATACGTCCTATCATAAAGAGCCTCATATGATACCATCTTAATGCTTGAATGATAGTTATTGTTGTAGGCAAACTGTGCAAGCGGAAGATAGTGCAACCAATTCCCTTCCCAATCCAAAAGACACGCCCTGAGAATATCCTCTAGAGTATGTAAGTCTTCTCTGACTGACCATATGACTGCGGATCATAAGCCGTACTCATACATTTCCTCGTCTGCATCACCCTTTGAAAGACTTGCAAAAAAGTAGATGTCAATTTTGCGTCAAGATCTCACTCTATGATGACATACATCCCATGCAAACTCACAATATCACCAACAACCTATGTGCTAACTGAGGTGTCTGTCTATCTTCTTAATCGCTAAGAAGTGAGCTGACTTGGAGAGTCAATCTTCAATAACTCAAATTGTATTCTTCCCACCACCAGTCGTTGGCAATCCAGTAACAAAATCCATAGTCACCATGTTCCATTTCCACTGTGGCATAGACAGACTCTTCATTAAACCACTAGGCATCTGATGGTCAGTCTTCACCATCTGACAACACAATACAAAGGTAACCAAATCTCTCTTCATATCATTTTAATGGTAGTATCGTGATAGGTGTAGTTTTAACCCTATTCTAAACTGCAAGTGCACAGTGATGTTGTTGTAGTACTTAGGGTATCGAATCCACAGGGACTCTGGTCAACGATAGATGAAAACATAAGTGATTAAACTAGGAGAAAGCAATATGGGAAAGCAGTAAATCAGACAGCAGAAAGTAAATCAAGCGAGTTGTGAGCAAGGAAGCGAAGCGTTGGGTTTCAGGAGTTCTCAGGAAATCAGGAACGCAAGCAATCAATCAGTCTAGATCTAATCAATAACTGTTCTAGAACTCAAAACACGGATATAGAATTAACCAAATTCCTTTGCGATAATTCTCTAAGTCTAAGTGCAGCAAACCAAACTTTCGTTTGCGAGAACTAACAGATTAAACCAGCATTAATTCCAAGTTTGATATGTTCACAATTAAACTAAACCAAACTTCCGTTTGCGAATAGTTTAGTTGCTTATCTAGGTTCTTTCTAGTTAAATTAACCAACTTCCGCCGCATTAATCAACCTAATATCATAATTCTGATTAGCTACTTCAGATTAAGCATTAAGAACAACCTAAACAAAGAACTAGCAGATATGAATCCCTACAGATTGATTTAAACTATAATTCTCTGAAATCCCTAATGAGAATCCTTCAACCTAACAGGTAAACTACTCAGACATGTTCATCGAAACAGAAAACATCTTAAGTAGAAAACCAAATATCATAAAACAGAATAATCAACAGGGGTTCGAAATCCTCTCTCTTTCGAGAGCAAGATCAGCCCCTAAGGCTCTCTGAAATAAAATAATACTTAAAAGTAAAGTGTAGCCTAAACAATGGCTTAAAAACCCTTATATAATAGCTAAAACACGTTTTGGGCTTCTGTGTAAATATCTGGGCTTTTCTGCAAAATCAGCATTCTTCATTAAATCGGCGAGTCTGGCCCATTCGCATATGCAACGATCGATGCAGGTTTGCAACGATCGACGCAGTCTTCACAACTGGACAGTGAACTCTGTCTCTCGGACCAAATCTCCAAAATACACCAAACAGCTCCAAAATCTCCACTTCTGCTCCAAATGTGTCTAAACCTGTAAACATACTAAAAAGACTCCAAAACATAACATAAGACTCGATAAATAAGGCATATACCATGGTTAAAACCGGTAAAATCCATGGTATATCAACTCCCCCACACTTAGCTCTTGCTTGTCCTCAAGCAAGTAAAGAACTAAAGCATAAGAAAAGAAGTTTGAAAACACAGAAACTCATTTCGTCCTAGGAACTTTCACAATCACATTCACTTAGTAAGCCACTGAAAACTTTCCTGCAGAACTCAAGACCACAATATACTTCCCCCACACTTAGCAACTGTCCTAAGTAAACTCCACAATCACATTCACGCATTCAAATTCACCCTACTGACTTCTGCAAGTATTTAAGTGCGGTCTCACCTAAGGAGTATCGATCAAAGGCACATAGATTCTTACCTTATCAGCTCTAGACCACCATACTATCTTTCTCTAGTCCCTTTCTTCTCTTTCCCTTCCTTAACAACTGATTTTTCCCCACTGGGTATCATTTTATTTTTTTTATCAGTGTTCTTCCCGTTTTGGGGTGTACTTTGGACACATTCCATGGATCACATGAGAGAAAATAGTGTTTGCTACCATTCCCATGACCACTTCGGAGTTACTAACTCATCCTCAGTTTATTATTATTATTTTTTTACTTTATAGAAGGGGAGAAGGGAACTAAATAGGATAGGTTGACAGGCTGTGTCAGAACTAACAAGGGAATCCGACACAAAGTATACCAAGCCCTTAGGTGAGATATCTAAGTCAGTATTAAATTGAAGTCAGTAAAGGATCCTCTGATACCTGAAGTGATGTGGGTGTTCCCAGTAGGCTGATCTGTGTCTGGGTTTTCTAACAGTCATAGAGGCTCTGCAAGTCTGTCCAATGGTCACTTAGTTCCTGTTCAAGCGAAAAGTTTCCTCGAAAAATCGTAGTTTCATACAAATTTTGACTCAATAAAACAAATTTTGAAAAACTAAGAAAACAAAAGCGTGCGTCAGTAGCTTCCTCCCCCACACTTAAACTACACTGTCCCCAGTGTAATCGAAGCATGAGCTCGGTGAAAGAATAATCAAATTGAAGAACAAACCGAAAAGTTGCAGAATACTTACCTGTCGTCGCCCTGTGTCGATCGATGCCCAAGGGTGTCGATCGATGCACGGCGATTATCGCTCGCGGTTATTTAGATAACCGATGTCTGAACCGCAATTGAATCGGTAAACCACAAATCGTGACTGCATCGACCGATGCACTATATGTGTCGATCGATGCAGTGCGATTCTGCCTGTTTCTCACGGCTCTGAACACACTTAAAAGAAAAATCAAAATACCAAAATCAAAACGAAAAATGAAAATAAAAATGAACCTATTAGTGGGTTGCCTCCCACTCAGCGCTTGTTTTTAGTCATTAGCTTGACTATTGGAAAGAGATTGGATTCATGGTGGTTTCAACAGAGACTTTGAGTGTCTCTGTGAATATCTCTTCATCCAAGGAGGTGTATAGGCATTATGATCATGGGGCTTTCCAAGGAAAGAGAAATCAGAATCAGGGCGGGAGCGAAGCTTGGGCGGTCTACTGCGTTTTTCTGCATTCAAAACAATATGATCAGAAGGTTTAAGCTTAGATGATTTGTTCCTTACCTTTGATGTAGATCTGATGTTTGGGGCTTTCTGCTTATGAGCAGTTGCAGGTACTGAAGATGTTAGAGCAGGTTCAAGAGGAACTGCCATCTTCTTCTTTCCACTATCAGATATTGTAGTTCCACCAATCTGAACTTCTTCTTCCAGATGACCATCAGTGGAGATCATCTTCTTTGCATGAACTCGCGAAGCTTCAACTGGTGGTGTTTTATTCACCTTCTTATCTATCACTTTCATGCAGTTAGCCACTTCTAGATCTTGTCTGGAAGGTTTAGGAACCTTAGGATATGGCACTGGGGGCTTGTAAGCTTGTTCTGGTACTGTTGCAGGTTTCTGGACATGTGTGCGTTTTGTGTCGATCGTTGCATGATGTGTGTCGATCGATGCAAGGCGATTCTGTTTCTCGAGAGAACTCGAAATTGCCGTCAGAATGGCGTGTCGATCGTCACATAGGGGGTGTCGATCGATGCATGTATCAGGCAGACAATATTCATCCAGAAAATCCGAGATTATGCTCTCTTCTTCACCTAGCAACTCAATCTCATCCCTTATGTTCACAGCATTGATGTGCAGCTTCCGTTCAGCTCTCTTAGCTTCATTTTGCCTCTCTATCGCTGCATCCAGGTCCTCCATATGTGTGCTCAAAGATTCAAGCTTCTCATTCAAATCTTCATACAAAACATCCATCTTTGAGTTGAAGGACCTATAAATCTGTTGTTGTCTCTCAAGGTACTGCTCTATCATGATTTCCATTCTGCTCTCATGAGCTGTAGGTGCAGGCGGTACTTGGTAAAAAGAAACGCTACAACTCCTTGAGAAGGCATTGCCCTGTTGCTGGAAAGGTCCCTGAAAAGCAGATTCCTGACTGTAGAATTCATTCCCTCCAACGTAGTTGATAGCTTCTTGCCCATACTTTTCAAGTACAAGACTATGCAGAGACTCTACTTTGCTCTTTAACCAAGTTATCTGCGAGTTGTCAATCCCTGGATTGAAGAAATCATACATATTCCTTACGATATGTGTCGATCGATGCAGGAGAAGCGTCGATCGATGCAAGCGCGATGATGTGACGATCGACACACAGGACCGTGTCGATCGTTGCAGGGCGATTACAGGCGTACCTGAAACGCAAGAACAGAAAAAGAAAAAAAAAATTAGTAGCAAAAATTAAAAAAACGAAAATCCTAGTCTAAACCCTAAGTTCAAATCTATCGAGAACTCAAAAGAGTCCCCGGCAACGGCGCCAAAAACTTGATAGGTGTAGTTTTAACCCTATTCTAAACTGCAAGTGCACAGTGATGTTGTTGTAGTACTTAGGGTATCGAATCCACAGGGACTCTGGTCAACGATAGATGAAAACAGAAGTGATTAAACTAGGAGAAAGCAATATGGGAAAGCAGTAAATCAGACAGCAGAAAGTAAATCAAGCGAGTTGTGAGCAAGGAAGCGAAGCGTTAGGTTTCAGGAGTTCTCAGGAAATCAGGAACGCAAGCAATCAACCAGTCTAGATCTAATCAATAACTGTTCTAGAACTCAAAACACGGATATAGAATTAACCAAATTCCTTTGCGATAATTCTCTAAGTCTAAGTGCAGCAAACCAAACTTTTGTTTGCGAGAACTAACAGATTAAACCAGCATTAATTCCAAGTTTGATATGTTCACAATTAAACTAAACCAAACTTCCGTTTGCGAATAGTTTAGTTGCTTATCTAGGTTCTTTCTAGTTAAATTAACCAACTTCCGCCGCATTAATCAACCTAATATCATAATTCTGATTAGCTACTTCAGATTAAGCATTAAGAACAACCTAAACAAAGAACTAGCAGATATGAATCCCTACAGATTGATTTAAACTATAATTCTCTGAAATCCCTAATGAGAATCCTTCAACCTAACAGGTAAACTACTCAGACATGTTCATCGAAACAGAAAACATCTTAAGTAGAAAACCAAATATCATAAAACAGAATAATCAACAGGGGTTCGAAATCCTCTCTCTTTCGAGAGCAAGATCAGCCCCTAAGGCTCTCTGAAATAAAATAATACTTAAAAGTAAAGCGTAGCCTAAACAATGGCTTAAAAACCCTTATATAATAGCTAAAACACGTTTTGGGCTTCTGTGTAAATATCTGGGCTTTTCTGCAAAATCAGCATTCTTCATTAAATCGGCAAGTCTGGCCCATTCGCATATGCAACGATCGATGCAGGTTTGCAACGATCGACGCAGTCTTCACAACTGGACAGTGAACTCTGTCTCTCGGACCAAATCTCCAAAATACACCAAACAGCTCCAAAATCTCCACTTCTGCTCCAAATGTGTCTAAACCTGTAAACATACTAAAAAGACTCCAAAACATAACATAAGACTCGATAAATAAGGCATATACCATGGTTAAAACCGGTAAAATCCATGGTATATCATATCGCTTAAGATCCCGATACATCTTGGTGTTCCCTGGATAAATAGAGAATCATGAGTAATGTTCTTGCTGCAATATTTACTTTATCACATGCTCTTCCTCAAGCACACCCACTCGATTTTTATACTGAAAAATCTCATTCGCTGCAGTGTGATAACCAAAAACCTCCTTATTGATCTGCTTATGCAATGTCTTATTCTTTTCTTGGGCTTGATTAATTCTCCAAAATAAATCTGCCTTCAAAGCCTCAATACCAATTGTATCTCCATCTACAATGGTTACACATAATATCAAACTAGCTAATGTCTCAATCAGCTCTCGGACCTCCTAGGTCAATGCTTATGCGCCTGCTTAATATATATGCTACCTGGTTGGTCTTACCCATATGCAGTGGCGGAGGCAGAAATATTTTTTACGGGGGTCAATATAATATAATTATAAAATTTTATAAAATTAGTTATTTTTTAAAAAATATTAATTTAAAATAAATTTTAATATATTGAGATATTACAATTCGTTTTTAATAAAAATCCAACTAAATAATATTATTCTATGATAAACCTCGTAAATTATGAATATTTTTCAAAGTATATATATATATATATATATATATATGGTTCTTGTGATTTTATAAATACTAAAATTTGGTATAATAAGTGAATAGAGTAACATTAATGTCTATTTCTATTTTTCATAGAATATTAGTGAGAAACAATGGTATAACATAATTTTTCATTTTATTATATAACTAAATGTATAGTGTAGTGTTAAATAAATAAATTGTTGGGTTTAAAGAAATTGAAAAACTTATGCGTATATAAGGAAAGAAGAGTAAGTAATTGATGAATGAATCCCATAAAAGCCAAAAAGTAAGAGCTTTAATTATCTTTAGCACTACCAATTCAATTAAAAAATATTTAAGAGGGTGCACCGACAAGCATGAACGAAAAACATAGGGGTCAAACATTCCAATTTAGACCAAATCACCTACTAACATGTACTGTTTTAAGCTTACAAGCAGAAATCTATAAATGTCATGGGGGTCAGCTGACCCCCCTACCTATCAACTAGCTCCGCCACTGCCCATATGATAAGTAATCTTCAGATCATAATAGGCCAATATCTCAATCCGTTTGCGCTGCCTCAGATTTAAGTTCTCCTGAATAAAAATGTAATTTAGACTATGGTGATCTGTGAGAATCTGAATCTGCTCTCTATACAAGTAAACTCTCCAAAATTTGCATGTTCTTCTCTACTCCACGAATAAATCAAAATATCTTCAATAAATACTTACACACACTTATTCAAGTGCTCGGGAAATACATCATTCATAAGCTTCATAAATAATATTGGAGCATTACTCAGCCCGAATGGCATTACCAAAAACTTATAGTGCCCACAATACGTTCGAAAGGTTGTCTTTCGCATGTCCTTATCTGCTACCGCTATTTTAGATACTAGGATGCCAAATTAATCTTAGAAAATCAAGAAGTTCCCTGCAACTGATCTAATAACTCATCAATCCTCGACAACATATATTTTTGTTCTTGATGGTGACTTTTTTCAAGCCTCTGTAGTCAATAAAAATGTCTGAAACTCTCATTTTTTTCTTGACGAACAATATTGGTGCTCCACAAATTGAAATGCTCGTTCTGATAAACATCTTATCTGAGAACTAATTCAGTTTCTTTTTCAGCTATGCCATCTCTATTGGGACTAAACAATATGGTGCTGGTGACACACGAGTCGTTCCCGAATCTTACTCAATAGTAAGAATGTCTTCTCTTGCCGGTGGTTTCCCCTTTAAGGTATCAAACACATCTTAATTCTCTGCAACAACGGGTAAATAACACAGCTCATGATCTCCATCATCATGAACCATATATATCGTAGCGAGAAATCCCTTAGCTCCTCTCTCCAACAACTCCTCTGCATGTTGATAACAGGAATTTGTTAATTCCTCGAGGTATCAATTCCTCTTACTTATCGTGTAGTAAGAGGTATCGAACCAATTGGGAATGGAATAAAACCAATATGAATACACCTAACCTTAAAAGCCAAGCAAATCCAAATTCAAGATGAGATTCTAATAGTTCTAAGTTCAATTACAATAACAAGGCAATCAAATTGAAATAAAAGAGAACTAAGCTAGCAAACACAAAGACAATCAAATACTAAGGATAAGGCTCATGAGTATAGGTCAATGGATTATTGACTCGGGATGATCTCGGGATGCTAATCAAGCTTCAAACAAGCTAACCTCCTAGCAAGAACACAATAAGCTAATTAGCCTAATCTCTTAGAGCTAATCTCTTCACTTAATCCTAATTCAAGAACAAACTCTCATTTGTGAATTAAGACCAAGCAAGCATTCAATCAAGTTCTAAATAGCCAATAATCACTCTAGACATTCATTTTCATGAGCTAGAATGTGAAAATCCTATCAAAGCTAAAACTGGAATTTCATCGAACACATGGTGGGCAAGAAATCCTAAACATCCTAGTCAACTTTATCAAGGTTAAATAGGCATTAAGCACACTTAGATAGAAGAGATTTAAGAAAGATTAAACATTAGACATCCCTTATTCATCCCTAATCAAGCTAATCCTACCTAACCCATAAACCCTATGAGAAACTACTCACTAATCATCATGTGATCAACAAAACCAAAATAGATTGTGTTAATCATTGGTGATTAGAGAGAATAGAAGGATTAGAAAGAAGAAATCTCAAAAGAAGTACTTGGATTAAATCAAAATCAAACTTGTTCTTACAAAGTGCTTAGAACCTAAAAATAAAGCTTAAGGAGACAACAAAAATCAGGTTTTTGACTTTAAATAGTAAAGGGGTGCGAACCGGGTCAACCCGGAACAAACCGGGTATTGACCCGGATCCAACTGAAAATCTGGGGTCTGTATCGGCCAGCCAAACCGATATGCTAGCCGATATGGTCTTGTTCTGGGACGAGTATCGGCTGGGTTGACCGGTATGGAAGCCGATACAAACTCTCGGATTTTTGGTCGAAGGAACGTATCGGCCTGCTAGGCCGATATGAGCTTCCTGAAATTAATCCGAGACTTCGTATCGGCCCGTCTGGCCGATACTCCAACCGATATGGTCTTCTGGGATCTTGTCGAAGGATCGTATCGGCCCGCCTGGCCGATACTCCAACCGATATGCTTCCTTGCTGCTTCCTCCTTGGTTCTTTGAGCTCTAGACTCCCCTTCCAAGCTCACCAATGCTCCTAGACACTTCCAATCACCTGCAAAAGCACAAGAAACACTCCATATGCAACCTAGAATGCTAAATCCTAGCCTAAATGCCTAAACACTCTAAATTCCAACAAGAAACAATAAAGAGACATGAGTGAGAGCAAAAGGGATCAAAATAAGAGCATAAACACTATCCTAGATGCATGAAAATGTATGAATATCACATGTAATATGGAAATGATGAGAACTTCCTTATTAGTCTGAGTGCCTTGTAATGTGATCTTCCCATCTGCTCTCGGGATATGCACTCTTTCTCTTAGGCAATCCAACATAACTTCATGCCGCTACAGCCAATCCATCCCCAAAATCATACCGTAATGGTTCAACACCATCTTTGCCAAACCTCCGACGAACTCAACTCCCCTAGCAACACTGGTACCTCTCGATGAAAGCTTGTAATTCCTAGATTCTTTGTGTCAGCTTTTTGGATCCACTTATATCATGGCTTGACCCAACCCTAAACGGCCAACACTTAACGAAACTAGAACTTACAAAGGTATGTGAAGCTCTAATGTAAAGAAGGTGTAAGCTGCCTCACCTCCCAACCAAAAAAGATCCTACACAAGTTTTTTAACTATTAATAAATCCACAAAAGAAAACATACTCACAAAAATAATCAAATATAACAAGAGACATGTACCTCCCTATTGTTTCGCTATAGCAAAAAAAAATCGCGGGAAGCGGCTTGACGTTTTGGTAGTATTGGCAGAAGCAACCCATGCACCCTCTGCGGGCATTCTCTGGAAAATGACCCTGCTTAACACAATTGTAGCAAGCCTTAGGTGCTTTCTAGTGTCATTGGTGTTGCAATATGCTTGAAAACTGAAGCATCCACTAGCTTAGCCTGACAATACTTAGCAACACGGCCCAACCGTCCACATGCATAACACTTTATTCAATTTTTAAAGTGATGGTGCTTACAACAGGAGTAGTACTGTGATCTTGACTGCTCCAATGTCCTCATATGTGTCTATGGAGCCTTTATAGGCTTTGCTTGTGTTGCCTTGAGGAATTTTTGCTCGTTAGTTATCCTCACCTCATGAAAAGCAACCTTCTCCACCAGTTCTAACAAGTTGAAGTAGTCCCTAATAGTATAACGGTTGTGAAAATAAACACGCAAAATCCTTCAGGAACCTCATGATCAATTTCTCATTATCCATGATACCTTTTGCAAACTTGCAAAGCTGACTGAACTCCCTCTCATACTCTCTGGCAATCATGGTACCCAGACAAACATCTTGAAATGCATTTTGCTTCTCATCCATGGTCTTTCTAGGGAAGATCTTCCTATTGAAATCCCTTCTGAAATCCTCGTAGTTAAGCTAATAGCGACTACAAGCTCCATGGGAAACTCCATTCCACTAAACCAGGGCATCATCTCTAAGATAATGAGTAACTAAGTCCAATCGATACTCTGATGGGCATCTTACATACTCCAAATTACGCTCCAACAACCTCCTTCAATTATATGTGCTAGTAGTATCCACAACTCTCTTAAAATTCTATATGTCCAACTTCTTCATCTGACTCATAGTTTCCCAACAAGTGGGTCAAATCTAAGTACAACAGGTGATGACAGTGTTAGTGGCGTAGGTGGTGGTAGAAATGTTCCATGTCCAACAACTTGTTGGGCATTCAGCTGCATCCCACCATCACACCTTGTGGTGTTTGCTGAGCAGCAGTGATTAGTCCTGCTTGAAGGGGAATATGAAGAATAACCTCCTTTGCTGCTACGCGAGCTTCCTCCTGTGCAGCTATTCTAGCAGCCTTATGTACAATACTCGAGCATCCTCCTGAGAAACCTGATGTACTGCATCCATAACAGCTTGTTTGGCTGTCTTCTCAACCATATGTCTGATCACATTCTGATCAAATGGCTAACCAACTGCTTTGTTGACCTCAACCTTAACTTGATTACCCGCAAGAGAATTATTCACTCCAAATGACTTGTTACAACTCTCAACTTTAACACCACGAGGAGAACCAATTCTTCTTGGCGTCATCTGAAAATAAAAAACAAGCTAATTAGTTTTTTGTTGAAACAAGAGTTGTATATTACTAGATTAGTACCAAGAAGAAATGGTGTTATTTTTAAAAAATTTCCAATCCTCACAATACATTTAAAATTATTGAAAACCGAATGCAATGCTGATTATACGATCTATTACTCGCCTACCGGATCAGGACGATGACGAAAAACTCACTTTGATACCAAAATGTAACACACGTCTCTTATTCACTTGAGACATTGTGGCACAAACCCTACCTTGCAACTCACGTAACTCCAATAAACTCGAAATAATCTCAATAAATAACCAAAATGAACTAACTAATCCGAAAATGCAATAAATTGAAATAAACTGTAATGCAATCGTAAAAGAATGTTTAAAACAAAAAAAAAACACGATAAACTCCCAAAGAATTCGATCCATCTAAGTGTTCATCTACTCGGAAGGCTCACTTGAAAGGAAGAAAAGAAGAAGTGAGTAACATGGGAATCACTCAGTGAGGTATGGGATGTTAAAACGAAATTCAACGGCCTTAGTCAAGACACATAATATACCCAAGAAGAAAACAATGTTCCTACGTGAATCAAGTGATCACCCACACCCCTCCACTGAGGCTCCGTGATGGATGTCATTTCAAATACACCACCCATAGTACGATTTATCGATCTTAGGACTCTAGCAACATATTGAATTAGGTTTTCGTGTCCCCACATACAATACGTTCCAAGTACAGAACTATGTTTTGTACCCCCACATTCTCACCTACTAGCATCACAACGCGTCTAACTCTATATATATCACAAGGAATAAAAACTAAACGGGAATACGACCAATAGGTTGAATCCTCTATACTAATATCTCCAATTTAAGATACAACCTAGTTAGACTTAGCAAAAAAACGGAACACACACACACACACACACACATATATATATACTAAACTACATATCTGAAGGTTAAATACGAAAAATGGAAGTTGTAGAATATCCTTCACCTTGGCAAATGGTAAAAGTGTACTTTGGGACTCATGGTGCTGAAACGGACTTTACATCAGAAATCAGGGCAAAAAAATCGAGGCAGAACGGCCTTCGTTTTATCCAAAACGAATAAGAGATGAGCTAGTTATGGTCAACAGAAAAGTCAACAAAAAGTCAACGGTCAACGGTTAAATTCAAACTGGTCAGAGTCAACCATACCCAGACCCGACCCGACTTGTGTTGGGATAGTGTCCTGAAATCACACTTGTACTCACTCCTGATGATAGTTGTGTGTCGAGATCAGACATTCGTATAATACTGGGCGGTTGCAATGTTTTGCTAGAAGCCTCTTGCAGTCTGTAAGTTGTAGACTTACTGCCAGTATTATATGATCCTATAGGGTCACACACCTAAGCAAACTGGAAGCATGAAAGTGGGAATGATCATTATGGTAATGATCATACTTATGTGTATTGGATACACATTTACATAGAGTTTTACAATGTGTGTGTCGATCGATGCATGAGTGCGTCGATCGATGCAGGCTTTTCGTGGAGGTGTGTCGATCGACACAGTAAGTGTGTCGATCGTTGCACATCGGGTTCCGAAACTGATGTTTCGAATTAATGACGTAACCGAGCCGGGATTGTCCGACGGTTTGTGATGTCATTTCCAGGTCGATATATAAGGTCTTATATGGTCGACCTGAACCCTAGCCGTCTTCTCTTCTCTCTGACAGAAAAGCAGAAACACCAGAAACTCTTAGATCCCACAGATCCGACACTAGCATCCCGTTTCCAGCTTGTGTGCGTGTGTATCTAGTAGAGGCAAGGCATTTGCGTTGCTCACTGATCTCGTTCACCAATTCCGCTGCCAGTTCAAGGTAAGAACGAGGTTGGTAAATTCAATATATCAAACCCTAGATCCTAGGAGATCCAACAGTGGTATCAGAGCGTTGTTAGGGTTTAGCTATTGAATCTGATGCAATTAATTCGAAAACTGAGTTTGTTGAATTGATTATTGCCTGTGAAAATCGTGTTTTCAAGTGTTAATCTCGGATTAAAGCATCTGTTGAAAATTCGATACCTGTGTTCTCGCAGTGTGTCGATCGACACAAAGCTTGTGTCGATCGATGCAGAGCGAAAACACGTAAATAATTTTAGGGTTTGTCGCAGCGTGTCGATCGGTGCAAAGCGTGCGTCGATCGACACAGAGCGAAAACTCGCAAAATAATTTTAGGGTTTGTCGCAGCGTGTCGATCGGTGCAAAGCGTGCGTCGATCGACACAGAGCAAATACTCGTAAAAATCTTTTGGGTTGTTCGCATAGCGTCGATCGACACTAAGCTTGTGTCGATCGATGCACCGCGAAAACTCGCACTGTATCGATCGACGCACTGGGTGCATCGATCGATTCAGTTGGTTGGTTTCGGTTGGATTGGATTGAACCGGAAACCAATTTGATTGTGGTTAAGATGTGTCGATCGATGCAAAGGATGTGTCGATCGACACACAACTCGCAGACTCATGGGTTGGACTTCTAGTTGCGAATACCAAATCAAAATGAACCTTAACTTAATAAAACTAAATGTTTTAATTGCATTAATAACTTCTTGGATGTGTATTGGATATACATCAAGATAAAATAGTTCCTTTCCTCAACTAAATATCAAGTGATCTTGATGTCTTGCCCGATCTTGTCTACTGTCAAGACTCGTGTCATTTGTTGGATAATCTTGGAGTCCTCGGTATCCACTGCAACGTGAGTAAGGAAGGTGATCATTGACAGACTTGCAGTGCAACTGTCAGTGATCACAAGACAGAAAATGGATTGGTTTTACTTGACTGGGCTGTCAGAAGTTCTGGGCCCAGAGACATCAGAGTGGATTGGACATAGTTTGTCTTATCCACGACCAAGAGTTGTACTGAGTACAATCAGCAATGATTTGCTTACCTAAATAGCTAAAGTTTGAGTAACGGCGAGTCGCCCACTCGAATTTTAGTAATCTGAGGATCTTGGCTCATTGTATTCATCCGAGGAAACATAGTTTTGAATACAATACGAGTTTTCTTATTAGGTAAGAATTCTCATTTCTTGAGCATTATAACTAAAATCTACCTCTTTTGAATTACAGCTATGTCTGTCTCAAATCACATCAACACTTTCTCACTAAGATCCATCCTTGAGAAGGACAAGTTAAATGGATCTAATTTCTTGGAATGGTATCGGAACCTGAGAATAGTTCTCAGGCAGGAGAACAAGGAATATGTCCTTGAAAGAGTTCTCACCGAGAGGCCACGTTCCAATGCCCCGCAGACAGAAAAGAATGTTTGGGATAAGCATTCAGCTGATGTCAAAGATGTTAATTGTCTAATGCTGGTGACTATGAACTTTGAGCTGCAGAAGCAATATGAGAACGTGATGTCACCCATTGAGATGATTAACAGCTTAAAAGCTTTGTTTCAGGAGCAAGCTCGCACAGAGAGATACCAGACGGTTAAATCTCTCATGGATTGCAAGCTCGCTAAGGACAGTCCAGTAAGTCCTCATGTCCTTAAAATGATGGGTTACATTGATAACCTGGGGAAACTGGACTGTGCTATTAGCCAGGAGCTAGCCACTGACATGATTCTGCAGTCTTTGCCGTCGTGTTTTGATCAGTTCATCATGAACTACAACATGCAAAACATGACTAAGACATTGACTGAGTTGCACGGCATGCTGAAGACAGCAAAATCTCAAGAAGGCAACTCCCAGTGTACTGATGGTACAAGGGGGTAAAAGGTTTAAGAAACCTAAGAAGGATAAGGGAAAGGCCCAAGTTGTCCAGACTGAAAGTCAGGACAAGCCCAAGCCGAAGCCCAAATCCGGGCCTTCTCCTGAGGATAAATGCAACTACTGCAAGCAGTTAGGGCATTGGAAGAGAGACTGTAAGAAGTTCATGGAAGATTACAAGAAGCTGAAGAAGACATATGATGCGTCTGACTCAGGTATTTATGTTATCGAACTTAATTTTATGTCTTCTAGTTCTACTTCGTGGGTATTGGATACCGGCTGCGGTGCTCATATTTGTACTGATGTGCAGGCACTAAGAAACAGTAGGACGCTGAAGAAAGGACAAGTGGAGCTACGGGTCGGGAATGGAGCTAAGGTTGCTGCACTGGCCGTAGGCACCTACGAGTTGTCCTTACCATCAGGCATGGTTTTAATTTTAAATAATTGCTACTTTGTACCTGCGATAAGCAGAAACATAATTTCAGTTTCCGTTTTGGATTTGGAAGGTTTTGATTTTGCTGTTAAGAATAAAGTTTGTTCTTTTAATCGTGATGGTACGTTTTATGGTAGCGCCCCATTAGATAATGGGTTATATGTTTTAAACCAAGAAATGCCTGTCTTTAACATAAATACAAAGCGGTTTAAGTCCAATGACGAAAACCCGACTTTCTTATGGCGTTGTCGTTTGGGCCACATAAATGAGAAACGCATCCAAAGGCTCCATAGAAATGGGCTTCTGGGCTCATTTGATTTTGAATCATGTGAGAAATGCGAATCTTGTTTGATAGGCAAAATGGCTAGAGCCCCTTTCAACAAACCAAATGAAAGGGCCAGTGACTTATTGGGCCTTGTTCATACTGATGTATGTGGGCCGATGAGTACTGTTGCCAGAGGAAATTACAAGTACTTCATTACCTTCACTGATGATTTCAGTAGGTATGGCTATGTCTATTTGATGAGACACAAGTCAGAATCCTTTGATAGATTCAAGGAATTCAAGAATGAAGTACATAATCAACTTGGAAAAAGTATCAAAGTTCTGCGATCGGATCGCGGAGGAGAATACTTGAGTCAAGAATTCAGTGACTATCTGAGCGAGTGTGGAATTATTTCACAACTCACTCCTCCTGGAACACCCCAATGGAATGGAGTGTCGGAGAGGAGGAATCGAACCTTATTGGATATGGTTCGGTGTATGATGAGTCATTCAAATCTTCCACTATCCTTTTTGGGGATATGCTCTAGAAACGTCTGCGTTTACACTAAATAGGGTACCATCTAAATGAAGGATGTTTTGGTGTTAATCCTGATTCAGTTCTTCAGATTAAACAGACCTAAACATACGGATCTAGGTTCTCTTGATTAGAAACAATTAAGATCTCACCTTTTACCTGTTTATGCAGCGGAAAGAGAGAACAGGTCAGAGATCAGAGAGCCACCAAGTGATAACTCCTCCAGAGGTTCACACACGCACACCAAGCAGGAAGAGAGGCTGCTAGACCGAGCTGAGGAGGCGCAGAGAGAGAGAGAGAGAGGCGCGGCTGGGGGGCTAGGGTTAGGGAGAAAGAGATTTGGGTTTTAGTTTATAAAACCCTTCTCTTTCCCTTTTGGGCTTTTGGGCCCAAATACCAATCTGATTAAATCCCTTGGATTTAATCAGACCCATTTATCTCTCTCTAAGTACGACAAATGCCTGGCACTTTTACCGTACTTCTGCTAAGCCGTTCCTACACATTTTCCTGTTAGCTTAGGCGTGTGACCCATATGGGATCATATAATAAAGGCAATAAGTCCAAGACTTATAGATCATGAGCGGACTCTAGCAAGCCATCATGACCCCCAGTATTATATGACTTATGTCTGATCATTGACATACTCTTACTTTCTAGAGACAGTACCGAGATTACTGGACACAATTCCAACAATCTCCCACTTGTACTGGAATCTCTGTATTCATAATCCTTTTGTCTCAATATCTCGATTAGTCATAAGGCAAGATTAGTGTCATCCTTATAAAGCCTAATCTTGTTCATCGGACTCTGATTCGATACTGACAATCCAAACGACTCGGGACAGTCCGTTTGAGCATGGCCATGCATTTTCCAGTATTCAAATCTCCGATTGGCCTAGAGATATTCACTCCATTTATATTGGAGGGACAAATCCCGTCTTGTTCCATCACTGTAAACTACTCATTTCATAATGTACCCAAACAAGGTCCTTATAACTATCGCAGAACGATAGCGTTAGACAATGATCAAAGTGCATCAGTCCATGTGCAGTCACATGCATGCGAACTCAGGTCTAAGGACTATACTCTATAGTCGTAGTAAGAATCTCTTATGACACAGATATAAATATCCTGAAGAGTTCTTATAAGCGGGTCTTGTCCGGTCGTATGTACCCCACATACACCTATGTACTGACTTTGATGCCGCGCATCTATGACACACGGAGACTTTGTCATAAGTCACATACCAATCCAGTCTCACACGGTTGTTGGTGTTCCAATTTCAACAACCTTCGACTAGGGACAGGATGATATAATCCATCTATCAAATATAGGGTCTCATGATCAAGCTAAATGACTTTGATGACTCAAGATCAAGTCACTTACTTCGATGACCTATAAAATGGTTTATATCACTTTGGAACGATTATTTCATCACAGTTAAAAATAATCTTGAAATAATAATTTCATTAAACATAAGAATGTTTTACAAGAACATGTCAAATAACTAAATAAAAGCCCTCAAACTCCCACTCAAATTTAGATTACATTTCAATGTCTCTAATGCCTACAGCTTCAGTCAGAAACTCGAGCTTAGGCCTTGGGAGTGGCTTTGTCAACGGATCAGCGACGTTATCATCTGTCTGAACTCGGCTGATCTTGACTTCCTTTCTATTAATGATGTCACGTATCAAGTGAAATCTTCTTAGAACATGCTTGGATTTCTGGTGTGATCTCGGTTCCTTTGCCTGAGCTATAGCACCATTGTTATCACAAAACAGTGCTAGAGGCTCAGCCGCATCTGGTATCACACCTAGTTCAATAATGAACTTTCGTATCCAAACAGCTTCCTTCGCAGCTTCTGAGGCGGCGATATATTCAGCTTCTGTAGTGGAATCAGCAACGGTGTCTTGCTTGGAGCTTCTCCAACTGATTGCACCGCCATTCAGACAAAAGATATAGCCGGACTGTGACCGGAAATCATCTTGGTCTGTCTGGAAACTTGCGTCCGTGAATCCACTGACTTTAAGCACATCACTTCCACCGTACACCAAGAACTTATCCTTAGTATGTCTTAGATACTTCAAGATATTCTTTACGGCAATCCAATGGTTTTCACCTGGATTTGACTGGTATCTACTCGTCATGCTCAATGCATAAGCAACATCAGGACGAGTACAGATCATGGCATACATGACAGATCCTATTGCAGATGCATAAGGAATATTCTTCATGCGCTCAAGCTCAGCAGCCGTCGTAGGGCTCTGCTTCTTGCTTAGCGTTGTGCCATGTACCATTGGCGTGAAGCCCTTCTTGGAATCTTTCATGCTGAATCTTTGTAGGACTTTGTCAATGTATGAGTCTTGACACAAGCCTATCAGCCTTCTAGATCTATCCCGGTAGATCCTGATTCCAAGAACGTATGCAGCTTCACCCATGTCTTTCATGGAAAAACAACTTCCAAGCCAGCCCTTTACCGACTTTAGCATTGGAACGTCGTTTCCGAGAAGCAGTATGTCATCGACATACAGAATAAGAAATACTATCTTGCTCCCACTAGTTTTCTTATACACGCATTGTTCTTCTTCGTTTCTGATGAAGTCAAATTGCTTGATCGCTTCATCAAAACGAAGATTCCAGCTCCTCGATGCTTGCTTCAATCCATAAATGGATTTATGAAGCTTGCATACTTTCCCAGCATTCTTTGGATCTATGTAACCGTCAGGTTGCGTCATATACACATCCTCTTCCAGAATACCATTCAGGAAGGCGGTTTTCACGTCCATCTGCCAAATTTCATAATCATGAAAAGCTGCAGTTGCTAGTAGAATCCGAATAGATTTCATCATAGCCACTGGTGAATAGGTTTCATCGTAATCCACACCGTGAACTTGTCTGAAACCTTTTGCCACTAACCTGGCTTTATAAATCTGGACATTTCCATCCACGTCAATCTTCTTCTTGAAGATCCATTTGCACTCGATGGCTTTTACACCAGCGGGTAAGTCAACCAACGAAAACACTTGGTTGACCGACATGGAGTCCATTTCGGAATCAGTGGCCTTGCGCCACTTCGAGGAATCTGGGCCCATCATGGCTTGATTGAAGTTCGATGGTTCATCACCATCAATGATCAAAAGATCATGACAGTCAGTCACGAGGAATCCTTGATATCTCTCGGGTTCGTGACGGATCCTCCCGGATCTTCGAACTTCAGGTACTACAGGTTCAGGCTCTACAATTTCTTGTAGGTCCTCCTGCTGCTCTTCCTCATTAGGTTGAGCAGTATCCTGTTCATCTTGAATTTCTTCAAGCAGTACCTTACTCCCACTGTCTTTCTTAGAGAGAAACTCTCTCTCAAGAAAGTTACAATCCCGGGCAACAAAGATCTTGTTCTCGGAACGTAAATAGAAGTAATAAGCCTTGGTTTCCTTCGGATAACCAATGAAGTAGCATTTATCAGACTTTGGTGTAAGCTTGTCTGAGATTAATCTCTTGACATAGGCTTCACAACCCCAAATTCTAAGATAAGACAACACTGGAGCCAATCCAGTCCATAATTCATATGGTGTCTTTGCTACCGCTTTCGATGGCGCTCTATTTAGAGTGAACACTGCTGTTAGCAGAGCATATCCCCAAAGGGATATTGGAAGGTCTGTGTGACTCATCATAGATCGAACCATATCCAATAAGGTCCGATTTCTCCTCTCAGACACACCATTCCATTGAGGTGTTCCAGGAGGAGTGAGTTGGGACACGATCCCACACTCTCTTAGATGATCACTGAATTCTTGGCTTAAGTATTCTCCTCCTCGGTCGGACCGAAGAGCCTTAATGCTTTTGCCAAGTTGGTTCTGTACTTCATTTTGGAATTCTCTGAACTTCTCAAAAGATTCAGACTTATGTTTCATTAAATAAACATATCCATACCTACTGAAATCATCAGTGAAGGTAATGAAGTACTGATAGTTTCCTCTTGCATTTGTGGACATTGGGCCACACACGTCAGTGTGTATCAGGCCCAATAAGTCACTGGCCCTCTCGTTAGGTTATTAAAGGGGGCCCGTGTCATTTTGCCCATCATGCAGGATTCGCATTTCTCACATGACTCAAAGTCAAATGAGCCAAGAAGTCCATTCGAATGGAGCCTCTTGATGCGTTTCTCGCTGATGTGCCCTAAACGACAATGCCATAGAAACGTTCGGTTCTCCTCATTAGGTTTGAACCGTTTGGTATTAATGTTATAAATTGGCGCGGATTGATCGAGTATGTAAAGCCCATTCGTAAGAGGGGCAGAACCATAGAACAAATTGTTGCGATTGAAGGAACATAATTTATTCTTAACTGAAAAATCATAACCTTCCAAATCCAACAAAGAAATTGAAATAATATTTCTGCTTATAGCAGGTACAAAATAACAATTATTGAGTTCTAAAATCAATCCCGAAGGTAAAGACAACAAGTATGTGCCTACAGCTAGTGCTGGAACTTTCGCTCCATTCCCAACTCGTAGCTCCACTTGTCCTTGCTTCAGCCTTCTACTGTTGCTGAGTGCCTGCATATTAGTACAAATATGAGCCCCACAACCAGTATCCATAACCCATGAGGTATTATCAGAAGTAGTTGTATTAACTTCTATAACAAAAATACATGTTGAAGAAGTCTCGAGAGTCTTCTTCTTCAATTCCTTTAGACCTTCTTGGAATTTCTTACATTCTCTCCTCCAATGCCCTGGTTCTTTACAGAACCTGCATATGTCAGTTGGCCCAGCCTTGGACTTGGGCTTGGGCTTTGGCGTGTCCTTGTACGCGACTTGGACAGCCTTGGCCTTTCCCTTATCCTTAGCAGAGGATTTCTTAAACCCCTTGCCCTTTTGCACCATAAGCACATTGGGGTCCTTGGCGGTTTTCCTCAAGTTGGGCTCTGCAGTCTTGAGCATTCCGTGAAGCTCAGGCAATGTCTTACTCAAGCCATGCATGTTAAAGTTCAGAATGAACTGATCATAGCTTGCAGGTAATGACTGCAGAATGATGTCGCAAGCAAGTTCCTGGCTGATAGGGCAGTCGAGTTTCTGAAGATGATCGAGATAACCCATCATCTTCAAGACATGAGGACTCACTGCCGCATTTGCAGCCAACTTACAATCTAAGAGGTTCTTAACAGTCTGAAACCTCTCAGTCCTTGCTTGCTCCTGAAAAAGCGATTTCAGGCTTGCCATTATCTCAATTGGTGACAACACACTCTCGAACTGCATTTGCAGCTCAGCAGTCATTGTCGCCAACATAAGGCAATACACATCATTTTCATCTGACGAATGCTTTTCCCAAGCATTATGCAGAGTCCTGGCGGCATTGTTAGCAGGCCTCTCGGGGAGAGGATCACGAAGGACATAATCCTTCTTCTCCTGCTTGAGGACCAGCCTCAAGTTCCTTGACCACGTCAGGAAGTTCGTTCCAGTCAGCTTCTCCTTCTCGAGAACAGACCGGATTGAGAATGTGTTTTGTGTGCTTGTAGTAGTCATAGCTGAAATATATAGATAAAAAGGTTATTAGTTAATATGTTCAATATGATTAATCTCGTATTATAATTTAATATAATTAATCACGCATTATATTCAATAACCTAAGTTACCCTCAATAGAATATAATGATTCCAAGATCCACATATAACTAAGATCAAAGTGGGCCACTGGCCGTCACCCAACCTTAGCTTATATCGGTAAGCCCTATGTCGGCTAATTATATCCGTGATATAACTCTTGGTTGTGAATCTGGGCCCGAGGCCCAATTCACTCTGATGTCTCAAGGCCCGGGACTCCCGATGGCCTAGTCAAGAAAACCAGACTATACAGTCATGTAATCATTAATGTCTGGGACTCCCAATGACATTTATGAATCACAAACCGTCTTATCCACGCAAAAGTAGACACCCTCACACTGTAAGGCCATGAATACAATTGAATGGGCTTCGACAGCTGACATAGCCTGGACAAGACATCCAACGCTTGATATTATTTGAGGTTCATAGGTTTATTAAAATTTCATTCCCAAAATAGAAGATTACTATTTCGGGAAACTTTCTATTTTTGGAAACTTTCTAAAACCGGAAACTTTCTAACTTTAGAAATTTCTTTAAATCCAAAACATGAAAATCTAGAAACTTCTATTTTAAGAAACTTTCTAATTTCAAAATTTCGGAAACTTTAATTTAAAATCTATTTATATAACTTTATAAAATAAATTTTAAATTAATCTGAAGAAAGACTCAAATAATTGGCCCAATTGTTTTAACTTCTTGGCCCGAGGCCCAAGAATTGGTCCATGTCCAAGACATGACCCAATTGTCCAATTAAATGACATAACCGGTCTTGTTCATTAAAATTGGTCTAACCAAATTTTAATTACTACGATGACCACAATTGTCAACCGGTTATTTACTAAACCGGATTTTCTCAATTTATTTGGTCCAACCAAATCAAATTAGAAAATCCTGGTTTAGGCACAAAATCCAATTTTCGACTTTGGATTTCTTATCCCGGTTTAACCAGAACTTAATAAAATTATTAATTTTGTTTATTAAACCTTGACGTTTTGATTTTAATCAAGTTTTAAACCGAACCTTAAACCGAAACGAAACAATCGATTTGACGTGAACCGTTCACGGTTACGTCAGCCCTAACTTCACGATCGAGACTCGATCGTCCAGCCGCAACTCACGCTCGGGACGAGACGCGATGCTGACGATCGATCGGGACGTGATGAGCTTGGATCGGGACGGGATGGTCGGGACGGGACGATGCCGCGATCGGGATGCGATCCATCCGACGATCGGGACGAGCCGCGATCGGGACGCGATTGATCCGACGATCGGGACGCGACCACGCAACACGATCGTTCGTGATCGGTTCGTGCGTCCTTTTCCGATCCGGACGATCCGACCCAACCGGCCAACTCTCGGCCGATCGCAAAAACCGAGTCATATAGCTTGGTTTTGCGATTTCAAATATGTTCGTTCAGGATTCAATTCATGTTTCTTAAGTGTTTTGCTCTTATCAGTAGGTTGATTCAAAAACACACTTTAAACAATCCTAAACTTGAATCTAAACAAGAAAAACCAGAACCAATAGCTCTGATACCACTGAAGGATGTTTTGGTGTTAATCCTGATTCAGTTCTTCAGATTAAACAGACCTAAACATACGGATCTAGGTTCTCTTGATTAGAAACAATTAAGATCTCACCTTTTACCTGTTTATGCAGCGGAAAGAGAGAACAGGTCAGAGATCAGAGAGCCACCAAGTGATAACTCCTCCAGAGGTTCACACACGCACACCAAGCAGGAAGAGAGGCTGCTAGACCGAGCTGAGGAGGCGCAGAGAGAGAGAGAGAGAGGCGCGGCTGGGGGGCTAGGGTTAGGGAGAAAGAGATTTGGGTTTTAGTTTATAAAACCCTTCTCTTTCCCTTTTGGGCTTTTGGGCCCAAATACCAATCTGATTAAATCCCTTGGATTTAATCAGACCCATTTATCTCTCTCTAAGTACGACAAATGCCTGGCACTTTTACCGTACTTCTGCTAAGCCGTTCCTACACATTTTCCTGTTAGCTTAGGCGTGTGACCCATATGGGATCATATAATAAAGGCAATAAGTCCAAGACTTATAGATCATGAGCGGACTCTAGCAAGCCATCATGACCCCCAGTATTATATGACTTATGTCTGATCATTGACATACTCTTACTTTCTAGAGACAGTACCGAGATTACTGGACACAATTCCAACACTAAATCAGTGGAAAAGACACCACATGAACTGTGGACTGGGAATGTTCCTAGTCTGTCTTTCCTGAGGATTTGGGGTTGTGAAGCTTATGTCAAACGTTTAATCTCTGACAAGCTTGCACCCAAATCAGATAAATGCTACTTCGTTGGTTATCCTAGGGAAACCAAGGCATACTACTTTTACAACCAATCTGAGAACAAAGTATTTGTTGCTCGGGACTGTTCTTTTCTTGAGAGGGAGTTTCTCTCTAAGAAAAACAGTGGGAGTAAAGTTCGAGATGCACAGGAGACTGCTCAACCTGCTGAGGAAGAGCAGCAGTTGGATCCACAAAGTTCTGTGGAACCGGCGCCTGTGGAGCCTGAAGTTCGCAGATCCGGAAGGATCCGTCACGAACCCGAGAGATACTATGGATTTCTCGTGACCGATTCAAATGATCTGATGATCATTGATAGTGACGAACCAGCGACCTTCGCGGAAGCAATGATGGGCCCGGACTCCGAAAAATGGCTTGGAGCCTCTAAGTCCGAAATGGGATCCATGTCAGAAAACCAAGTATGGTCCTTGGTCGATTTACCTAATGGTGCAAAAGCCATTGAGTGTAAATGGATCTTCAAGAAGAAGATTGACGTGGATGGCAATGTACAGATTTACAAAGCGAGGTTGGTGGCTAAAGGTTTCAAGCAAATTCATGGTATTGACTATGATGAAACCTATTCCCCAGTCGCTATGCTTAAATCCATTCGGATTCTTCTAGCAATTTCCGCTCATTATGATTATGAGATTTGGCAAATGGATGTCAAACCCGCATTCCTGAATGGTATTCTGGAAGAGGATGTGTATATGACACAGCCTGAAGTTTTTGTCGATCCTAAGAACGCTGGGAAGGTATGCAAGCTTCATAAATCCATTTATGGATTGAAGCAAGCGTCACGGAGTTGGAATCTTCATTTTGATGAATTAGTTAAACAATTTGGTTTCATCAAGAACGAAGAGGAACCATGTGTTTACAAGAAGACTAGTGGGAGCAAAATTGCGTTTCTTGTACTGTATGTCGATGACATACTCCTCCTCGGTAATGACGTTCCGTTGCTTCAGTCTGTCAAGACTTGGCTCGGAAGTTGTTTTTCCATGAAAGACATGGGAGAAGCCGCGTACATTCTTGGAATCAGAATCTACAGAGATAGAATGAACAGGCTGATTGGATTGTGCCAGGACACTTATATTGATAAGGTACTGCACAAATTCAGGATGCATGATTCCAAGAAGGGCTTCATACCGATGTCTCATGGCACCAGTCTCAGCAAGAAGCAGTGTCCGGCGACACATGTTGAGCGAGAACGCATGAATAGGATTCCTTATGCTTCTGCAATAGGATCTATTATGTATGCCATGCTCTGCACCCGTCCAGATGTAGCTTACGCGTTAAGCATGACGAGTAGATACCAATCTGATCCAGGTGAAGTTCACTGGACAGCTGTCAAGAATATTCTCAAGTATTTGAGACATACTAAGGATAAATTCCTTGTGTATGGAGGAAGTGAAGAACTTGTGGTGAATGGATTCACCGATGCGAGTTTTCAGACAGACAGAGACGATTTCCGATCACAATCTGGATATGTCTTCTATCTAAATGGCGGTGCAGCGATCTGGAAGAGCTCTAAGCAGAATACCGTAGCTGATTCCACAACGGAAGCTGAATATGTTGATGCTTCAGAAGCGGCAAAGGAAGCTGTTTGGATCAAGAAGTTCATGACTGAGCTTGGTGTGGTTCCTAGTATCTTGGAGCCAGTGGCTTTGTTTTGCGATAACAACAGAGCCATTGCTCAGGCAAAATAACCAAGGTCACACCAGAAGTCCAAACACGTGGAGAGGAGATATCACCTGATTCGAGATATCGTCAATAGAGGTGATGTGAAGATCAGCCGAGTTCCGACAAACGAGAATGTCGCTGATCCTCTAACTAAGTCACTCCCAAGGCCTAAGCATGAGAGTCATACGACTGCTGTAGGCATTAGAGATCTTAAGATGTAATCTTGATTCTAGTGGGAGTTTTAGTTTTATTTTAGTTATAATAAGATGCTCTTGTAAACATTCTTTTAGAAGTGTTTAATGAAATTTGATTTCAGCATTATTTATTGTGATCTAGCAAAGTCAGCTTCCTCAAACCCAAAGGAAAATCCTTCGGGTAGGGAGCACTGAACGTACGATGATCTAGGCAAAGGAAAACACGAGACAATAAAAAAGCAAAAAAAAAGGGAAGGGGAGAAAGCATGGACCATACTTTGAGCATGGTTCCATGACGACCGATACAACCTATTGATGTCAGGAACTGACGCGGAATTAACTCTCGCGAAGAAATATCGATCCTTCTAGTTAGATATTTTGCTCACCGCACCGGTAACAAGCTTAAGCCCATATCGGCTTTTGGCCTAAACATAGCATGTTCCGGTAATCGTCTTGTTAGTCGATATCCTCATCGCCTTCTAAAAATCGGAGAGTCATGTCAACCTTCCCCTCAGCGCCAAGCAATAAGGCAGCCACTACATTACAAACCGCAGCCGGACAAAGTCGAGAAAGAGCAATCTGACGCTGCTCACAGTAACCCACCAAAAGTTTAGGAAGTGGAAACCAAAGGTGGCATTTGACAAACCAACAAACGTAAAGACAAACCCATCCGTCAGGAACCGACCACGGCCTCTCGTCCACAGTCGAGAGCTATTGTATAAGGCCCGGAACAAGAGCATGGACTCACTATTTCATCTAAAGTCTCCTGCTTGCACAAAGATCTCCAAACCTCGCGAGTCACCGCAGCCTTTTTTGTCCGAGTCGCCTCGCAAAAAACACTTAAATCATAGCCATCCATGTTGGGATAGTGTCCTGAAATCACACTTGTACTCACTCCTGTGATAGTTGTGTGTCGAGATCAGACATTCGTATAATACTGGGCGGTTGCAATGTTTTGCTAGAAGCCTCTTGCAATCTATAAGTTGTAGACTTACTGCCAGTATTATATGATCCTATAGGGTCACACACCTAAGCAAACTGGAAGCATGAAAGTGGGAATGATCATTATGGTAATGATCATACTTACGTGTATTGGATACACATTTACATAGAGTTTTACAATGTGTGTGTCGATCGATGCATGAGTGCGTCGATCGATGCAGGCTTTTCGTGGAGGTGTGTCGATCGACACAGTAAGTGTGTCGATCGTTGCACATCGGGTTCCGAAACTGATGTTTCGAATTAATGACGTAACCGAGCCGGGATTGTCCGACGGTTTGTGATGTCATTTCCAGGTCGATATATAAGGTCTTATATGGTCGACCTGAACCCTAGACGTCTTCTCTTCTCTCTGACAGAAAAGCAGAAACACCAGAAATTCTTAGATCCCACAGATCCGGCACTAGCATCCCGTTTCCAGCTTGTGTGCGTGTGTATCTAGTAGAGGCAAGGCATCTGCGTTGCTCACTGATCTCGTTCACCAATTCCGCTGCCAGTTCAAGGTAAGAACGAGGTTGGTAAATTCAATATATCAAACCCTAGATCCTAGGAGATCCAACAACTTGTGACCCGACCCAACTTGTGACCCGACCCATTTTGTGACCTGATCAGACTGACTTGACCCAACCAGAACCAATCCAAACCATATCAAATCGGTTCAAATAGCCTAGCCAACTCAAACCACCCAAATCAAATTAAATCGACAAATAAAATTGAACCAAAATGAAACCGGTCAATTAACTGGTCGCCGAGTTGACTCGGTCAGTGGTGAGTTGGTTTGGTCTCTGGTATTGTTCTAAAAAGCATTCTAGGTGGTCGCTTAGACATCGCATAGGCGCTAAGCTCTCATGAAACTTGGCGATTAACTTATAATCCGCCTAGAAAATTATAATATTATAAGAATAAATTAAAATAATATTTATTATTTACAAATTATGATAATTCATATATTATGTTATAAAATTTTATGATAATAAACTAATATGAGTTTTATTGTTTATAATCATGATAGTTCATATATTTTATTGTGTATATTGAATATATTTTTATCTTGTAAACGTTTAGGCCGTTTAGTATCGATTTAGACTTCAGATTAGGCGTTATAGGCACTACGCATTGGATCACCGTCCGCTTAGAGCCAAATGCTTTCTTGAACACCCAAGTGAGTACGACGCATGCAGCTTTTTAGCGGTGACGGCGCGTAACAGCGGTGACGGTTTCTCTCTGACGGCGCGTGACTTTCACGCTCCAAATTTGACCAGTGTTTAACAGCGCGTCCGGTGGAGGATTGTGGTGCCATGTATGGCTTCTGCTTCGCCCCGTCGAGATCAATCTGCTGATAGTGTTGGATTTTTGTAATTCCACACGGTTAGAAAGTTACGAATGTTTTAATGTTCAAGTTGTAAAATAGATCGGACAACGAGTTTTTGGAATTACCTTTTCACGTGACGATGTTATGCGAGTCGATCTACACACATATGGTTTTTGAATCGACGGTTCGTCACTTTCTCTTTCCGACGGTTCGATTTTTGCAGAGTTTTGATAAGAAATCAAGATTTGTGTTAAAAAAAAAAGGAGAAAGGTCTATTTATAATCTGTTTACCTTGAGTTTCTAGATCCTGTTGAGCCAACTGATGGCTAGATTGATAGTGTCATTATAATTTGCATGCAACAAATCCAAAACAAAAAGCAAATTTGTGTGAAACTGTTTTTGAGCACAAGAAAGTAACTATTTATAGAAGAAAACGTTACTCTATGTCACATTTCTCCTCACAAAAATAAAATCTTCGGACCTCCAACCACCAACCAGCGTAGTCCAGGACGCCATTACATGATTCGTATCAAATCCCTTTCTAACATTGATCAGTCTGTCTAAACAAGAGGCTTCCGTTTGCTCTTGGTAGAGAGCCCAATTACTATGTCTAAAAGAGTTTTCTTTAGGCCCATGTATGGTCCATAATCCACCATACATAAATGAGCTCAAGTCGTATCTTCCTAATAGTTTTTTTTTTTAAACAAATATTTTCATAATAGCTATGGACAGTAATCTGATAACCTTAGACACAACTATTCTTGTCATGAATATTTTATATAATCGATTGTAAAAAAGGTTGGTAGTTCATAATCTGAGAATCTGAGGTAGTTTTGTTTTCTTACAAACTGTATATTTTCCCCCATATTTTCTATTGTGCAAAAACAATACATAACATATACTAGATTTATATGGTTTATATATTTTACCTTGAATGATTTTATGTTTTTATTATTTGTCAATAAAATACATTATGTAGGATAATAATAACACAATGACATCATTAAAGCATCTCTAATTCAGTATTACTAGGTTCTAAAATATAGTAATTCCAAAATGGAATTTGGTTTTACTCTTCACTCTCCATTTTTTATTTTAAAACAGAATGATAAATAAATAAAATAAAATAATGAATATAATTAGTCCAAATATGTCATATAATGATGGATATAAAAAGGAAGTTTTGCACAGAATTATATAAAAGAGGAAATTAACAGTTTTTAACATTTGTTGCAAAAAAAAATAATGTGCTTAACATTTTGGAAACAAAATCGTTAAAAAAAAAAAGTCGTTCTTGTTGGGTAGGTTACCAAACAAGTGATCATGCATGAAGCAAATTAATGGACCCATCACATCTGGCCAGCACCCATGTTCATTTTACTTCATGATTCTGATATTTTCTTAATAGTGGGTAGAATTGTGGAAACAAACCAGATTAAAAGCCTAATCTCCCATTTAATTATGAGCATTTGTAAACATCTTTTTAGCATTTTAGGTTTTCGTTTCGCTGATGTATGATTTTTTCTGTTTTAAATAGTTAGTAACTTAATTAAATATTGGTGTCCTTTTATGTATAATGGCCGAAACCAATCATTGAGTATTGATATATACATTTTTGACAATGAGGAGAAAGCTGACTCTGACTAGCTGACTTATTATTCAAATTGACCTCAGAGACTATAACTACAGATCTCATTAAAATGCATATAAATACATTAGCGTAGAACTAAATTTTATCTTCGAAAAAAAGTGATAACCACCAATATTTTTGGCGACGAATCGCCTGATTCAAGTAATCACAAATAATCAAATATTTAGTTACTTCTACGATATAAAGCTAGGGACATATGCTTTAAATTGAACACTGAAGCTAAACTACGTAACAAAATAAAAATTACTAGAAGCAAATTACAACAAGATTTTATATGTGAATTAATGACAGAGTTTGAGTGTCTTTATGTGATTTCAATCATAGTTAATTATTGTGGACATTTTTAATAACCAAGCAATCCGATTTTTTTTTTCTTTTTTTTTTGTCAAACTAAACTTTTACAAAAGCTTATCCTCCAATAATAGAGTAAATGTTCGAAACACAAAATACAAAAGCCAAACCGATTAAAAGAACCGTTGCATCAAACGCAAAGCGAAAACATAAACATAAATGATAGGCTAAACCAATGAAACAACTTACGATAATAATATAAAAAATGTTCAATGAAATGAAGTCTTGGGAATGAAATGACGCTTTTGGTGATTTATTGCCCGAACGTGCTTTAACAACTAGTGCATAAAAAGTAGTATAAAATTTGGCTATCGGGATGACTAAACATCGCTTTGATGAGCCTTGAAACTGTGAAAAAATCTTCAACCACCTAACCAAATCTGATACTTCGGATCCAAGATTAGTTTTGGTGAAATCATCTCTTAATTTTCTGGAATGTGACCTTGATTCATATTTCATACGGTAAGAAAACCAGCAGAACAAAAGATAACACATACACAAAAACAATATTTGTAGTAACATCCTCATAAAGATGTAAAGAGCCCTCATACTGAGGTAAGACAAGAACTGAAAGACCACAAGCCTCATACTAAGGTAATTGACATAATTTAACCACGAAACCAGCTCCAAAGCTAACATCAAAAGACTTCAGGATAATCAAGGTCACAAAGACCATACCTGTTGACAATGATATTAGGAGGCAATAGTAAGTTCGAATCTTCATCCAGAGACAGAGCATGGCAGAAGACGGCGACATATGTGCAAGATCGCAAGGGAGATAAATATCCGGCTAAATGGACTCCATCAATGGAGGAAAGGTGTGAGATTGGACTACCAGCGAGAATGAGGATGAGGTACAGAGCACCTTTGGACCACCTCGCACGGAGTATGCGCTCAGGTGGTGGAGCTCTTGTCAATGGTGGAGTAGAAACAGAGGGGCTCCTAGAAAATGGAGAGAGAGGCAGAAACATGCCAGAGGAAATGGAGAGAGAGGAAACGTGCCGGAGCATGAACAAAGTTCTCATTGTCGGCGGTGATGCAGGTTGAGCCAGCGGTGGAGATGAAAGGTGAAAACGAGTGAACAATGGCATATATGAAAAACAACTCGAGTCTGGCAGATATTGCGGCTCTGGTGGGTCTTCCAGGAGTCATGACCTCTTCGGCGTGAAGTAGATCTTTGTCCAACAGAGAGGGGGAGTTTGTAAAGAAATCACCAGACCATTTCCGAGCACATCAGAGGCCATAGTCACGTAGGACGAGCAACATGAAACCAAATCTTGGAGAATCAGAGGAAAACAGTGGCAGAGGCGGAGGTGTGGTCGTTAGCAGTGAACTACGCAGTGTCGTAAGGCGGAGGCGGAAGCTGCGTCTTCGGAGAAGTACAACTCAGTCCAGTGCGGCTCCTCGGTTTTGTGCTTGGGAGGAAAAGGACTATGGCGAACTCCTGTTTATAATTTCTGTTTCTCCCTCTTTTTCCTTTTTATATACAAGACAAATAGAGACTTATTAACTAATCATAACCAAACATTAAAATTGAGCGCGTACAAACACGCACTTCTCTCAAAATATCTTCTAGGTTTCTTCTTCAGATCTGGATCTGAGGTTCCCTTTGCCGCTAGTTTTTCATCGGTGAGCCGAGGGGACCTTCTGCTTGTTTAAATTTCTGGTCCTCAACGCTGGGTTATTGCGTGATGGTGGAAAGGGAAGCAGCTCCTTGCTTCTCCAAGCGGCGTGGTAGGAAGCTTTGTGGAGGAGAAGTGTTGTGGAAGCTCCGGGACTGGTCGGTGAAAACAGTGGCTATTTCTGCCCGAGGACGGTGGAGAAGCCTTCCGTCCGAGTCGCCTCGCAAAAAACACTTAAATCATAGCCATCCATGTTGGGATAGTGTCCTGAAATCACACTTGTACTCACTCCTGTGATAGTTGTGTGTCGAGATCAGACATTCGTATAATACTGGGCGGTTGCAATGTTTTGCTAGAAGCCTCTTGCAATCTATAAGTTGTAGACTTACTGCCAGTATTATATGATCCTATAGGGTCACACACCTAAGCAAACTAGAAGCATGAAAGTGGGAATGATCATTATGGTAATGATCATACTTACGTGTATTGGATACACATTTACATAGAGTTTTACAATGTGTGTGTCGATCGATGCATGAGTGCGTCGATCGATGCAGGCTTTTCGTGGAGGTGTGTCGATCGACACAGTAAGTGTGTCGATCGTTGCACATCGGGTTCCGAAACTGATGTTTTGAATTAATGACGTAACCGAGCCGGGATTGTCCGACGGTTTGTGATGTCATTTCCAGGTCGATATATAAGGTCTTATATGGTCGACCTGAACCCTAGACGTCTTCTCTTCTCTCTGACAGAAAAGCAGAAACACCAGAAATTCTTAGATCCCACAGATCCGGCACTAGCATCCCGTTTCCAGCTTGTGTGCGTGTGTATCTAGTAGAGGCAAGGCATCTGCGTTGCTCACTGATCTCGTTCACCAATTCCGCTGCCAGTTCAAGGTAAGAACGAGGTTGGTAAATTCAATATATCAAACCCTAGATCCTAGGAGATCCAACAACTTGTGACCCGACCCAACTTGTGACCCGACCCATTTTGTGACCTGATCAGGCTGACTTGACCCAACCAGAACCAATCCAAACCATATCAAATCGGTTCAAATAGCCTAGCCAACTCAAACCACCCAAATCAAATTAAATCGACAAATAAAATTGAACCAAAATGAAACCGGTCAATTAACTGGTCGCCGAGTTGACTCGGTCAGTGGTGAGTTGGTTTGGTCTCTGGTATTGTTCTAAAAAGCATTCTAGGTGGTCGCTTAGACATCGCATAGGCGCTAGGCTCTCATGAAACTTGGCGATTAACTTATAATCCGCCTAGAAAATTATAATATTATAAGAATAAATTAAAATAATATTTATTATTTACAAATTATGATAATTCATATATTATGTTATAAAATTTTATGATAATAAACTAATATGAGTTTTATTGTTTATAATCATGATAGTTCATATATTTTATTGTGTATATTGAATATATTTTTATCTTGTAAACGTTTAGGCCGTTTAGTATCGATTTAGACTTCAGATTAGGCGTTATAGGCACTACGCATTGGATCACCGTCCGCTTAGAGCCAAATGCTTTCTTGAACACCCAAGTGAGTACGACGCATGCAGCTTTTTAGCGGTGACGGCGCGTAACAGCGGTGACGGTTTCTCTCTGACGGCGCGTGACTTTCACGCTCCAAATTTGACCAGTGTTTAACAGCGCGTCCGGTGGAGGATTGTGGTGCCATGTATGGCTTCTGCTTCGCCCCGTCGAGATCAATCTGCTGATAGTGTTGGATTTTTGTAATTCCACACGGTTAGAAAGTTACGAATGTTTTAATGTTCAAGTTGTAAAATAGATCGGACAACGAGTTTTTGGAATTACCTTTTCACGTGACGATGTTATGCGAGTCGATCTACACACATATGGTTTTTGAATCGACGGTTCGTCACTTTCTCTTTCCGACGGTTCGATTTTTGCAGAGTTTCGATAAGAAATCAAGATTTGTGTTAAAAAAAAAAAGGAGAAAGGTCTATTTATAATCTGTTTACCTTGAGTTTCTAGATCCTGTTGAGCCAACTGATGGCTAGATTGATAGTGTCATTATAATTTGCATGCAACAAATCCAAAACAAAAAGCAAATTTGTGTGAAACTGTTTTTGAGCACAAGAAAGTAACTATTTATAGAAGAAAACGTTACTCTATGTCACATTTCTCCTCACAAAAATAAAATCTTCGGACCTCCAACCACCAACCAGCGTAGTCCAGGACGCCATTACATGATTCGTATCAAATCCCTTTCTAACATTGATCAGTCTGTCTAAACAAGAGGCTTCCGTTTGCTCTTGGTAGAGAGCCCAATTACTATGTCTAAAAGAGTTTTCTTTAGGCCCATGTATGGTCCATAATCCACCATACATAAATGAGCTCAAGTCGTATCTTCCTAATAGTTTTTTTTTTTAAACAAATATTTTCATAATAGCTATGGACAGTAATCTGATAACCTTAGACACAACTATTCTTGTCATGAATATTTTATATAATCGATTGTAAAAAAGGTTGGTAGTTCATAATCTGAGAATCTGAGGTAGTTTTGTTTTCTTACAAACTGTATATTTTCCCCCATATTTTCTATTGTGCAAAAACAATACATAACATATACTAGATTTATATGGTTTATATATTTTACCTTGAATGATTTTATGTTTTTATTATTTGTCAATAAAATACATTATGTAGGATAATAATAACACAATGACATCATTAAAGCATCTCTAATTCAGTATTACTAGGTTCTAAAATATAGTAATTCCAAAATGGAATTTGGTTTTACTCTTCACTCTCCATTTTTTATTTTAAAACAGAATGATAAATAAATAAAATAAAATAATGAATATAATTAGTCCAAATATGTCATATAATGATGGATATAAAAAGGAAGTTTTGCACAGAATTATATAAAAGAGGAAATTAACAGTTTTTAACATTTGTTGCAAAAAAAATAATGTGCTTAACATTTTGGAAACAAAATCGTTAAAAAAAAAAGTCGTTCTTGTTGGGTAGGTTACCAAACAAGTGATCATGCATGAAGCAAATTAATGGACCCATCACATCTGGCCAGCACCCATGTTCATTTTACTTCATGATTCTGATATTTTCTTAATAGTGGGTAGAATTGTGGAAACAAACCAGATTAAAAGCCTAATCTCCCATTTAATTATGAGCATTTGTAAACATCTTTTTAGCATTTTAGGTTTTCGTTTCGCTGATGTATGATTTTTTCTGTTTTAAATAGTTAGTAACTTAATTAAATATTGGTGTCCTTTTATGTATAATGGCCGAAACCAATCATTGAGTATTGATATATACATTTTTGACAATGAGGAGAAAGCTGACTCTGACTAGCTGACTTATTATTCAAATTGACCTCAGAGACTATAACTACAGATCTCATTAAAATGCATATAAATACATTAGCGTAGAACTAAATTTTATCTTCGAAAAAAGTGATAACCACCAAAATTTTTAGCGACGAATCGCCTGATTCAAGTAATCACAAATAATCAAATATTTAGTTACTTCTACGATATAAAGCTAGGGACATATGCTTTAAATTGAACACTGAAGCTAAACTACGTAACAAAATAAAAATTACTAGAAGCAAATTACAACAAGATTTTATATGTGAATTAATGACAGAGTTTGAGTGTCTTTATGTGATTTCAATCATAGTTAATTATTGTGGACATTTTTAATAACCAAGCAATCCGATTTTTTTTTTCTTTTTTTTTGTCAAACTAAACTTTTACAAAAGCTTATCCTCCAATAATAGAGTAAATGTTCGAAACACAAAATACAAAAGCCAAACCGATTAAAAGAACCGTTGCATCAAACGCAAAGCGAAAACATAAACATAAATGATAGGCTAAACCAATGAAACAACTTACGATAATAATATAAAAAATGTTCAATGAAATGAAGTCTTGGGAATGAAATGACGCTTTTGGTGATTTATTGCCCGAACGTGCTTTAACAACTAGTGCATAAAAAGTAGTATAAAATTTGGCTATCGGGATGACTAAACATCGCTTTGATGAGCCTTGAAACTGTGAAAAAATCTTCAACCACCTAACCAAATCTGATACTTCGGATCCAAGATTAGTTTTGGTGAAATCATCTCTTAATTTTCTGGAATGTGACCTTGATTCATATTTCATACGGTAAGAAAACCAGCAGAACAAAAGATAACACATACACAAAAACAATATTTGTAGTAACATCCTCATAAAGATGTAAAGAGCCCTCATACTGAGGTAAGACGAGAACTGAAAGACCACAAGCCTCATACTAAGGTAATTGACATAATTTAACCACGAAACCAGCTCCAAAGCTAACATCAAAAGACTTCAGGATAATCAAGGTCACAAAGACCATACCTGTTGACAATGATATTAGGAGGCAATAGTAAGTTCGAATCTTCATCCAGAGACAGAGCATGGCAGAAGACGGCGACATATGTGCAAGATCGCAAGGGAGATAAATATCCGGCTAAATGGACTCCATCAATGGAGGAAAGGTGTGAGACTGGACTACCAGCGAGAATGAGGATGAGGTACAGAGCACCTTTGGACCACCTCGCACGGAGTATGCGCTCAGGTGGTGGAGCTCTTGTCAATGGTGGAGTAGAAACAGAGGGGCTCCTAGAAAATGGAGAGAGAGGCAGAAACATGCCAGAGGAAATGGAGAGAGAGGAAACGTGTCGGAGCATGAACAAAGTTCTCATTGTCGGCGGTGATGCAGGTTGAGCCAGCGGTGGAGATGAAAGGTGAAAACGAGTGAACAATGGCATATATGAAAAACAGCTCGAGTCTGGCAGATATTGCGGCTCTGGTGGGTCTGCCAGGAGTCATGACCTCTTCGGCGTGAAGTAGATCTTTGTCCAACAGAGAGGGGGAGTTTGTAAAGAAATCACCAGACCATTTCCGAGCACATCAGAGGCCATAGTCACGTAGGACGAGCAACATGAAACCAAATCTTGGAGAATCAGAGGAAAACAGTGGCAGAGGCGGAGGTGTGGTCGTTAGCAGTGAACTACGCAGTGTCGTAAGGCGGAGGCGGAAGCTGCGTCTTCGGAGAAGTACAACTCAGTCCAGTGCGGCTCCTCGGTTTTGTGCTTGGGAGGAAAAGGACTAGGGCGAACTCCTGTTTATAATTTCTGTTTCTCCCTCTTTTTCCTTTTTATATACAAGACAAATAGAGACTTATTAACTAATCATAACCAAACATTAAAATTGAGTGCGTACAAACACGCACTTCTCTCAAAATATCTTCTAGGTTTCTTCTTCAGATCTGGATCTGAGGTTCCCTTTGCCGCTAGTTTTTCATCGGTGAGCCGAGGGGACCTTCTGCTTGTTTAAATTTCTGGTCCTCAACGCTGGGTTATTGCGTGATGGTGGAAAGGGAAGCAGCTCCTTGCTTCTCCAAGCGGCGTGGTAGGAAGCTTTGTGGAGGAGAAGTGTTGTGGAAGCTCCGGGACTGGTCGGTGAAAACAGTGGCTATTTCTGCCCGAGGACGGTGGAGAAGCCTTCCGTCGAGTCAAAGAAGGATGTGAAAGTCTTAGAGATGCGTTTCTCTCTCTCTCTCTATCTCTCTCTCTCTCTCTCTCTGAAGGGGTGGGTTCGCTGTTGTTGACCCCGGTGCCTCTTGGGCTGGCGGTTCTTCCGAGGGTCTGGCGGAGGCAGTGGGACGGTAGAACGGATCCAAGTCTATGGGTTGTGCGCGGTGGCTAGGTGGTGGAGCAAGAGGGTATCAGAGGTGTCTAGGGTTGGAAGGTGTGGTGGTCGGCTGTACATTCATCCGATGTTGGAGACCACATGATCTCTCCGGTAGTGGAGTCCGGGGGAAGCCTCGCCGCTGTGTGGATCTAGTTCCAGTGATGGACAAGTCGGAGCCCGTGAAACCAGCGCGAGGCGGAATTTGGAGGAAGCTATTTGTCCATCGGAGTTGAAGCTTTACTTCGTCGATCTTTCTCCCCTCCGCCATTTCTTCTTCTCTAGGTCTCCCTCTATGTATAATTTTCTCCTTTCGTTCTTGATTTTAGCTTCACCGGTTTTTATCCCAATAAGCCAGATCTATAATTCCTGATTACCGATTTCATTATCGGGTTGGCTTTTAATTTTTTTAAAAAATAGATAGATAGAGAATTAAAAAAGCAGAAATGAAAAATCATGCTGAAACTTAAATCATTCAATGGGTCTCGTGAGCTAAACTTAAAATTTAGCCCAAAATCCAAAACCAGAAATCTTAGGAACCTAAGCTAAGAGATACCGCTAAGAGAACATGGAAAGATCGACAAACACACCGACATCATAAAGCACCACCACCAAAAGAAGGCAAATACATAAGGACCAGAAAAACACTGCTAAGGAGGAGAAACCAGAAGATAAGATGGAAGCACGAAGAGTAGAAGACCTAGAGCAAGGAAGCCATGCCTAAGATAGTGTAGAACAGGGGAAGCCGCCACCATGCGCTATTGTTTGTCCACCACTTACTAGACGATGACTAAACGAGAGAAGATAGCCACCAAAGATACCCATACCAAGGAACGGTCCATGAACACCGCCGCAAAATCTTTGACCCATAACCGTCATCGTCCTCTAGCGGATATGATAAAAAGAGAAATCCAACGAACATGCAAGCCGGGACTGCGACAACATTGTCGCCCGGCCAAGCTAACCAACAAAACTAATATATGGCATCGCCGAAAGAAAACCTAGCCTCCGCCACAAACTAGAGAGCTTAAACGATAAGACCTTTAAAAAAACGAAAAAGGGTGAACGCCACCAGCAATTTTGATCTCCAAAAAATCGGGACGGCGAAGTGTCACCACCAAGAGGCTGCCGTTAGACCGAGCTTAACGAAAGAAGAGAAACCACCAAAAACCAGGGTCGAGAGAAATCCACCAAGGATGAAGCACATGGCTGGGGAGAAGAAAGAAAAATGAAAGAAAATTTGAGACAGTGTCTACGAAAACAAGAGAGAAAATAAATAAATAAATAAACAATCCGAAATATTCTGTTTATTAAAATGGAATTTTACATTTGTGGAAAAAATTACAAATCGGTTTATTGATTAATTTAGAATTTCTAATGAAACTCGTTAAGATTTTTAATCATAATAGACCATCGTGTTGGATATGGGGTTAGCACGCATCCATAAGCCCATTGGAAATCTTGCCAATTCAATAATTCATCTCGGCCCAAGAAGACAAGTCCGCTAAGGAGTCAAACGGCCCAGTAGGAAGCCAACCTTCTCACGCTATAAATATAACTTTTCACTCTTTATTTTAGAAACATTGTAACTTGCGAAGGCTCCGAGCTACTCTTATAAAGCTCCGAGCTCAAGCAGCATTTAGGGAGCACGTCATTTGATATATCATGGTTTTTACCTGTTTTAAGCCATGATATAAGTGTGTTTTAGAGTCATTTACAGTGTTTATCGAGTCCTTTTAGGTACTTTACAGGTTTTACCACATTTGGAGTTTACTTGGACATTATGGCACATTCTTGAGCATTTTAGAGCATTTGCCCGAGAAGAAGAAGTCACTGCCCATATCTGATGTTGGTGTCGGTCGACACAGTTCGCGGACCAGAAGATTTGGCCGATTAATGAAGATTTGCAAATTGACCCAGAAGTTTATCATAATTACAAAGTGACTCAAATCGTATTTTAGCTTTTTATTAGGTTTTACAGCCACTGTTTAGGCTAAGTCTCATTCTAAGTTTGATTCTAGTTTTGTCCTGGAGATTAGGGGCTGATCAGATACTCGAAAGAGAGAAGATTTCGAACCCCTGTTCTTATTCCTTTGATTATTCTATGATATCTATTTTGACTATGTTTTCTGTCATGATTGCTATGTCTGAGTAGATTTCTTGTTAGGTTAGGGATTCTCATTAGGGATTTGAAGGAATGTTAGATTAACTAATTGATTAAGATTTATCATCTAGTTCTTCATCTAAATTGTTCTTAATGCTTAATCTGAACTGGCCACTTAGATTAATGATATTAGGTTGATTTACACAACAGTTGGTTAATTAACTATAAAGGATTTAGGTGAGCAACTTATCTATTCACAAAGAAATTTAGTTTAGAGAAGTTGTGAACAAACGAACTTGGAATTAATGCATGTCTAGAACTCTAGGATTCGCAACGAAAGTTGGTCTGCTAGGTTGTTAGATATAGATAATTATTGCAGCGAAAGTTGATTAGTTATACTTTTGTGATTCTAGTTCAAGAACGCTATAGATTGAATCTTGATTGTTGTTAATCTGATTTCCTGATATCCTGAGAAATTTCTGAAACCTGACGCCTTCGTTTGATTGCTTACATCCTCCTCACTTGATCTATTTACTTGCTATTCTGTTTACTGCTTTACAATCTGTTTCGCTTAGCTTAATTCTAATTACTTCTAATCTATCGTGTAACTGAGAGTCTCTGTGGGATTCGATACCTCTTATACTATAATTGCATTAACTGTGCACTTGCAGTAGAATGGGATTAAAACTTTACACCTATCAAGTTTTTGGCGCCGTTGTCGGGGACTCTTTGAGTTCGCCGATAGATTCAACATTAGGATTTAGACTAAGCATTTTCTTATTTTTCTAGTTTACTTACGTTTCCGTTTCTTTGGTGCTGCAGGAATCGCACTGTGTCGATCGACACCCTATAGGCATCGATCGACACAAGCCGCGACCAGTGATACCGAGAACTTGAGCATTTAGCAGGCTTTCTCTATGGAACCTGTGATTCTGATTCGAGGTGAAAACGGCATTTTACGAGACCAGGAGGGTCATATATGCAACGCGAAGGTCAGAAACTGGATAGGGAAGGATACCCCATCACACCAGATGTTGCCGTGGGCGCGGAACATGCACAACAGGAGGCTGGTCGCGAGAAGACACTTGCTGATTATAACATACCGGATCTATTCTATGCTAATCGGTCTGCGATTCGACCACCTTCATTTACCAGAGCTGAGTTTAGGCTGGAACCAGAGTACTACGCATTGGTTGGACAGCATCAGTTCCATGGACTTTCTAGTGAGCATCCTATGGATCATATAGACACATTTTAGGGATTGACTAGCAGTATCAAGGCTGAAGGAGTGTCTATTGATTATCTTTTCTGTAAGCTCTTCCCATTCTCTCTCAATGGAGAAGCAGCTTACTGGTTGAAACAGCTACCGCCAGGATCTTTGACCACTTGGGATGCAGTCAAGAAGGAATTCCTTAGACACTTTTATGACGATGCTAGGTCCGAACAGTTTAGACATGACCTCTTGACATTCAAACAGGAACCTACAGAGTCTTTTAAGGCAGCTTGGATTAGATTCAAGAGGTATCAAAGAGACTGTCCACACCATGGTTTCTCTGAGGTACAGCTTTTATGTGCCTTTTTCAGAGGCTTCGACTATTGGTATCAGAAAGCTATGGACGCAGCAAGTGATGGGAACTTCTATACCAAGACTCCAGAGGAAGCTAAAAAGCTTATTAAGAACTTGACAACTAGCAATAGTGTCAAGAATGCTGACAAGGAGAGGCAGAGATCTGGTGGAAGAGATGATAGCTTGCAGATAGCAGATTTAAGGGACAATGTGGATTCTGTCCACAACATTGTAGTTAGGAAGAGGCAAATCCGATCTGATGCAGTAGTTGAAGAATTTTCAGAGGTGAATTATGTAGATGAAGCTGATTTTCATGGACATACATCTAGAAGTCAACAGAGACAAGCTCCGAGATCAAATGATTATAGCTACTTACCTCACCAAGTTCCTCCCACTAATGAGAAGACAAGGATTGAGTCTATGCTTGAGCAGCTACTTCTTGGACAGAATAAAATGACACAAGATCTGAATGGAAAGATGGACTTCATGTATCGGGATTTAAGTGGAAAATTGGAGACTTTGACAAGCAGAGTTGACAATCTGGATGCTAGGATAACGCAAGTGGAAACCAGTACGCAAACAGAACATGTTAAGGCAGCTTGGGCAGAAGATGTAGCTGAGCAGAATCAAGATATTAAGGTTTTGGAGCTGAAAAATCCGAGAGATTCTCGAGCTGCAGACACTGTGTCGATCGACACACATCGGCATCGATCGACACAGTTCTCGAATCGTGAGCAGTCATTTTGTTCAGAGAAGCCGATTGTAGCTGAAGAAAGAGTCTACAAACCAAAAATTCCTTTCCCTAAGAATTCCAAGCAAGAAATTCAGCTAGAAAAGTGCATGGAGAAGATGAGAGAAAAGCTAACTGAAGCCCAATTGATTGATGCTGTTAAGAACATTCCTATGGTGAGGAGATGTGTTACAGACCTAATTTCTAGTAACATGACTGAAGAAGAAAGCGTCTTGATGGTCTCTGAAGTATGCGATGCTGTTATTCATGGTAGGACTGTTCTATCTACAAAGACAGATTCAAGAGGTCTTTGTGTGATCTTGGCTCAAGTATAAATCTCATGCCATACTCTGTAGTTGTGAGATTTGGACTGATGGATTTTCAGCCCACTAGGATCGCTCTTGTCCTAGCTGATCGATCGAAGAGATATCCAGAAGGAGTTCTTGAGAACATCCCTGTCAGAGTTGGGAATCACTTTATTCCAACAGACTTTATGGTGCTGAAGTATGAGATTGAGCCAGATGATCCCATTTTGCTTGGAAGATCCTTCTTAGCTACTGCTGGAGCTGTAATTAATGTGAGACAAAGTCTGATTGATCTCCACTTGGGAGATGAACCTTTGCAGTTCAAGATGGATGGGTTGCAGAGATCCACTATTGATGGACAAAGTTTCAGTGTTGAGATAGAACCAGAGACTTCGATTGGAGAAGAGAAGATGGCAATTCATGCTGAGCCTGCTCTAACATCTTCAAAGCATGTACCTGCTCTTAAGCAGAAGGCTCCGAACATCTCACCTAAGTCACTTCCGATAAAGCCAAGGTATGTATCTTCTGGCCTTAAGTATGCTAACTCTGATGATGATTTTGCAAGGAATAGGGTCAGAAAGCGAAATGTTCCACCTTACCTTGCTGTAATCACCAAGTTCCTCGGTCAGTTTCATGCACACAATGATATACGCCACCATGGATGAGAAGAATTTCGCAAAGACACGCTCTGCCTTTGGCGAAACCACCTGACGTCTGACCATGTGCCACAGTCAAGCTAATGACTTAAAACAAGCGCTGAGTGGGAGGCAACCCACTGGTGAGTCTGTACATATGAGTTTTCGTCCTAATTTTTTGTTTTTGTTTTTCTTGAGTCTTTACAGGGAAATCTAGCGACAGGATTGCACTATGTCGATCGACATACACGCCGTGATGATCGACACAATGGACATTAAGGTCGATCTGGCTATTCGGGTCGATCGATCCACTTTTTCCCAGAATCAAGGTTTGACCTCGGTTAGACCACTCTGACCGGTTCAAATTTCAAACACCATGTCGATCGACATGGTTAGTCTGGATCGATCGACATGAAGCGTCCCGAGGTAAGTGTTTCTTTCTCTCTCGCGACTATTCTTCATTATAACCCGAAACCTCCATTCGCAAATTCTCTCTCAAATCCAATCTTCCTCATTTCTCAACCAAATCTGATGATTCCAAAGCCTAACCCGACCGAAATTTTACCCTCTACTCATATCTCTACTCCATTTGTGTCGAAATCAAGGTATGAGTTCTTAATCTCAAATTTTCAGATTCGTTTCCAAGGGTAAAGGTTTGATTTTGACTCTCATTTCTTAATTCCGTGGTGAAATGGCACTGATTTAGGTTGTTTGGTAGTGGAATGGTGATGCCTAGGTAGTTTTCATGGTTGATTTTGCAAGTTTCTGAAAATTTTAGTTTTAGGATTGAACTTGCAATTTTGTGCGAAAATAGGGAAATAAAACGTGAATGAACTGCTTCTACCGCTCTGTTCGATGCTGCTTATGCCGTCGATTGAAGTTTTGATGAGTTTGTTTCTGATTTTTCAAATAATCTCATGCTTTTGTTCTGATTTTTGCTCGCAGATGCCTCCAAAGAAGAAGAACCGCACAGATGGAGCGAGTTCATCTGGTTCAGCACCGGCAGCACCAGCAGAGTCACCTCCACCTATGACTCCTCAGTCTCCTCCAAGTTCTCCACAGTTACCTACTGAGTTTCCGACACATCCTTGGCCTAGAGCAGAAAAGGAGAAGATACCGACTGAGAAAGTTTTGGGTAAGCCAGCCAGGCAGATTGTGCTTAGTAATGACTGTCTCCACAGGGACGTGTTGGATACCTGGGATGAGTATGACACTCTGTTGTACAACGGGTGGTGCGATGTTACGATTGAGCCTACGAAGCTGGTAAGCCCTGATTTTCTGAGGATGACTGGTATGCATGAGCAGGTTGTGACGTGTTTGAGGAGGATGGGTCTGGGTACCATGCCTTATATCCGATATGCTCTGTATCCAGAGTTGGTACGCCAGTTTATGGCTACAGTGCGAGTTACGTACAGAGACTGGAATGCCAAGAATGCACAGGAAGGTCATTTGTGTTTCATGGTACATGGCAGGAAATACAGACTGCCAATGCGAGACCTCTGTGCTATTTATGGTTTCAAGAAAGGCTACACACATGCTACGCTTCCAGAGACATTTCCTGACCTTGAGAAGTTTTGGGGTAACTTCGGTTCTACACCCTATTTCGCCAGTGATACGAAGATGAAAGATTTACGACATCCGGTTATGCGCTATGTCGTACGCGTCCTGGCTACCACTCTCACATGCAATATGGATCCGAACAAGATGAGGATGCAGGAGCTGGTACTACTCCATCCAGCAGTGGGACATTTGTGTTCCCATGAGTATGAGCACGATGGTCCTTTCGAGAGGACCAACCTGGGTGCGGTATTTGCAGAGCATTTAGTCTCGCTACAGACGAAGCCATTCAGAGGTACTGGGAGAGGTATGACAGAGTCAGTGGGGAGTCTTTTGACACCGATTTTCCAGCATTTCGGGATACCATTACATAATTATGGCTGCGAGCAGTCTTTCGCTGAGATTGATGAGGAGCACTTGTTGAGTGCGACCTGGCTGAAGCCAGGTTTGATTTGGTGCTACAGAGATGGAGTAGAGGAGCGCACGGTTGACATACGACATGCACCGTTATCGATAGATACATAGGACGACCTGCGTTTCAGACCTGATCCGAGGCTTGTGAGGCAGCCACCTGCCACTCGTTCACGCAGAGGAGCCTCTTCATCCTGGGCTGCTCCTACTCCTGCAGAGCTAAGTGACCATTGGACAGACTTGCAGAGCCTCTATGACTGTTAGAAAACCCCAAACAGATCAACCTATCAAGGACACCCATATCTAACCAGGTATTCAGAGGATCCATTAGTAGTCTCACTTAATATTGACTTAAATTTCTTGCTTAGGGACTTGGTAATCTTTGGGTCGGATTCCTTTGATGTATTTGGCACAGCCTATGATCTTTTTCTTAAGTATGGTTCTGATTTTCCCCTCCCTTGAAAGTAAAAAAATAATAATAATAAACTGAGGATGAGCTAGTAGCTCCGAAGTGGTCACGGGAGTAGTAGCAAACACTATTACCTCTTGTGCATTCATGGAATGTGTCCAAAGTACACCCCTTAACGGGAAGAGCACTGATAAAAAAATAAAATGATACCCAGTGGGGAAAAATCAGTGCTAAGGGAGAAAGGGAAAAGAAAGAAACCAGAAACCGACAGTTTGGTGGTCAGATACTGAATAGGTTGAGTCCATGTGTCCTTTGATTCGATACTCCCTCTGTGAGACTGCACCTAATTGTATACAGAGGCTAGTGTGATGAACTTGAATGTCCTAATTGATTGTGGAGTTTACTTGGGACTGTTGCTAAGTGCGGGGGAAGTATATTGTGGTCTTGAGTTCTGTGGGAAAGTTTTCAGAGGTTTACTATGTGAATGTGAATGCGAAAGTTCCTAGGACGAAATGAGTTTCTGTGTTTTCAAACCTCTTTTCTTATACTTTGGTTCTTTACTTGCTTGAGGGCAAGCAAGAGCTAAGTGTGGGGGAGTTGATATATCATGGTTTTTACCTGTTTTAAGCCATGATATAAGTGTGTTTTAGAGTCATTTACAATGTTTATCGAGTCCTTTCAGGTACTTTACAGGTTTTATCACATTTGGAGTTTACTTGGACATTTTGGCACATTCTGGAGCATTTTAGAGCATTTGCCCGAGAAGAAGAAGTCACTGCCCATATCTGATGTTGGTGTCGATCGACACCACTTTGGTGTCGGTCGACACAGTTCGCGGACCAGAAGATTTGGCCGATTAATGAAGATTTTCAAATTGACCCAGAAGTTTATCATAATTACAAAGTGACCCAAATCGTATTTTAGCTTTTTATTAGGTTTCATTAGGGATTTGAAGGAATGTTAGATTAACTAATTGATTAAGATTTATCATCTAGTTCTTCATCTAAATTGTTCTTAATGCTTAATCTGAACTGGCCACTTAGATTAATGATATTAGGTTGATTTACACAACGACAGTTGGTTAATTAACTAGAAAGGATTTAGGTGAGCAACTTATCTATTCGCAAAGAAATTTGGTTTAGAGAAGTTGTGAACAAACGAACTTGGAATTAATGCATGTCTAGAACTCTAGGATTCGCAACGAAAGTTGGTCTGCTAGGTTGTTAGATATAGATAATTATCGCAGCGAAAGTTGATTAGTTATACTTTTGTGATTCTAGTTCAAGAACGCTATAGATTGAATCTTGATTGTTGTTAATCTGATTTCATGATATCCTGAGAAATTTCCGAAACCTGACGCCTTCGTTTGATTGCTTACATCCTCCTCACTTGATCTATTTACTTGCTATTCTGTTTACTGCTTTACAATCTGTTTCGCTTAGCTTAATTCGAATTACTTATAATCTATCGTGTGACTGAGAGTCTCTGTGGGATTCGATACCTCTTATACTATAATTGCATTAATTGTGCACTTGCAGTAGAATGGGATTAAAACTTTACACCTATCATCATTCGACGGACTCCCACCTCGTACCATCTTGTTCATTATTTTCCTTCGGCCTTAATATTAATAGAAAAATTTCTGACCTCACTTAAAGTTTATCTCTCACCTCGTAGTGGACTTCTCTGATCATAACCCGACTCTTTTGGACTATACCGAAATTCCGTAACAACAATTGGCGCCGTCTGTGGGGACATAGTAACTTTTCTACACTCTAAGATGAAGCCGAAATTACATGACCCCTTTCAATCAGTGATAACTCCGAGAAGACGACGAACCCACCGCCGAGCTCGACCCCTCTAAGCTCAGACGGAAGGACGGATTTGGCGCCCCCACCAGTCAACACCTCAAACCCGAATTTGAACCTTCGCGTTCCCCCAGGTCTCCCCAATACCGTCGAGCCCAACGCCGCACTAACCCGCGTGAAGATGTCAATGGTCAACAGCCCGGTCAACCAAACCAGGATAACGGACACGCACGAGGTCGCCGGACCAACGACAACCGCGTCGGACAGCCATCATGACGTCTCTTCCCTTATAAGAATCTTGATGACGCAGATCGACGAGCTGACACGATTCAACAACGACCGCTTCGAGCAGCTCGCGAACGCCCAAAATGTATGCGACGAACAAATCAACAATCTTTGAATAGTCGAGCATCAAGCACCTCAGGATACAGAAATTTTCGCCAACACGTTTCCAAACGTAACTCTCGGATCGCGCGAACGACCATCCATACTGTTGGAATTGTGTCCAGTAATCTCGGTACTGTCTCTAGAAAGTAAGAGTATGTCAATGATCAGACATAAGTCATATAATACTGGGGGTCATGATGGCTTGCTAGAGTCCGCTCATGATCTATAAGTCTTGGACTTATTGCCTCTATTATATGATCCCATATGGGTCACACGCCTAAGCTAACAGGAAAATGTGTAGGAATGGCTTAGCAGAAGTACGGTAAAAGTGCCAGGCATTTACTGTACTTAGAGAGAATAAAAGGTTTTAGCCACTGTGTGTCGATCGATGCACATGATGTGTCGATCGACACAGTGCGCGAATGGCCAAATGGCCCAAGAGGAACCGGACGAGTTTTATATATAAAACTCGAGTCTGTTTTCTTCTTAAACCCTAACTGAGCCGCCAATCTCTCTCTCTCCTGCGCCTCCTCTCCTTCGGTCTAGCAGCCTCTCTTCCTGCTTGGTGTGCGTGTGTGAACCTCTGGAGGAGTTATCACTCGGTGGCTCTCTGATCTCTGATATACCTTCTCTTTCCGCTGCATAAACAGGTATAAGGTGAGATCTATCATTGTTTCTATTCAAGAAGAACCTAGATCAACATGTTTAGGATAATCTGAATCTGAGAATTGAATCAGGATTGATCTAAACATTCTTTCAGTGGTATCAGAGCTATCGGTTCTGGTTTTTCTTGTTTAGATTCAAGTTTAGGATTGTTTTCTTGTTTAAGAAGTGTTTTGAATCAACTACTGATAAGAGAAATCACTTAAGCAACAAGGAATTGAAACCTAAACACACTTGAAATCGCAAATCCAAGCTATATTGATTTGGAATGCGATTTTCATAAAGTAGTATCGGCTGTGATCGCATGGATCGATCGATACGATCGCATGGATCGGTCGATACAACCGCGAGAGATCGACTGCAATCGCATGGATCGATCTAACGATCGCATGGATTTCGCATATCTCGGCCAAGCCTGCTCAACGCGTGAACGCATCGACCGATGCGATTGATGAATCGATCGATGCGGTTGATTCATCGATCGATACGGTTGGGTTTAAGGCTCGGTTTAAAATCTTGATTAAAATCAATCGTCACGGTTTAATAAACAGATTTAATAATTTTATTAAAGTCTGGTTAAACCGGGATAAGAAATCCAATGTCGAAAGAAATATTGGATTTTGTGCCTAAACCAGGATTTTCTAATTTGATTTGGTTGGACCAAATAAATTGAGAAAATCCGGTTTAGTAAATAACCGGTTGACAATTGTGGTCGTCGTAGTAATTAATTTTGGTTAGACCAATTTTAATGAACCAGACCGGTTATGTCATTTAATTGGACAATTGGGTCATGTCTTGGACATGGACAAATTCTTGGGCCTCGGGCCAAGAAGTTAAAACAATTGGGCCAATTATTTGAGTCTTTCTTCAGATTAATTTAAAATTTATTTTATAAAATTATAAAGTCGATTTTAAATTAAAGTTTCCGAAATTTTGAAATTAGAAAGTTTCTTAAAATAGAAGTTTCTAGATTTGCGGGTTTTGGATTTTAAAGAAATTTCTAAAGTTAGAAAGTTTCCGGTTTTAGAAAGTTTCCAATTTTAGAAAGTTTCCTAAAATAGTAGGTTTCCAAAAAATAGAAAGTTTCCCGAAATAGTAATCTTCTATTTTGGGAATGAGATTTTAAAATAAACCTACGAACCTCAAATAATATCAAGCGTTGGATGTCTTGTCCAGTCTATGTCAGTTGTCGAAGCCCATTCAATTGTATTCATGGCCTTACAGTGTGAGGGTGTCTATTTTTGCGTGGATAAGACGGTTTGTGATTCATAAATGTCATTGGGAGTCCCAGACATTAATGATTACATGACTGTATAGTCTGGTTTTCTTGACTAGGCCATCGGGAGTCCCGGGCCTTGAGACATCAGAGTGGATTGGGCCTCGGGCCCAGATTCACAACCAAGAATTATATCACGGATATAATTAGCCGATATAAGGCTTACCGATATAAGCTAAGGTTGGGTGACGGCCAGTGGCCCACTTTGATCTTAGTTATATGTGGATCTTGGAATCATTATATTCTATTGAGGGTAACTTATGTTATTGAATATAATGCGTGATTAATCATATTAAATTTAATACGAGATTAATCATATTGAACATATTAACTAAAATCCTTTTAACTTAATTTTCAGTTATGACTAGCACAAACAATCAAAACACTTTCTCGATCCGGTCTGTCCTTAAGATGGACAAGCTGAACGGATCAAATTTCTTGACTTGGTCGCGGAACCTGAGGCTAGTCCTCAGACAGGAGAGAAAGGACTATGTTCTTGAGAGAGCTCTCCCCGTGAGGATCGGGTCCAATGCCTCCCATGCAGTATATGATGCTTGGAATAAGCATTATAGTGATGCGGTAGATGTGTGTGGTCTGATGTTGGCTACCATGGACTCAGATTTGCGGAAGCAATATGAGAGCATGGAGTCGCCAATAGAGATGATCAACAGCCTGAAATTGAAATTTCAGGAGCAGGTAAGAGTGGAGAGATACCAGTTGGTTAAGTCTCTCACTAGCTGCAAGCTACCAAATGATCATCCAGTGAGTCCTCATGTCAGTAAAATGATGGGTTACATTGATAACCTGAGGAAACTGGATTATCCAGTTAGCCAAGAATTGGCAACTGAGATCATTCTGCAGTCACTGCTGTCAAGCTATGATAAGTTCAGAAGGAACTATATCAAGAAAGGCTTAACGAAGACGCTGACTGAACTGCATGATATGCTCAAGACAGTTGAGCCAAACGTGAAGAGTACCCTGTACAATCTCATGAATGAGAAGGGTAGGTTTACTAAACCTAATGCTGACAAGGGTGAAGACAAAGTTGTCCAGATTTTGAATCATGGCAAGCGTGTGTCTTCTGAGCCCGAGTCAGATACCTCTTACGTTGGTAAGTGCTGCTACTGTAAGGAGACAGGGCATTGGAAGAGAAATTGCATTAAATTCATGGAAGATGATGAGGAGTTGAAGTTGATGTATGAGACTACTTCCTCAGGTATTCATGTTATTACTTCAAGTTCTACCTTAAAGGTATTGGATACTGGTTGTGGCACTGATATTTGTGATAATATGCAGAGCCTAAGCAACAGTAGAACGTTGAAGGAAGGGCAAGTGAAACTACATGTCTGGAAGGAGCTTGGGATGCTGCCTCAGCCGTAGGGTTTTTCACTCATAGCTTGGGATGCTGCCTCAGCCGTAGGGTTTTTCACTCATAGATCCCTTTGAGGCTTGGTTTTGTATTAAGTAATTGCTACAATGTACCTGCTTTAAGCAGAGTTGTCTTTCATTTTCTTGTAAGAATTTGAATGTTTTTCATTTTGATAAAAGACAAGTTTTGTTCTTTTGATCTTAATGAAATATTAATTGTAGCACCCTATTCATGGAATGGGTTTTATATCTTAAACCAAAGAGTGCCTAAATGTAACATAAATACCGAATTGGTTTAAATCTGATGAATTAAACCTGATTTTTCTTGGCATAAAGTATTGGTCACATAGAGTAAGTCGGATTCAGAAATCCCATAGTCATGGACTGTTGGGCTCATTTGATAAAATATCTTATGAGACTTGAATTCTGTTTACTAGACCAAAAGGTAAAGGGCCTATCTTAGCCGAGCTAGAGAAAGGCCCAAAGGCTTATTGGACCTGGAACATACTCATGTATGTGGCCCAATGAGCAGTAATGCCAGAGAAAATTTCCTGTACTTCATTGTCTCTACTGATTACTTCAGTGAGTGTGACTGTGTTCATTTGATGAGACACAAGTCGGAATTCTTTGACATGGTCGAAAGAGTTCCAGAATGAAGTATAGGATCTGAATGACAAAAGTACTAAGACTCTGGATTAAATCACGAGTGAGAATACTTAAGTCATTGATTGTGTGATCATCTGAATGAGTGTGAAATCGTTTCACAGCTCATTTCTCCTGAAAACCTGAAGGTTTTTCTGTGAGAAAGAATCAGATCTTATTAGAAATGATTAAAGATGAGTCACACGAATCTTCCATGATATTATTTAAGAATAACGCTCTAGAAATATCTAAGTTTACGCTGAAAAGGTTCCACCAATATCAGTTGAAAGACACCACGTCAATGTGGATTGGAATCGATCCAAATTCGTCTTTACTGAATATTTGTAGTTGAGCTACTTCGCTGGTTGTCCTAGGGAAACTAAGGCTCGTTACTTTTACGTCCATTCTGTTTTCTAAGAAGGGAAGTTACTTTCCAAGAAGAACAGTGGGAGTAAAAGTATAACTCGAAGAAATTCGAGACATACAGGAGGCTGCTCAACCTGTTGAGGGAGAGCAACGGATGGATTTACAGATTCCTGTAGAATCTACACCTGTGGAGCCTGAAGTTCGCAGATATGAATGAATCAGTTACTAATCCGAGAGTGATTTCTTGTCATTAGTTGAACCTGATAATCATTGAAATCTGCACCTGTGGAGCCTGAAGTTCGCAGATATGAATGAATCAGTTACTAATCCGAGAGTGATTTCTTGTCATTAGTTGAACCTGATAATCATTGAAATCTGCACCTGTGGAGCCTGAAGTTCGCAGATACGAATGAATCAGTTACTAATCCGAGAGTGATTTCTTGTCATTAGTTGAACCTGATAATCATTGAAAGTTCGCATGATCTAATGATCATTGAGAGCGACGAATCTGCGAAATTCAAAGAAGCGATAGTGAGCCCGAACTCTCCGAAAAATTACATTTTATGTAAGTTAGCTTCATCGATCCATTCATAGATGGAAGCAAACATATCGGAGTTGGAATCTTCGTTCTGTTGAAGTAGTCAAGGTTTTGACTTGAACAGGAACGAATTGGAACTGTGCGTTTACTAATAGATTGGTGGGAGCGATATTGCATTTCTCATATTGTATGTCGATGACATACTGATTCACGGAAAAGACGTCCCAATGCTGCAGTCGGTTAAGGACTGGCTTGGGAGTTGGTTCTAATGATTGACATGGGTAAAGCCACGTATGTTCTTGGATTTTGGATCTAAAGATAGAGATCCGAAAGAGCTGGTAAGACAAAGTCAGGATTCTTATCCCGACAAAGTCCTACACGTTTTCAGCATTCCAAGAAGGGTTTTATGCAAATGTCACATGGCATTACGTTAAGCAAGACACATTGTCCTACGATAACTACTGAGCTTAAATGCATGGATAAGATTCCATATGCGTCGGCAATTGGATCTATCATGTATGCCATGAAACGTACTTGTTTGATGTTGCTTTAATGTTAAGCAAGACAAGTAAAGACCAGTCAAATCCAGCAAAGAATCACTGGATTGCCGTAAAGAATATCCTAAAGTATTTGAGGAATACTAAGGATAAATTCTTGAGTTACGGAGAAAGTGAGGTGCTACGAGTCGGTAGAGTCTGAAAGGCAAGTTTCCAACGGACAAAGATGATTTCCGGTCACAGTCCGGTTATATCTTGTGTCTGTCTGGCGGTGCAAGGCACTGTTGCTGACTCCATGACTTAAGCTGAACATTTCGCAGCTTGGAAAGCGGCGAAAGAGGTTGTTTGGAAAGAAGAGTTCGTCACTGAACTTGATGTGATTCCCAGCATAGATGAGACTAGCTGCACATCAGAGGTCCAAACACCTTGAGGATAGGTATAACCTATTCCGTGAGATAAATGACAGAGATGTTAAGTAGATCAGCAAGTTTCAATGAATGAGAACGTTGCTAATCTATTAACGAAGCCACTCCTTAGGCCTAAGCACGAGTCGCGTACTGTTGCTGTAGGATAAGTGAAATTAAGATGCAGTCTAAATTTCAGTGGGAGTGAGTAAAGGGCTTTATTTAGTTATTTGATATGTTCTTGTAAAAACATTTGATGTTTAATGAAATTATTATTTCAAGATTATTTTAACTGTGATGAAATAATCGTTCCAAAGTGATATAAACCATTTTATAGGTCATCGAAGTAAGTGACTTGATCTTGAGTCATCAAAGTCACTTAGCTTGATCATGAGACCCTATATTTGATAGATGGATTATATCATCCTGTCCCTAGTCAAAGGTTGTTGAAATTGGAACACCAACAACCGTGTGAGACTAGATTGATATGTGACTTATGACAAAGTCTCAGTGTGTCATAGATGCACGGCATCAAAGTCAATACATAGGTGTATGTTGGGAACATACGACCGGACAAGACCCGATTATGAGAACTCTTCAGGATATTTATATCTGTGTCATAAGAGATTCTCACTACGACTATAGAGTATAGTCCTTAGACCTGAGTTCGCATGCATGTGACTGCACATGGACTAATGCACTTTGATCATTGTCTAACGCTATCGTTCTGCGATAGTTATAAGGACCTTGTTTGGGTACATTATGAAATGAGTAGTTTACAGTGATGGAACAAGACGGGATTTGTCCCTCCAATATAAATGGAGTGAATATCTCTAGGCCAATCGGAGATTTGAATACTGGAAAATGCATGGCCATGCTCAAACGGACTGTCCCGAGTCGTTTGGATTGTCAGTATCGAATCAGAGTCCGATGAACAAGATTAGGCTTTATAAGGATGACACTAATCTTGCCTTATGACTAATCGAGATATTGTGACAGAAGGATTATGAATACAGAGATTCCAGTACAAGTGGGAGATTGTTGGAATTGTGTCCAGTAATCTCGGTACTGTCTCTAGAAAGTAAGAGTATGTCAATGATCAGACATAAGTCATATAATACTGGGGGTCATGATGGCTTGCTAGAGTCCGCTCATGATCTATAAGTCTTGGACTTATTGCCTCTATTATATGATCCCATATGGGTCACACGCCTAAGCTAACAGGAAAATGTGTAGGAATGGCTTAGCAGAAGTACGGTAAAAGTGCCAGGCATTTACTGTACTTAGAGAGAATAAAAGGTTTTAGCCACTGTGTGTCGATCGATGCACATGATGTGTCGATCGACACAGTGCGCGAATGGCCAAATGGCCCAAGAGGAACCGGACGAGTTTTATATATAAAACTCGAGTCTGTTTTCTTCTTAAACCCTAACTGAGCCGCCAATCTCTCTCTCTCCTGCGCCTCCTCTCCTTCGGTCTAGCAGCCTCTCTTCCTGCTTGGTGTGCGTGTGTGAACCTCTGGAGGAGTTATCACTCGGTGGCTCTCTGATCTCTGATATACCTTCTCTTTCCGCTGCATAAACAGGTATAAGGTGAGATCTATCATTGTTTCTATTCAAGAAGAACCTAGATCAACATGTTAAGGATAATCTGAATCTGAGAATTGAATCAGGATTGATCTAAACATTCTTTCACATACCTCATGCAACACTATTAACCGAATCATAAGCAAACCAAGCACCATCTATCGAGCTGACACAAGGCGGGGAGGAACCGGGCAGAAGAAGCGAGATTGAGGTTCTGAGAGCATAACTAGATTGCATGACATCCAGGGTCCACAAGGCGACCAAATCGGCCCCCCGAAATCGACAGAGTCCTCAAAGAAACACAAAACACGCCATTCACGAGCAAAATAACATGAACATCAGTTCGGCACCCGGGAAATATCAAGCTACCTACCTACCAAGAAATTCACGAGTAAAACCTTCTACTCGGAGAATGCAAAAAGGAGACACGAACATAACAAATCGGAACATGCAAACATCGCCTGTAAAAAACCAGACAAGGGACGGCAGCGGCAGAGTCCAACTCGTCAAGGGAAAGAACAGAAAACATGGGAACGCACAGCAAACATAACAAAACGACGCCGACACAGAATCGCAGAAACAGGCTCGAGGCGACGAAGAAGAAGAGACGCCCCCACCAAGAAAGCGCATCAACATGATACTCGAGGAATTTTTTGGCTGCAGAAATTCATAACGTCCCACAACGGAATTCAGCTAGGAAATAAGCATCAGACCAAAAGGAGAGAAGCACCATGTTGGCAAACCGGCAGCGAAAAAAAGTCACCTTTGCCACAAAGAGCGAAGAAAAACTGGTTAGGTCGCATGACGATCTGCTCATCATCAAGCTTCGGATAGGCAAGCACGAAGATGCCAAAACATTGATCGACACCCGAACCTCGATCAATATCATCTTCAAGGAAACCTTGCAAAAAATTAAACTCAAAAGATACATGGTAAGAAGACCAAAAAGAACCCTCACCGACTTTAACATCCAAACAACGACAACAATTGGGACGAATCAACTGCTAGTTCGTGCCGGACAGATCGCCAAAGTTATTACCTTCCTCGTGATAGACCGACCATTGACCTGCAACGCGATTATGGGAACTCCTTGCATCCACACAATGAAAGCAGTCGCTTTGACTTATCACCAATGCGTATAATTTCCGATTGAGGAGGAACCTTCACGATCCGAGGAGAACAAAGGGCCCCAAAAGCCGACCCCAAACAAAAACGAAGCAACGGTGACCCCTAACGACACCTAAAGTCTGAGCGACCAAACAAAGAGTTATCCTCAGAGGAAGCAACAACTCAAGGTCCGACTCTATAAATAAGACTCCCTCTTCGCTCTTTAATATATCATGGTTTTTCTAGGTACCATGATATAGTTATGTATACTGAGTCTTTAACATGGTTTTTCGAGTCTATTGAGTATTCTACAGGTAGGCTTGCGTTTGGAGCAAAGAGTGGGATTATAGGACATTTCTGGTGATTAGTGCAATGGGCTAAAGTTGGTGTCTCGGCCACGACTGGATGTCGACCGACACTGACCTTGGTGTCGGTCGACACTGAGCGCGAGAGAAGCTATACGCCGAGTTGAGACAAGTTTTAAAGAATTGCAAAAAGACCCCGAAGTTTTCTCTAATTCTAATATAGCCCCAAAACGAGTTTAGGAGTTGTAATTAGGTTTTCAGACTCATTATTCAGTTTATCTTGTTCTTACTTTTGTTCTTGCTTGTGGATTGAGAGATTTGTGCCAAGGGCCTGATTCTTGCTACTTGTAACCTTTGAGAGAAGGATTTTGAACCCCTTTATCTTATCTATTCAATCTTTCGGTTTTCTATTCATGATGTGTTGTTATTCTGATAATATGTCTGAGTAGTAACCTAGTTAGATTTAGGAATTCTCATAAAGGTTTTATGCATGTTTAGACAACTGATTGATTAGGATTCTAAAACTATCCGTTCATCGCCTAAGTTGTGCTTAATACTGAATTCTGGATTGATCACCTAGGATTTAGATCTGAGATAATTAACTTAGCACAAGAGTGTGAGTTATAATCTGAATAAACTTAGTGTGAGCAATTCGACTAGATACAAAGAGATTTGGTTTAGGAGAATTGTGAACCGAAGAACCTGTTCTTAATGCTTGTTTAGAACTCTAGGATCACAAAGAGATTTGGATCGCTAGGTTGCTAGATATAGAAATAGTCTCAGTGAGAGTTGGACAGTTTAGCATTTTTTTCTAGTTCTTGAAGTCGAGCTTAATCTGAATCCGGTTAGTTAAGTGTCTAGCATTGCATGATTCCCGAGAACTTCCTAAGTCTGACGCCTTTCTCCTACTGAAAACACACCCTTGTTTACTTGCTTTCGTTTCTTGCTTTCTTCTGATTGATTTAGCTTAACTTGAGAACTTATAATCTATCGTGTGATACGTGAGTCCTTGTGGATACGATACCCTGAGTACTACAATAGCATAAATGTGCACTTGCAGTAGAATAGGGATAAATCTTGCTCTATCAAGTTTTTGGCGCCGTTGTCGGGGACTCAACTGAGTTCGCCGATAGATTTTGTTTTAAAGTTTAGTATAAGTCATTTTTATTTCTTTGTTACTGATTTTTCTCGGTTTGGCTTGTTTTGTTGCTGCAGGAATCGATATCCGCATTCAGTGTCGACCAACACCCTTCTTGTGTCGCCCGACATCGACCTCGAGACCAGTGTTTTGAGTTCAATGTATGCCTAATCGACACACCCGAAGCAACCAGAGCGAAGAACTTTTGAACCTCATACTTGAGGAGCTTGCTAAACTTGATAGAACGAACAGAAAGGGTCAAAGAACAAGAATGATGAACAATCGTTTGATTTTGAGACCAGATGCTGAGGGAGTTCTGAGAGACGCACAGAACAACCCATACAATGATCAGGGGCAAAGGAATGATGCCCAAGGACGGGTGATACCTGAACCTGAGCAGCCTCAAGGTGAGGGGCAGATGGTCAATGCTGGAGGTAATGGACAGCCTCCTAATCCTCCTGCTGCTGAGACGACTCTTGCTGACTACAACCGACCATATGAGTTTTATGTTAACCGGTCAGCAATTGTACCTCCTCCTTTTGAAAGGAATGAGTTTGAGCTCAAGATTGTCTACTATACACTTCTGAGGCAGCATCCTTTCCATGGTCTTCCACATGAACAACCCATGGACCACATTGAGGATTTTGAAGCCTTCGTCACTGGGATGAAGCACAATGGAGTGGGTTATGACTTCCTTTTCCTCAAGCTTTTTCCATACTCTCTTGCTGGAGACGCTGCAGCTTGGCTTAAGCAACTTCCACCTGGGAAGTTAACTACTTGGGATGCAGTGAAAAGAGAGTTCCTACGACACTTCTATGATGACGCTCGCTCTGATCAGCTTAGACGGGATCTTTTGACATTCACTCAGGGACCTACAGGGCCACTTAAGTCAGCTTGGGTGAGGTTTAAGATGTACCAACAAGATTGTCCCCATCATGGATTCTCTGAAGTTCAGCTGCTGGGCATTTTCTTCAGAGGTGTGGATCTCTGGTACCAGTCTGCGTTAGTGGTTGAAGAGTTTGGACCTGAAGAAGGCTGCACAGAGGAAGAAGTGAACTACATTAGTGGTTCTGGATTTCAAGGAAACAGGTTTGGAAATCAGCAGAACAACAAGTTCTTTAATGGTGGACAGAAGATTCCTTTCACAAGCAATCATAACTCTTCTGGATATGGTCAGAATGCTCGTTACCAGAAGCCTTTTCAGCAGAACAACTCTTATCAGAGGACCTATGGATCATCTTCCTATCAGACACCTCCTGCTACTAATGCTCATGAGAGTAAGCTGGAAGCTATGATGGAGCAGTTGCTAGAGGGCCAGACAAAGACCGCTGTGGATTTCAACAAGAAGATAGATGCTGTCTATGCTGATTTGAATGAGAAATTTGAATCCTTGAGTACACATATGAAGCAATTGGAATCTCAAATTGCTCAAACTGCTGTAGCTGTTAAGAGGCAAGCCGGATTCCTTCCTGGAAGCACGGATACCAACCCCAAGCATCACTGCAATGCAATATCACTGCGGAGTGGGAAGGAGCTGCACACCATCCCTATTAGGCAGATCAGCGATAAGGAGATCGAAGAGATAGAAGAATTTGAAGAAGAGTACAAAGCTGTGAAACGAGCGTCGACCGACACTGCTGCTACACGTCGGGCGACACCAACTTCTTCGAGTTCTCGTGACGAATAGAAATCCACCGAGATCGATTGTGAGGTCAATGACAGATCAAAATCGAGCAATGTCGACCGACACCAAGCTGACGTCGGTCGACACCAGCAGCGTACAGACTCTGATGCTACGCAGAAAGCTCCTATAGCTGGTGGGAAAGTATATAAACCCAAGGTACCTTTCCCGAGAAACCCGAAGCAGTCTAAATTTGAGCGGTTCAAAGCTAAATACATGGCTATGTTGAGCAAGTTAACCCTCTCAATGCCATTGATGGATGATATCAACAACAACCCAGTGTTGTAGAGATGTTTGAAACAGATGTTGAGTTCTGACATGGGAGATGAAGAGAGTGTGATGATGATCACTGAAATCTGTAGTGCCGTCATTCTAAACAGAGTTCCTGAGAAGCAAAAGGACTCAGGGAGCTTTGTCTTGGACTGTGCAATCTTCAGCAACAGATTTGAGAGGTCACTGTGTGATTTGGGTTCAAGTGTCAATCTAATGCCATATTCAGTTGCTAAGCAGATGGGAATGACAGATTTCACACCTACTAGGATCTCCTTGATTCTAGCTGATCGCTTCATGAGAATTCCTGAAGGTCTCTTGGAAGACGTACCAGTAAAGATTGGTGAATGTGTTATCCCAACTGACTTCGTAGTCCTGCAGTACAATGATGAGCCTAAAGACCCTCTTATCTTGGGCAGACCATTCTTGGCTACAGCTGGTGCCATCATTGATGTGAAAAGAGGAAAGATTGGACTGAATGTGGGTGATCTGGTGAAGAATTTTGACATGGACAAGTAGATGAGACACCCCACCATTGATGGACAGACCTTCTATGTTGATACGATTGAGAATCTGGCTGCAGAATTCTTAAATCGAATGCATCATGTCGACCCTTTGGAGAGAGCCTTGATGAGTTCTGAGCATGAGTTGGAGCTGGAGGATGAAGCTGCTACTGGGTATTTGAGGCCGATGGACGCTACTGAGCAAGTTATAAACTTGGAAGTGGCCAATGACATTCAGTTTCGACCGACACCACAAGCGAATCGGTCAACACCTGTTGCGAAGGATTGGAGCGAGTTAAATATGCATTCTTAGGTAAAAAAATTCACTTATCCTGTCATTGTCAATGCTGATTTGAATAACGCAGAACTCACTTTACTGCTAAGCAAGTTGCACAAGCATCGCAAGGCTCTTGGCTATTCTCTTGATGATATTTCAGGTATCTCTTCGGACTTGTGCATGCATATGATACACCTTGAAGATGAGAGCATGTCGTCAATTGAGAACCAGAGGCGTTTGAATCCAAACCTGAAGGAGGTTGTAAAGAAAGAAATCATGAAGCTGCTGCAAGCTGGGATCATCTACCCTATTTCAGATAGTGATTGGGTCAGCCCAGTTCATGTGGTTCATAAGAAGGGAGGAGCCACAGTGGTGAAAAATGAAAAGAATGAGCTGATTCCTACGAGGACAATCACTGGTCACAGGATGTGCATAGACTACAGGAAGTTGAATGCAGCCACCAGAAAAGACCACTTTCCACTCCCTTTCATTGATCAGATGTTGGAAAGGTTGGCGAATCATCCTTACTACTGCTTCTTGGATGGTTATTATGGTTTCTTTCATATCCCTATCCACCCAGAGGACCAGGAGAAGACTACATTTACATGTCCCTATGGCACCTTTGCATACCGCAGAATGCCTTTCGGACTGTGTAATGCTCCTGCGATGTTTCAGAGATGCATGATGTCTATCTTCACAGACATGATAAATGATTTTATGGAGGTCTTCATAGATGATTTCTCTGTCTACGGACCATCTTACTATGCTTGTCTGGATAATCTATGCAAGGTGTTTGCTCGCTGTGAGGAAAATCACCTGGTTTTGAACTGGGAGAAATGTCATTTTATGGTCAAGAATGGCATTGTACTTGGGCATAGAGTTTCTGAGGCAGGAATTGAGGTGGACAGAGCTAAGATTGAAGTGATGACAGGGCTGCAGGCACAGGATTCAGTCAATGGAATAAGGAGTTTTCTTGGGCATGCTGGTTTTTGCAAGAGATTTATTAAAGACTTCAGCAAGATAGCTAGACCACTTACTGCACTCCTCTGCAAGGATGTGAAGTTTGAGTTCACAGATGAGTGTCATGTTGCATTCAAGGAGCTGAAACAAGCCTTGATCTCGGCTCCAATTGTGCAACCACCGGATTGGAATCTCCCTTTTGAGTTTATGTGTGATGCTAGTGATTATGCGGTAGGAGATGTGCTTGAGCAGAAGAAAGACAGGAAGCTCCATGCTGTCTATTATGCCAGTAGAACTCTCGATGATGCTCAAAGGAACTATGCAACCACTGAGAAGGAGTTGTTGGCAGTTGTGTTTGCATTCGAGAAGTTCCGACCATATTTGATTGGCTCCAAAGTAGTTTTGCATACTGACCATTATGCTCTTAAGTATCTGATGCAGAAGAAAGATGCTAAGACAAGGTTGCTGAGATGGATTTTGTTGCTCCAAGAGTTTGACATAGAGGTGAGGGACAAGAAAGGAGTAGAGAATGGTGTTGCTGATCACTTATCACAGATTAGGATCGATGAGGACGTTTCTATAGATGATTTTCTACCAGAGGAGAACATCTACAAGGTTGAGACAGGATTTCAGGCAGTTTCTGCGAGTTCACTGCCTTCTACACGGGTTGCAGAGAGAGTGTCGGTCGACACCCAGTTCATGTCGGTCGACACCCGACTCGAAAAATCGGACGATAATCGATTAACCTCGACACCATTTGGCCGATTATGTACGATGTCGGTCGACATCAACACTGATGTCGGTCGACACCAGTTGCGATTGCAGGCTGCTATTCTCGATGATGAAGCTGACATGTTCATAGCTGCAGTCACCCAAGGTTCTCTCTCCACTAGACCTTAGTACGCTGACATAGCCAACTACCTTGCTGCAGATAATGAGCCTGAAGTGTTTAAAGGATATGCTAAGAAGAAGTTCCTTAGGGAAATCAGGCGTTATTATTGGGATGAGCCCTACTTGTACAAGCACTGCTCTGATGGTATCTACATACGTTGCATTGCTGAGTGTTGATGATGTGTTGTACCACTGCCATGGTTCTGAGTATATTGGACACTTTGCTGCATTCAAGACAGTGTCTAAGGTTCTTCAAGCAGGCTTCTGGTGGCCTACAATGTTCAAGGATGTTCAGTTATTCATCTCTCAGTGTGATGTGTGTTAGAGGAGGGGGAAGATCAGCAAGAGACATGAGATGCCACAAAACTTCATCCTCGAGGTTGAAGTCTTTGACTGCTGGGGCATCGATTTCATGGGTCTGTTCCCATCTTCCTATGGGAACCGGTACATATTAATTGTTGTGGACTATGTGTCCAAGTGGGTTGAAGCGATTGCAAGTCCGGCCAATGACTCTTCAGTAGTTCTTAAGCTGTTTAAGACTATCATCTTCCCCAGATTTGGAGTGCCTAGGATTGTGATAAGTGATGGTGGTTCTCACTTCATCAACAAGGTCTTTGAGAAGTTGCTTAAGAAGCATGGTGTTAATCATTGTGTGGCTACTCCATATCACCCTCAGACTAGTGGACAGGTTAAGGTTTCAAACCGACAGATCAAGGAGATTCTGAAGAAGACAGTGGGAAAGACTAGAAAGGACTGGTCTGCTAAGCTGGATGATGCGTTGTGGGCTTACAGGACTGCGTTTAAGACGCCACTGGGGACTACACCATTCCATCTCCTCTATGGGAAAGCATGTCACCTTCCAGTTGAGCTTGAGCACAAGGCTAGATGGGCTGTCAAACAGATGAACTATGACCTCAAGCCTGCAGCTGAAAGACGTCTGATACAGCTTAATGAGTTAGATGAGATTCGCCACCATGCCTATGAGAACTCAAAGCTGTACAAGGAGCGTACAAAGGCATATCCTGATAAGAAGATCATCTCACGCAACTTTGAACCCAATGATCAGGTACTTCTCTACAATTCTCGTCTAACATTGTTTCCTGGGAAGTTGCGTTCTCGTTGTTTAGGTCCATTCACCGTTAAGGAAGCTAGATCGCACGGAGTTGTTATCTTGATGAATTCCAAAGGCGAGGAGTTCACAGTCAATGGGCAAAAGGTGAAACATTACTGGGCGAAAGCTGAAATCCCACAAGCTATTGACGTTAAATGAGCGTTGAGTGGGAGGCAACCCACCGTAGGTTAGTTTTCGCTTCTGTTGAGTCTTTGTCCTTGAGTCTTTTGATTTTTCTGGTTCTTGTATGTTAGGGCCGTGTAGGACAGGTCTGCAGATATCAGTGTCGGTCGACATCGTCATTGATGTCGGTCGACACCCAACTCGAAAACACGGATGGAAATCGACCATGCTCGATTACGAGTAAATCGATGTTGACCAAAGGCTAATGTCGCCCGACGTAGTCTGTGTGTCGGTCGACATCGACTGCGACCACAGGTAAGATTTATGTTTATCAAGTTCTCGGTTACTTATACCTTGTTCTCCCGGTCTCATACTACGATTGCACTGGGGACAGTGCAGTCTAAGTGTGAGGGAGGTGGCTACTGACATTGTGTTTTGTTTTCTTAGAGTCAGTCCCTTGTTTTCACTTGTTTTCAAAAAAAATTTATTGAGTCAAAATGTGTATGAAACTATGATTTTTCGAGGAAATTTTTCGCTGGAACAGGAACTAAGTGACCATTGGACAGACTTGCAGTAATTCTATGACTATTAGAAAACCCCAAACAAATCAACTTACCAAGGACACCCATATCTAACCAGGTATTCAGAGGATCCATCACTAACTTCACATCTAAACCTGACTTTATTTTTCTTACTTAGGGGCTTGAGATCTCTGGATCGAATTCCTCTGATGTACTTGACACAGCCTGTGATCCTGTTTGAGTATGATTTCTGATTTTTCCCTCCCTTGAAAAAAAAAGTAAAAAAAAAAAAAAGATTAAAACCGAGGATAAGCTAGTAGTTTCGAAGTGGTCACGGGAGTGGTAGAGACCCCTATTACCTCCTGTGTATCCATGGAAAGATTCAAAGTTACACCCCGAATAAAATGGGAAGAGCACTGATAGAAAAAAATAAAATGATACACAGTGGGGAAAAATCAGTTGTTAAGGGAGAAAGGGAAAAGAAAGGAACCAAAAACCGACAGTTTGGTGGTCAGTATTGATTGAGTTGAGTCCATGTGTCCTCTGATCAATACTCCCTCTGTAAAACCGCACCTAATTGTATTCAGAGGTTAGTACTACAAGAAATATGGTCATTGGTAGCAGGCCGTTGTAGCACTAATTCACCAACTGCTACTAAAACTGTTAAATTCTTATACCAACCTTTTAGTAGCGTTAAATTAGTGCTAGTAATAAGTCTCGATACGCGGGAACATAAAAATGAAAACTTTATTCTTTTGGAGGCAAAATTACTTAGCCATTTTTTCTTTTTCCGCCATTCTCAGGTTCGTGCATGCTCTCTCACCGAAATCTCTGAATTTCTACACAAATCTACTTCTCTCTCTAAACTTTGTTACACTGAACAAATTTCCCATCACAAATCCAACCGTTGTAGGCTCGATTCTCCTCTTAATTCGTTCGGCGTGTAGAAAGTAGATTGGAACTGAAAATCAGCTCTCTTTCAGCGTGATTTGGTGTTGTTTCCTCCGGTGTCATCGCCGTCTGCAAATTCGAGGTGAACCCGACTTACGATTTCGCTTGATCTGAACCCCAGAACTAATTCCTCATCCAAAGCATCTTCGTTTTCTCTGATTAATTTCAAGTACCTCTAATTGCAGCAAGAATCGATTTTGGGACATGTTCGTCTGAACTTTGTTATTTTTTTTTCATTACAATTGAATAGCTTCAAGATATTGATTTGCAGATTTTGGGTTGCTTCATAAGGAGATCTGAAGGCTTCTTTTTGTTGTAGACGACTATAACTCTTACAACGAAGCTTCAGGAGCTTGTAGAGGTAATTATTTTCATCCAAATATAACTTTGCATTTCTGGTTTATGTAGCTTACTGGTTTAATATGTCTTGCTTGAGTATTTGATTGTTTCTGGCTTTTAAGTTTCTGCTTGATTTAATACTTGACTCTTCATTGCTGCTATTGTGAATGACAATGTGATTGTTTGATGTTTGAGGTATTCTTACGAGTTTGTTTTCTGTTGCTTATGGGTTAGAACATAGAAATGATCGAAAATTCATGGGTCCATCTTAACAGGTAAATGAAAACTATATATACTTAAGTGTTTAATGGGTGATTAAAAAAAGTTTAAGTGTTGCTATTGTTTGATGCTTTCGTATGTCTTATAAACCGAAGAGTTGAGTCTGGTTATGAGAGAGGTTCTTGGGACTTTGTGAGGTCTGTTGGTGCAGCTTTAGGAGACAATGAGATGAGCATTTGCCCATGCATTGACTATCGCAACGTAGATCGTCACCCAGCTGGTGTTGTTGTTGATCATCTTGTAACAAGGGGAATGGATTGGAGTTACAAGATGCGGGAGGATTGGTATCATCATGGAGAAGTGATATCAGGGACAGACTGTAGTAGGAATGTAAGTCAGTGGAACCAAGAGATTTTAGGTTTATACCAAGCAGCTGAGCTTGTGGATGAAGAGCTTCTTAGGCAAGGTGACTTAAGTGAGGTTGCCGAGGGTGAGGATAAGCAAGAAGATGAGTTTCTTGCAAAGCTAGCCGATGCAGAAACACCTCTGTATCCAACTTGTGCAAATCACAGCAAGCTCTCAGCGATTGTTTCACTCTTCAGGATAAAAACACATAGTGGTTGGTCTGATAGAAGCTTTGATCTTCTGCTCGAGACTTTGCCACAGATGCTACCCAAGGATAATGTCTTGCACACATCCTTGTATGAGGTGAAGAGGTTTTTGAGATCATTTGAAATGGGTTATGAGAAGATACACACTTGTGTGAATGATTGTTGTTTATTCAGAAAGGAGTTTCAGCAGCTAGACAATTGTCCAAAATGCAACACCTCACGATGGAAGATCAACACGCGAACCGGTGATGTGAAGAAAGGTATTCCACAAAAGGTTCTTAGGTATTTTCCATTAATACCACGTCTGAAGAGAATGTTCAGGTCTAAGGAAATGGCGGAGGACCTAAGGTGGCATTTCCGTAATAAGAGCACTGATGGTAAAAGCCGGCATCCGGTGGATTCTGTTACTTGGGATCAGATGAACGACAAATACCCGTCATTTGCTGCTGAAGAAAGGAACCTTCGGCTTGGACTCTCGACGGATGGGTTTAATCCTTTTAACATGAAAAATGTTAACTACAATGCTTGGCCTGTACTGCTAGTGAATTACAACATGTCACCTGAAAAGTGTATGAAGGAGGAGAACATAATATTGTCATTACTGATTCCTGGTCCAACCCAACCTGGAAACAATATAGATGTGTACTTAGAACCACTTATACAGGATCTTAACCATCTGTGGGAGAAAGGAGAGTTAACGTATGACGCATTCAGTCACACTACATTCACATTAAGAGCCATGCTTCTATGGCAGACTCGAGAACCTAAGGCGTTGGTTAATGGTCTTCCTCTTGGTCCAAATGCAATAAAAGTGTTTGTGGATTAGGTAGTAAACCCAAAGGCATTTATATGGAGGCCTACGGTTGAGAAGAGAACTGTGGAGGATTATCTGAAATGCTTTGTAGCATGGCCGGCAAATAGAGTTGTAGTTGATGGAAGAACTCCAACTTCTCCTGATGTAGAGCCATCCAAGAGTAAAGGAGTTAGTCCTACTAATCAGTGCAAAGAGTCTCCTATAACTCCATCAGCTCCTACAAAGAAACCAGCTTCGGGTTTGAAAGAGAAGTCTTTGCGTGAAAAGTTACCAGTGACTCCAGCATCTCCTCCTCGCAGATCAGGGGTAATTTCTGTTTTATGATATAGTCGATTGTTTATGGTATGATTCTTGTAGTTGATTGTTGGTTCTGTGGATGGTTTATCTTTATGTTCTTGTAGCGTACCAAATTCAAGGAAAATCAAAAATGCAAGCTCCTAGATCTGGCAGGAAAGAAGGTCATCGTTGCTGAGGGGCGTTGGTCATCCAATGATCCTGGCCAACGTGTCCACTTTGTACCTTTGGGCCCTGGTGCATGTAGAGTATTCGTGGATGTGGTGAAAGTTAAAGATGCTGCAGTGTGGAGGACAACTTCTGAGATAGAATACATGGAAGATGCACTTGGAAGCTGTATTGCTTGGCCAGAGGATAAAGTGATCATGGTGAGATGTTCAGTCATTTGGTTTATATCTGGTCTTATATGAGTGTGGAAATGAACTAGGATATCTTTGTTTTTAGGTCTGAAGTCATACCAGAAAGATCCTTGCATTTTATTTCTTGGAAGACTGAGCTTTGTGTTTGAGAACATGTGTTTGTGGTTTGTTGACTTGTTTTTTATTTTGGCAAACTTTGTTTGGTTTGGATCTTGTTTGTGCAACCTTTACGTAAGACCTTCGGTTTGTGGAGTGTTGTTAAATTACATTAAACCAAACTAATTTACTGGTTGGATGTTTTTCTTTGGTATCAAGAATTTTTTTAACATAAGAGAAAGCATACATTATTATTTGGTATCAAGATTGTTATATCAAGTTAGAGGAAATAATATATACTAACAAAGAAAACATAAAATAAAACTTTAATTAAACATACCAATTTTTAAAATAAAAGATGTTTGTAGCAATCTTGATTTTGATTTTAGGGTATATTTAGGGGTTAGGGTTGAAATTGATAATATATTATTTATTTGTTCGTATAATTTGGGGTTATGGTATATTTGTCTTGTTTGTAGTTTGTTGTTTTCAAAATAAAAGATTTTTATTTTGATTTTTATTTTAGGGTATATTAGGGGTAAGGGTATGTAGGGTTTATTTTTATTGATGGGTTTAATGTATAGGAAACAATGATTTATAATTGAAAACTAAACCCTAAACCATACAAACACTAACCCTAAACCCTAAACCCAAAACCCTATGTGGTTGCATTTTCTGACATAGTGTTCATAAAAACGCTACCAAAACCTTATTATATTGAAGGGTTTAATGTATTGGAAACAAAGTTTTTCATAAAATTAAAAGTTATATAAACATATGAGTCTTTAGTTGTGTTTTAGGGTATAAATCGGGTTAAATGTTAGAAATACTATTAGTTTCTTTGTATTTTAAATTTTAGTTATTGAAAACCAAACTAATGTCTAACAAACATCTAAATATATACCCTTTACACAAACCCTAAACGAAAAATTCTTAACCTTTAATCACAAACTCTATACTATAGTCTCTATACCCTAAACACAAATTCTAAACAATAATTTACTAACCCTTAACTCTATACTCTACCAAAAATAAACACTTATAACAAATTTCTAATATAAATTTTTTAAAATCCTAAACTCTTATAGTTAAACATAATACATAACCAAATATGATTATTTTTAAAATACAGAATTATTTTCAAATACAATTGCTTATATATGAAACACACCATCAATAATTTGTATATAACTTTTATAAGAAATTGCTCTAACTGTAGGTGAAATAACGTTTTCCCAATTTTTGGAGCCAAAATTTTCATGTTTGGAGCCAAAAATTTTAAGGTTTGGAGCCAAACATTTTAGCTACTCTTTATATTTTACGCACAAAGGTCTCTCGTTCTCTCAAACCCTCAATCTCCGCCGCCATGGAAAATCAACCTCCGGTCTAGTCTCTCCGTCGCTTACCCTTTGTTTCCGTCACATCGATTTCCAATCTTCTCTTCTTCCAGTCGATTTATCTTTGCGTCTACGTCGAGCTCGTCCACCTACAAATCACACAAAGAAAACGAGGAAAGGTAATCGATACCTAAACCCTAGATCTTATTCCACATTCTAAAAGTCTCAGATTTCCCTAATTGCTAGCTTTTCTATGTAGGAGGATTCGAAGCCTAAGGATCTCGGAGTGGACCTAACACAGAGATAAACAAGAGAGTCAATATCCAGTACCACCTCCAGGTTATGGTTATATATTTCTCAATCGCTTCAAATCTGTGTTATGTTACATTATAACAAGCATCGGATTTCATAGAAGACTAATTTGTGTTCTTTTTCGACATGTAGAAACACAAATGGAACCAAGGAAGGTCATCATCTTCGGACTCCCAGCACTCGGACAGAAACCACCATTCCACCAACGGCCACGGCAGCCGCAACTCCAACAACACCCACAGCAGCAAGCACAAGGAGCAGAAGATGATGTGGTAGAGATCAGCAGAACTGAATTTAGACGCTCTCAAGGCTACTTGTTTCGCGTGGAGGTGCCTGAAGAGGACATCGAGCCAATGTTCCGTATATGTATAAGAAACATGATGAAGGATGCACACAAGTCAACAAAACGCCCTAAACAGGAACAGGGACAGTCCTCACGAGGCAATGATGCTCATGTAGACTAACTGCTTACGAACCACTCCATTGTAAAACATTTGAACCTTCAACCTTTTGTTATGATATTTTGGTTGTAATGTCTTTCTTTGCTTTTGGATCATTGTAATTACCATTCTATGGCTTTTGATTTGGTCCAACTTTGTTTCTCTAAGTCTGTTCAATTAGAGTTTCAGTGATTTACAAAAAAAATACTATCAGTGTTTAATTATTGCCATTCAATAATCCAATTAAGAAAATTATAGCACAAAATGACCCATAAAAGTGTCATTTTACAATGTACGATATAGCTCACAGAAAAAGTCATGAAAACTAACATCCTAGCACGAATAATATGCTAGATAATAATTTCATATTGCATTTGATAGTTGCTGTAATAGGAAACATTCTAGCACGAATAATGTGCTAGATTATTATTTCATATGGCATATGATGGATGCTATAATAGGTCTCAATTCGACGAACAAAAATGTCACGAAAACAAATTCATTAGCACTGAAAATATGTTATTATAATTTATACTACAGCACGGAAACATCGCCATGGAAAACTACATGATGGCACTAATCATGTGTCACCATATAGTAACTAATAACAATTAGTTAATGCTACAATATGTCCATTAATGCTACAATATGCTACGCTCGACTTGATCACACATTCGAGAGTACGTAGGCAGTCCTTAGAAGGCCCAATTAACTTTTTACTTCAAATTAAGCATATTTCCTTTTAAGAACATACTCAGATTCCCCGATATGATAACATCGACATTCTGGCCAAATCATCGATCTAACTTAACGCGTCCCAAGACGCAATTACATCGCGCCACATTGTCAACTTCGACAACCTCGACGCCGGGGCCAGACCCACACAAGTCCGTTAGAATAGGTTGAATAAGCCGAACCTCCTTCGCACAACCCGATTCAAAGACTTCACAGGATAAGCCGAGCATGTGCTCGCACCTAAACCCAAAAAATTACAAGATAAGCCGGGCCCAAGCTCACCCTTACAAACATTTATATGTAAGGCGAACACAGCTTCGTACAAAAAAACAACAAACGGGACAAGAAAAACCAAACTTGCCCCTTTAAATGTTCGTAAAATCCGGACACTGCCTCGCAAAAAAAAACGCGTGGGATGAGCCAATGTCAGGCTCAACCCCGCTAGCATCGCAAAAAAAAAACGACCAAAACGCCCACAAAAAAAGGAGGTCGAACACAAATACGCGCTAACCACACAAAAAAAAAGAGAAAAGAAAGGACAGAAGGGGGAAGGGAACGAAGCAAGAGCTCGCACCAATAAAATCTACCCTGAAACCCGCACTCGAAAACACCCACACAAAAAATGCGATAAGCAAAACCCACTCGGGCCACTGCGCTACCTTGAATACCCTCGCGAAAGGAGGAAAGGAGGAGCAGACAAAGAAAAGGAAGAGCGAAGTCAGTATAAGAAGACCAGAAAAACCCCGCCTTCTCCTCGCCAAAAAAAAAAGGGGAGCATCGATCCAAGGCGAAAACAAAAAAGAGAAAGGCCACGCTAATAACTAGAAAAAATCAGAGATTATCAAGAAAGCAACAAGTCTGTGAAAACATAGAAACGAGCAGAACACCCATTGGGCTCGGATCCTCTACCTTCTACCTTTGCCCCAAAGCGGGAGGGGGATAAGGAAATGGGTACTTAAATGAAAAGAAAAAAGGGACGAACTAAAACAAAATCCCAAAGGCCAAACACAATGGCGAATGTATTCACAAAAACAAGAAAAGAAAATAAAAATACGACATAACACAACCAAGACACGGAGTCATTTGGAGATCTCCAGAGCTCGCAAACCAGCAGCCACCTCGGCTGTAATAAGCACAGCATTCGTTCCCCCGGGGCAGTCAACCAACTCCTCGGAATACACATCGACATACTCCGGATCATTAAGCGGGGTCATAAAAAATCATTCTTCTGAAGATCAAGAGCGTTCAGAGCATCCAACTCAGCCCGCAAGCGGGTATCATACCCTTTGAGCTGATCAAAACGAGCAGATGGAACCTCAACCCCCTCTTCGACGAGAAGCTGGAAAGCACCAAGCACGATAGTAGCTTGATGCAGCTCCAATAGTTTATTCAGTACCGGGATATTATATTTTCTATCCAACCTAATCTTATAAAGACGCTCAGAAGCCTTCTCATGCATCCTCCGCCTTTCGGCAAGAACAGCTTCCTCATTCGAAGACTGAAGCCGGCCACATTCAGACTTAAGGGACTCGATCTCAAACCTCAGAGAACCAACCAAATCCCTGCCCTCCTCCTCAGATTTTTGTCGTTCTCCCTCAAATCCAAGAATCTGACCCTTGAGCTCGACATTCATAATCTCGACCTCAACAAGCTTCCTTTGAACGTCCTTGAGCCCCCGCAAGGACTGTCCCAAGCCCGCGATCGTCTCCTTAAGATCCTCCTCTCTAGTCTTAGCCGCTCGGAGCTCTGCTGCGTAAGACCCTCTGAGATGATTAAGATTAGCAAAAGCCTGACGAAAACAGAAACAATATAAGTAAAGGAACCCCAACAAGCCGCAAGAAACAAGCCAACAAGGATGCTCATCATCGCGAAATGTTGACTCATATCTTGCTGAACCTTGGGTTCAAGCAGCTGATCAACAGGAACCAAGGCAGGACGAGGTTCCAGACGCAAATATTGTTGGTACTGGATTTCTCTCTTGAAAATCTAGCCCATAAAACAATAAGGATAAATGCCCATAGCCGAGATTCGATCCCATTTAGTCACAAGGTGGTGAAGGCCCCAATGCACTACGACAACGGACGGTCGAGCTCGAGGTCGACAAAGGGGAAAGGCGAAGCGAGGTGACTAAGTCACCGTCAGTTGAAACTGATTCTGCGAATCGAGGAAGAAATGAAGAATCTTCGATAGAGGATCCCTAAAGATCGGAACAAGAAGGTCGAGATCGAGGCTATTTAAAGGAAAGAAGAAGAACATTCAAGACATTCCTACTTTAATCAAGAACACTTCGACTAAATAGCTTTAAATCCATTTTTTGTATACTTCTTTCAATTGTATAAGTTCGATCTCGACATTCAGTCCTAAATACATCTTTGATTCATAGGAAATCTAAACCTTTTATCCACAAAGTCCAAATCCACGAAATATAAATCCTTGGTCTGAATCTTCGATCTCAAATTTGGCGCCGTCTGTGTGGACTACCATAGATTCTCTTATCTTAAGAATCAGATCTAGGGTTCGATAGATCGAGATGAATCCCGACCAATCTGGCTTTTCTAACGCCATGCCGCCAGTCGATCACCAGCAAGTGGTCGGCAACGTTCCTCAGAACACCATCGGGGTAAGTATCATGGGTCAGACCGATGGTGTGTTGACAAGCTCAGCCTCTGTCTCTACGACTATGGCACGAACTGGCCTGGTTGCTCTAACATTGGCGATGGGCCAGACTCCGACAAACGTTTTGTCAGGAACCAACGATCCAAACAGGAACTGGGTCTGGATGAGGAGCGACTCAACCTCTGCTTCCGCACCAGGAGGCGGATCTGGAACACTCAGATCCAGCCCACCACAGCCTCGTGTGCCTCCGCGACAAAGTCCGAACGACCTCGCTGAAATCCGTTTGATGCTTAACCTCTTGGTGAGTCGAACGAGAAGCAATGAGGCTAACGCACGGGCCCAAGAAATCGCAAATTGTGCCCTAGCCACCCAGCTCGCCGAACATGAACGGCGCATCAACGCCCATTTCGAAGAGCTCATCAGTCAGAACCAAGGAGATCGATCAACGCGTGATCAGCGATCTCCCCTTAGTCCTCCACCCCGAACACGTCTGGACTTCTCTAAGGTGATATCACCTCTTGGGACGTCGGGAAATATCGCCGGCACGTCGAATAGCGGTTTTCATCGTATGACGACCCCTACGGTGACACCGACCCCATTCAGTTTGAGCTCCATGGTCACATATCCAAATGGATCAGCAAACCGACCATTACATGTTCCGCATCCCTTGCTGAAAAATCCTGGTATTAGACCGAGGCAGCTCGAGGCCTCGGCCTTTGCTTCGAGCTCTGGATTCCTCATCGGATCAAATCCGACGCTATTCCAAACATATCTAGTCGACCAAATAAGACTGATCCCAACGATCGATCCAGTTGACCTGATCTTCAGCGGGCAACCATCGACTCAGCCTCTCAAGGATAATGCTCAACATAATAAGCTCGGTAGACGTCCTCTTCTATAAAACATTTAAAAATATGGAGTTCGAGGACTCCGGAAATGTCGAAGGACAGACACCCCTAGTAGGGTTCGCTGGCGAAACAACGTACTCAATGGGCTCCGTCTTTGCCTTAGTATTAGCTGGAGGACTCCGAAGAATGACAGAATTTATCGTAGTAGACCGACCAGCACCCTATAATGCCATCCTAGGTTGACCCTGGATTTACGATATGAAAGTCGTACCATCGACTTACCACCAGTGCATCAAATTTCCAACTTCGAAAGGAGTGAAAACCGTTTACGAAAGTCAAAAGACTTCCAGGAATTTCTACATGAACGAATAGAAACAGATTGAAAAGTCTCACGCATAACAATTACATAAAGAGGAGGAGCTCGCCAAAATGCGAATTAAAAAGTCTAACGACCCTAGTCAAAGAGGACCCCCAAAGGACCTCACGACTCAAAGCCGACCTATCAGAATCAGTTAAAAACAAATTGATCTCCTTCCTCAAACAGAAGTTGAATCTTTTGCCTGGTCCTCAGCAGACATGAAGGGAATCGATATCGACGTAACCAATCACGAGCTAAATGTCGACCCGACTTACAAACCGGTCAGGCAAAAGTGTCACAAACTCGGCCCAGAACAAGCCCAAGCCATCAACGACGAGGTCGACCGTTTACTAAAAATCAGGTCGACCAGGGAGGTGAAATACCCGACTGGCTCGCGAACCCTGTAGTAGTTAAGAAAGAGAACGGGAAATGAAGAGTCTGCGTCGACTTTATAGACCTCAATAAGGCGTGTCCAAAAGACAGCTTCCCACTCCCGCACATCGACCGTCTGGTCGAGGCTACCGTTGGCCACCAATTGTTATCCTTTATGGATTCCTTCTACGGGTATAATCAGATATTGATGAACCCCGAGGAGAAAAGACCTTGTTCATAACTGACCGAGGCACATACTGCTATAAAGTCATGACTTTCGGTCAAAAGAACGCAAGAGCCACCTACCAACGCCTAGTCAACAAGATGATCTCGGGACTACTGGGTAAAACCATGGAAGTCTACATCGACGATATGTTGGTCAAATCGTCCAGGTGTGAGGATCACATTCCCCAACTGAAAGAATGCTTCATCATTCTCAACAAATATGGGATGAAACTTAATCCGGTGAAGTGCACCTTCGGGGTCCCATCGGGAGAATTCCTAGGTTACCTGGTAACTAAAAGAGGGATCGAAGTGAACCCCAAACAGATCAGACGTTCCTAGAGATGCAATATCCGAAGACAACGCGAAAAGTCCAGCGGTTAACTGGTAAAATAGCTGCTCTGAATCGCTTCATATCGAGGTCGACTGACAAATGGCTACCCTTCTGCCATCTCCTCAAAGCAAACAAAATTTTCTTTGGGACGAGAAGTGCAAAGAGTCATTCACCCAGCCTAAAGCTTATCTGAGAGAACCACCGATACTGGTGAAGCCAGTAGAAGGGGAGTCCCTCCACCTCTACTTAGCTGTCTCATCGGCAGCTGTAAGCGGAGTCTTTTTGCGAAGAACAAAATGACCAAAGACCAATCTATTACATCAGTAAGACTCTAATCGATGCTGAAACAAGGTACCTCTGCGATGGAAAAAATCACGCTAGCATTGGTCACATCAGCTCGAAAGGACTATCCTTCACAGTCCAACCCAGTCAGGTCGATTGGTTAAATGGGTCATCGAACTCATCGAATATGACATCAAGTTTAAAAGCTGAACATGCTTAAAAGAGAAAGTATTGGCTTATTTTATAGTTGAACTCCCACCTACCATCGAACTCGACCCGACCTCCACGAAGAGATGGAAACTCCACGTCGACAGTGCCTCCTCGAGGCAAGGATCTGGAATCGAGGTAAAACTGGTATCCCCTACAGGAGAAGTCCTAGAACAGTCATTCAGGCTAGTCTTTACCGCATCAAACAACGAAGTAGAATACGAAGCGTTGATAGTCGGACTCAGGTTAGCTATAGCAATAGGAGCCCGAGAAGTAGACGCTTTAAGCGACTCGCAACTGGTTACAAGCCAGTATCGTGGCGACTATGAAGCTAAAGACGGACGCATGGAATCATATCAACGAGTAGTTCGTAGTCTCACTGACCAGATTGATTTCTTCTATCTAACCCGAATCCCACGAGGCGAGAACACCGCAGCCGACGCCCTCGCCGCACTAGCATCGACATTCAATCTGAATCTCAAAAGGGTCATACTAGTCGAAGGGATCGAGAAACCAAGCATCGATATAGCAATAAAATCTCTATCCTTAAAAGAGGATGGGCCAACAGATGAAAATGATGTCGACGATCAGGCACTGCGCGAAATGACACGTCCCGATGTTATCGAGATCGATGATGATATCGACCCCAGAAACGCTGTTTATGTAGCAAAAGTGCATGACGAACCTATCCAAACCGCATCCACTAGTCAAAGACCTGAGCCTGACACTGAAAAGGATTGGAGAATTCTGATTATTCAGTACATCGTTAACGGCGAGGCCCCCGACGACAAATGGGAAGCGAGAAAACTCAAAGCACAAAGTGCGAGGTACTATGTCAAAGAAGGAGAGCTCTTCAAAAGAAGTCTGTCCGGACCGTACCTCAAATGCCTCAATAGCAGGCAAGCTCGAACCGTGATTACACAGGCTCATGAGGAATCTTGCGGAAGTCAATCCGGAGGACGAGGTATGGCCATAAGAATCAAAAGGAAAGGCTTCTTCTGGCCGACCATGGCTGCTGAATGCGAATCTTTTTCCAATAAATGTAACAAGTGCCAAAGACACGCTCCGATTATCCACCAACCGTCAGAGAAACTCCCTTCAATCTCGTCGCCTTATTCGTTCATGCGGTGGGGAATGGATATCGTGGGACCCTTTGTCGCATCGGGCAAAAAGAAAGCTATGCATATGCTTGTCATGACAGACTACTTCACCAAGTGGATCAAAGTAGAGTCATACTAGAAAATGAAAGACGTTAATGTAAAGGAGTTCATCTGGCGTAACATAATCTGCCGCCATGGACTACCCCACGAGATCGTCACTGATAAAGGATCTCAGATCGTATCAAACATTTTAAAGACGTTATGTACAACTTAGAATATCAAGCTGGCCTACTTGACGCCCCGTTACCCACAAGGGAAATGTCTGGCAGAGGTAGCCAATAAATCGATCATGAACAACCTCAAGAAAAGACTCGAAGAGTGCAAATCGATCTGAACCGACGAAATCCCAGCTGTGCTCTAGGCCTATCGGATTACTCCTCACAAATCAACAGGCAAAACTCCATTTTCAGTGGCTTATGGTATCGAGGCCGTAGTACCCGCAGAGATCCTAGTATCTAGAATTCGGCAAAACGAATGTCCACAACATGAGGACCTGAACAATCAGAAGATAACCAACGAGCTCGATCTCGCCGACGAAAGGAGAAACCTCGTGCTAGCCTGAATCCAGAATTACCAACAGGCCACAGCTCGTTACTATGATTCCAAGATTAAAACCCGAAGGTTTCAGGTAGGAAAGCTCATCTTACGGAAAGTGTTGGACCATAAAAAGGAAGAGCACGCTGGAAAGTTAGGGGCAAAGTGGGACAGTCCTTAACTGGTCACCGACATCGTTAAGGATAGGGTCTACCGACTCAAGTCGGTGGAAAACCAAAAACCTGAGCTACGACCTTGGAACATCATCAACCTCAAAAAGTATTTTCACTGAAAATACGCCCCATAATCGAACTATGAAATGGCTTGATCCTCCTCAAAAGGGTACGTAGACAGCTCGACTTCGAACGCAGCCACCCCCTAAAAAAACTCTTACCGAGTTCTACAATCTCGAGCAAAGTTAAATAAGCTTACCTAAAGTTTTCACTCGAGATCGGTCTTCATTACCTTTGTAGAGCAAAAATTATTTTAATAAAATTATTTGTCTCTTTTTTCTTCAAACAAGCGACATGAAATGATCTCTTCAAACAAGCGACCTGAAATAGTCTTTTCAAATAAAGCGACCTGAAATGGTCTCTTCCAAAAAACGATATGAAATGATCGTCACCCAAAATAAGCGACCTGAACGATCCAAAGACAGTATATGACCTCGAAGCAAAAAGTTTAATTAACTTTAAATTCTTCTAAACTTTACAGATTAGAAAAACTGGGGGCACCTCCACCCAGTAAACAAAATAACCATCAGCCAATCTCGCGAACGACACATTCAAATTGTCACTCAAGATCAAAAGTGAGGAATTTTCCTTTATCGTGGTGTGATTAAACCGAGATCATTTAGTCTAAGTAAAAACCAAGATAGCTAGAGCTAAACGATTAAAGATGAAATATCATAAAAGACTTACGCCTCGAGTTAGATTTATCTTGGATTTAGGCATTTCTTTTCTAAGTTAAAAACATGTGCAGTTCGATTATACGAGCTGACCCAAGGAAAATCTCATCCTCCAAATAGCTAAGGCATGACTTAAAACAAGTTAGACTGTTCGAGTTTGATATATTACATACTTAGAAAGTTTTATCTAAATTTTTTAAGGCAATCCAAGCTAACAGTTTGATCAAGATAAGCTGTTAATGTCGATCTCCATAAAAACAAAGATCGATCATCATGATAGCTCGATTGTTCGATACTTCCTGAAACCATTTCATGTTAAAACAACTAAGGCATGATGACAAAGATAGAACATTCAATTCATAAAAGAAAATGACATGATGTCCTCGAATTCATAAAAAGCCATTAAGGGCAACACAACACCAAAATAAAATAAAAAAGCCCCATTGGGAAACACGAGTTCGGAAATGAATTTAAGGCTATGAATGGTGACCCCTTACCGCTGCGGTAAGGGGTTTACCGCTTTGACGGTCACCAATCATCAAAGCGTTAGCAAAAATAATATTAATTTTTTTTCTCTCAGCTTTTTCTTACCGTTTTCTCCAACCGCTTGTTCTTACCGCTTTGCACTATTCCCTAACCGCTTACCACTTCCGCTTACAGCTAATCTTACCGTTCCGCTTTTGTTCACCAATCGAACCCTAAAAGTCCTTTCGAGTAGCAACAAAAACTTAGAAACATTTTAAGTCGAGGCATCAGCTCGATCCTCCATCTGCTCGTCCACAACGATTTGACCTTCAACCTCATCACTCACCCTCGAGCTGATCCCAGTCGCCCTCGGGAGATTTGACCCGTATTGGTCAATATGAGGAGCGGCCCTAGCCGGAGGATTCTGTTGGGAATGTCCTGAAATCTATTGTACTTGCTCTTAAGTGAAAGTCGTATTGTCGAGATGAGACATGTTGGGAATGTCCTGAAATCTATTGTACATGCTCTAAGTGAAAGTCGTATAGTCGAGATAAGACAATCACATAACACTAGGTAGTCATAACGCTTTGCTAGAAGCCACTTATGATCAATGAGTTGAGAACTCATTGCTAGTGTTATATGATCCTACAGGGTCACACACCTAAGCAAACTGGGCGTTAAAGACGAGGTTGATCATTAATGTAATGATCCAGTAAATGCATATGTGATATGCATTCGATATCAATGTTCTGGGATAGCATCGATCGTTGCAGATAGTGCATCGATCGATGCACTCGCGGATTAATCATATTAATTCGGTTTAATCGTTGGTTAATTCCGTTGTGGTTTAAGCCGACATATATAAGATATATGGTCGACCTAAACTCGCTCCTAACCTAATTCACAGCCACCAGAACACAGAGATAAACCTCTCTGGAGATTAGATCTCTGTAAGGCACTAGCATCCCTGCGGTCCAGTTTGTGTGCGTGTGGATACCAGTAGAGGCGCAGCACTTGAGGCGCTTCGTGATCTCGATTATCTGCAAACACTTCCGCTGCATATTCATCAGGTAATCTCGAGATCTGATAGATTCAATTACGTGAACCTTAGATCCTAGGCTCGAAATTCAGACTAGGGTTGCTAATCCTGATTAGAACTGCTAGAAATTCCTTCAGTGGTATCAGAGCTTTAGGGTTCCATTGAATCTGTAGCATGATGATTAGATTAGTTGAATCTAGATCTTTGTATAATTGATACAAGCATGCTAAAACTCGTTTTGATCAAAGTAACCTAGTTTAGGGTTTTGTTCGAAAACGTTTTAAGGTTTTTCGCATAGTGTCGATCGTTGCCAATCGGGCATCGATCGACACAGAGCGAAAACCCGAATAAATTTAGGGTTTTTCGCAAGGTGTCGATCGTTGCCAATCCGGCAACGATCGATGCAGGGCGAAAACCCGAATAAACCTAGTTTTCGCCTAGTGACGATCGATGCAATTGTTGCATCGATCGACACAGCCTCGCGAGATTGTTGGTTCAGTTCAATTGGATTGGACCGGTTATCGAGCTTGGTTAATAAATGGTTGAACACTGTGAATGGTTTAAATGTGATTGGTTTGATAAGGTTGGCATCGACCGATGCTAACGTAGCATCGATCGACACGGACCGGTATTCAAAACCGGATCAATTGGATTGATCGGTCATCGCGGATTAATTAATTATAAGAATTAAAACATAGTAAAACTGAACGTTTTAAATGGTTCCGTTCCTCAACCAAATATCAAGTGTACTTGATGTCTTTCCAATCTTGTCAACTGTCAAGACCCATTTAGTTGTGTGATAGACTTGCAGTGCAAGATGTCCACAATTTCATGAGTAAGGCAGAGGTAATCGTGTTGATGGACTTGCAGTGCAAGACATCGACAATTACGTGACTGAAGAGATTGGTTTACTTGACTGGGCCATCAAAATCGTTTTGGGTCCAGAGACATCAGGTGGATTGGACATAAGATGTCGATCCACAACCAAGAGTTATATTGGATATAACTAGCAAGGTTGTTGCTTACCTAGATAGCTAAAGTTGAGTGATAGCCAGTGGCTCACTTGAATTTAGTGAAGTATGGGTCTTGGATCATTATATTCATCTGAGGAAACATTGTTTGAATATAATTCGAGTTTTCTTAAAAGTTAAGACTTCTCATTTCTTGAACATCATAACTAAACCTTTTCTTTTCTATGATTCTCAGCTATGACTGCTACTCATAACAATTCTTTCTCCCTGCGATCCGTCCTTGAGAAGGACAAGTTAAATGGATCAAATTTTCACGAATGGTATCGGAACTTGAGAATTGTTCTCAAGCAGGAGAAGCGGGATTATGTCCTTGAAAATGTTCTCCCTGAAAAACCGAGAGCCAATGCTCCACATGCAGAAAGGAATGCTTGGGATAAGCATTCTAATGATGTGGTCGATGTGAATTGTCTCATGTTGGCTACCATGAACTCGGATTTGCAGAAGCAATACGAGAACGTGGAGTCGCCCGTGGAGATGATCACTAGCCTGAAAAGTATGTTTCAGGAGCAAGCACGAACTGAGAGATACCAGACGGTTAAATCTCTCATTGAATGCAAGCTACCAAAGGACAGTACAGTCAGTCCTCATGTCATTAAGATGATGGGTTATATTGATAACCTGGGGAAGCTGGATTGTCCCATTAGCCAAGAGTTGGCTACTGACATCATTCTGCAGTCACTGCCGTCAAGTTATGATCAGTTTGTTATGAACTATAACATGAATAACTTGACAAAGACATTGACTGAGCTGCATGGCATGCTCAAGACAGCTGAGCCAAATATCAAGAAGGGCACTCCTAATGTACTTATGGTACAAGGGGGTAAGAAGTTTAAGAAACTTGGCAAAGGTAAGGGAAAGGGCAAGGCAGTCCCGGTTGAGAACCAGGACACGCCGGCGCCAGCCCCAAAACCCAAGCCGGGCCCATCTGAGACTGATAAGTGCCATTACTGTAAAGAGCTTGGGCATTGGAAGAGAAATTGCAACAAATTCTTGGAAGAGAAGAAGAAGAAGAAGAAGACTTTCGAGACTTCATCTTCAGGTATTTATGTTATAGAAGTAAATGTTACTACTTCTGGTCCTACTTCTTGGGTATTGGATACTGGCTGTGGAGCTCATATTTGTACAAATATGCAGGGCCTAAGCAACAGTAGGAAGTTGGAAAAGTGACAAGTGGACCTGCGCGTGGGGAATGGAGCAAGAGTTGTTGCATTAGCCGTAGGAACATATAACTTGTCTTTACCTTCTGGTTTGGTTTTAAAGCTTAATAATTGCTACTATGTACCTGCTATAAGCAGAAATATTATTTCCATTCCTATTTTGGATGTGGAAGGATATCAGTTTTCAATTAAAAATAAATGTTGTTCTTTTGATTACAATGATATATTTTATGGTAGCAGCCCATTAGAGAATGGGCTTTATGTTTTAAACCAAACTGCACCAATCTATAACATTAACACCAAGAGATTCAAATCAAATGACACGAATCAGACTTTTCTATGGCATTGTCGTTTGGGCCACATAAACGAGAAACGGATTCAAAAGCTCCATAGTGATGGGCTTTTGGGCTCATTTGATTATGAATCATGTGAGAAATGTGAATCTTGTTTACTAGGCAAAATGGCAAAGGCGCCTTTCAACAAACAAAATGAGAGGGCCAGTGACCTATTGGGCCTTATACATACAGATGTATGCGGCCCAATGAGCACAAGTGCTAGAGGAAATTTTCGATACTTCATTACCTTCACTGATGATTTCAGCAGGTATGGCTATGTCTATTTAATGAGACACAAGTCGGAATCCTTTGAAAAGTTCAAGGAGTTCCAAAATGAAGTACATAATCAACTTGGCAAAAGTATTAAGGCTCTTCGATCAGATCGTGGAGGAGAATACTTAAGCCAAGAATTCAGTGATCATTTGAGAGATTGTGGAATTGTTTCACAACTCACTCCTCCTGGAACACCACAATGGAATGGCGTGTCTGAGAGGAGGAATCGGACTTTATTAGATATGGTTCGATCAATGATGAGTCTCTCAACTCTTCCATTATCCTTTTGGGGATACGCTCTAGAAACGTCTGCGTTTACACTTAATAGGGTTCCGTCAAAATCAGTTGCAAAGACACCACATGAGATGTGGACTGGAAATGTTCCGAGTTTGTCTTTCCTGAAGATTTGGGGTTGCGAAGCTTACGTTAAGCGATTAATTACAGATAAGCTCGAACCCAAATCGGACAAGTTCTACTTCGTTGGTTATCCTAAGGAAACCAAGGCATACTACTTTTACAACCAATCCGAGAACAAAGTGTTTGTTGCTCGGAACTGCGTTTTTCTTGAGAGAGAGTTTCTTTCCAAGAGAAACAGTGGGAGTAAAGTACAGCTCGAAGAAGTTCGAGAACCGCAGGAAAATGCTCAACCTGTAGAGGAAGAGCAACAGTTGGATCTACAAAGAGTTGTAGAACCCGGGCCTGTGGAGCCTGAAATTCGCCGATCCGAAAGGATCCGTCACGAACCCGAGAGATATGGATTTCTCGTAACCAATTGTCATGATTTGTTAATCATTGACAGTGACGAGCCAACGAATTTCGAAGAAGCAATGATGAGCCCTGACTCCGCAAAGTGGCTGAAAGCCGCTGAATCCGAAATGGGATCCATGTCACAAAACCAAGTATGGACTTTGGTTGATTTACCCGATGGTGCAAGACCCATTGAGTGTAAATGGATTTTCAAGAAGAAAATTGATGTGGATGGAAATATTCAGATCTATAAAGCAAGGCTAGTGGCAAAAGGTTTCAAACAAATTCATGGTATTGACTATGAAGAAACCTATTCACCTGTCGCCATGCTTAAATCCATTCGGATTCTCCTAGCAACAGCTGCTCATTATGATTATGAGATCTGGCAAATGGATGTGAAAACAGCTTTCCTTAATGGAATACTGGAAGAGGATGTGTACATGACACAGCCCGAAGGTTTCATCGATCCTAATGCAGCTAGGAAAGTATGCAAACTTCATCGATCCATTTATGGATTGAAGCAAGCATCTCGGAGTTGGAATCTTCGTTTTGATGAATCAGTCAAAACGTTTGATTTCATCAGAAGCGAAGAAGAACCATGTGTTTACAAGAAGACTAGTGGGAGCGCAGTTGCATTTCTCGTGTTGTATGTAGATGACATACTTCTTCTCGGAAATGACGTTCCATTGTTACAGTCTGTTAAGACTTGGCTTGGAAGTTGTTTTTCAATGAAAGACATGGGAGAAGCCGCGTATATTCTTGGAATAAGAATCTATAGAGATAGATTAAACAAGTTGATTGGACTGTGTCAAGACACTTATATCGATAAAGTCTTACACAGGTTCACAATGCAAGATTCCAAGAAGGGCTTCATACCAATGTCTTATGGCATAAGTCTCAGCAAGAAGCAGTGTCCTGAGACACCTGCTGAGCGAGATCGCATGAGCCGGATTCCCTATGCCTCGGCGTTGGGATACATAATGTATGCCATGCTCTGTACTCGTCCAGATGTTGCTTGTGCTTTAAGCATGACGAGTAGATACCAATCGGATCCAGGTGAAAGTCACTGGACAGCAGTCAAGAATATTCTGAAGTATTTGAGAAATACTAAGGATAAATTCTTGGTGTACGGAGGAAGTGATGAGCTGGTAGTAAGTGGTTACACAGACGCAAGTTTCCAGACAGACAAAGATGATTTCCGATCGCAATCTGGTTACATCTTCTGCCTGAATGGCGGTGCAGTCAGCTGGAAGAGTTCCAAGCAGGACACTGTAGCAGATTCCACAACTGAAGCTGAGTACCTCGCTGCTTCTGAAGCGGCAAAGGAGGCTGTTTGGATCAAGAAGTTCATCACTGAACTTGGTGTGATTCCTAGTATTTCTGAGCCAGTGGCTCTGTATTGTGACAACAATGGAGCCATTGCGCAAGCAAAGGAACCTAGATCACACCAGAAATCCAAACACATAGAAAGGAGATATCACCTTATCTGTGATATTGTGAATAGAGGAGATGTGAAGATCAGCAGAGTCCCGACGGATGAGAATGTTGTTGATCCACTGACCAAGCCTCTCCCAAGGCCTAAGCACGAGTTTCATACCACTGCTATAGGCATTAGATTTCTTAAGATATGATCTTGATTTCAGTGGGAGTTGTATTTGTTTTAGTTATGACATGATGTTCACAAAGACATAATAGTTATGTTATTTTAATGAAATTGTTTCAGCATTATTTAATTGTGTTAATTAAATGTATATAATATCCCAAAGTAATTTATGACATTTTATAGGCCATCAAGTATGTGACTTGATCATGAAACCCTATAAGCAATAAATGACATAAATTATAATGGTCCCTGGTCGAGGTTGTTAACGTGGGACATTAACAACCACGTGAGACTAGTATGTGAGGTGACTGATGACTATGTTTCATGGAGTCATTTAATAAGTGTATTAAAAGTCAATCACATAGATATGTGTTAAAGAACACATGATCGGACTTGACCCGTTAATGAGAACTCTACAAGATGTTATATGAGTGTCATAAGAGTTTCTCATTACGACTAAAGAGAGTAGTCCTTAGACCTGAGTTCATCATGTCCTCTCTTATATGGATTGGTTCGTCTTGACTTTGTCAAACGTCAGCCGTAACTGGTGATCATAAAGACACTGATCAGGCGTATCATGAAATATAAAAGAGACATGGATGGAACAAGATGGGATTTGTACCTCCTATATAACAGGAGTTAAATATCTATGGGCCTATCGAAGATTTGATACTGGAAATGCGTGGCCGCGCTCAAACGAGGTGATTGTCAGTCGTTTGTTTTTCATCAGTACAAATCGGGATTCGATAAACGTAATCTGGTTGAATAAGGATGACACAGTGCTTGCCTTATGCTAGATTGAGATATAGCTACAAAGGGATTAAAGGAATAGATGATTCCAGTACAAGTGGGAGATTGTTGGGAATGTCCTGAAATCTATTGTACATGCTCTAAGTGAAAGTCGTATAGTCGAGATAAGACAATCACATAACACTAGGTAGTCATAACGCTTTGCTAGAAGCCACTTATGATCAATGAGTTGAGAACTCATTGCTAGTGTTATATGATCCTACAGGGTCACACACCTAAGCAAACTGGGCGTTAAAGACGAGGTTGATCATTAATGTAATGATCCAGTGAATGCATATGTGATATGCATTCGATATCAATGTTCTGGGATAGCATCGATCGTTGCAGATAGTGCATCGATCGATGCACTCGCGGATTAATCAGATTAATTCGGTTTAATCGTTGGTTAATTCCGTTGTGGTTTAAGCCGACATATATAAGATATATGGTCGACCTAAACTCGCTCCTAACCTAATTCACAGCCACCAGAACACAGAGATAAACCTCTCTGGAGATTAGATCTCTGTAAGGCACTAGCATCCCTGCGGTCCAGTTTGTATGCGTGTGGATACCAGTAGAGGCGCAGCACTTGAGGCGCTTCGTGATCTCGATTATCTGCAAACACTTCCGCTGCATATTCATCAGGTAATCTCGAGATCTGATAGATTCAATTACGTGAACCTTAGATCCTAGGCTCGGAATTCAGACTAGGGTTGCTAATCCTGATTAGAACTGCTAGAAATTCCTTCAAGACAATCATATGACACTAGGCAGTCATCATGCTTTGCTAGAAGCCACTTATGATCAATGAGTTTAGAACTCATTGCTAATGTTATATGATCCTACAGGGTCACACACCTAAGCAAACTGGATCATTGATATAATGGGTTTCATAATGTTTTATATATATGTTATATATATTATATAAGATATAATATATATATATATACACTTCACGTTTAAAGAGATGTTATATATATTGTATAAGATATAATATGTATATGTACTTTTACGTGAAAGAGATAATGATCTCTTTAATTAATGGATGTTGGGCTTAGCCCATTTCATTAATTATACTAGGTCATTAATGTGTGCATATAAGTCAATGATTATTGAATCATTGATGATCTCGCGGTAATTTTGACGTAGAGAGAAAACGCAAAACCCTAAAAAGCAGACGAATTGTTCGTTGTCAAATTTGAGATTAGATTTCAACGGCACTAGCATCCCGATCCAATCCAGTTTGTGTGTGTGTGGATACCAGTAGAGGCGCAGTACTTGAGGCGCTTTAAGATCTCGATTACTTGTTTATCTTCCGCTGCAAATCACCAGGTAATCTCGAGATCCCATTGATTCGATTATATGAACCCTAGATCCTAGGCTTGGAATTCAGACTAGGGTTGCCTAATTGGATTAGAAACTGTTAAAAATTCCTTCAGTGGTATCAGAGCCTTAGGGTTCCATTGAATCTGTAGCATGTTGATTAGATTAGTTGAATCTGAATCTATGTATAGTTGATACAAGCATGCTAAAATTCGTTTTCATGAAAATCTAGTTTTAGGATTTTTTACTTGAAAAACGATTAGGGTTTATCGCCCTGTGTCGATCGACACCAATCCGGTGTCGGTCGACACTGAAAGATAACCCGAACAAGATTAGGTTTCGCCTAGTGTCGATCGACACAATAGTTGTGTCAGTCGACACAAACCTCGCGAGATTAATGAATCGGTTCAATTGGATTGGACCGGTTATCGAGCTTGGTTAATGATGGTTAAACGCTAAGAACGGTTTATTGTGGTTGGTTTGATTAGGTTAGCATTGACCGACACTAATGTAGTGTCGATCGACACTGACTGGTTATCATAAATCCGGATCAATTGGATAGATCGGTTATCGCAAATTGGTTTTGGTTAACCTGCATCGATCGACACTAAAGTAGTGTCGGTCGACACAAGGTCCGATGGTTTAGGTAATTGAATCTGAAATCACAGAACCAAACCAAAATGAACCATTTAAATTAGAAGAATTAAAACATAATAAAACTGAACGTTTTAAAGGTTCCGTTCCTCAACCAAATATCAAGTGATCCTTGATGTCTTTCCAATCTTGTCAACTGTCAAGACTCATTTCATTGTGCGATAGATTTGCAGTGCAAGGTGTCCACAATTACATGATTAAGACAGGAAGTAATCGTGTTGATGGACTTGCAGTGCAAGACATCAACAATTACATGACTTAAGAGATTGATTTACTTGACTGGGCCATCAAAATCGTTTTGGGCTCAGAGACATCAGGTGGATTGGACATGAGATGTCAATCCACAACCAAGAGTTATATGGGATATAACTAGCAAAGAGTTGCTTACCTAGATAGCTAAAATTTGGGTGATAGCCAGTGGCTCACTCAAGTTTAGTGAAGTATGGGTCTTGGATCATTATATTCATTTGAGGAAACATTGCTTGAATATAATACGAGTTTTATTAATTGTTAAGACTTCTCATTTCTTGAACATCATAACTAAACCTCCCTTGTTTTTCAGCTATGTCTAGCTCAAACCATCATAACAATTTCTCCCTGCGATCCGTCCTTGAGAAGGACAAGTTAAATGGATCCAACTTTCTTGAATGGTATCGGAACTTGAGAATTATTCTCAAACAGGAGAAAAAGGACTATGTCCTTGAGAAAGTTCTCCCCAAGAAGTACCGAGCCAATGCCTGGCAGTCAGATAAGGATGCTTGGGATAAGCATTCTAATGATGTGGTCGATGTGAGTTGTCTCATGTTAGCTGCCATGAACTCGGAATTGCATAAGCAATATGAGTACGTGGAGTCACCAATAGAGATGATCACTGGCCTGAAAAGTATGTTTCAGGAGCAGGCACGAACTCAGAGATACCAGACGGTAAGATCTCTGATTGAGTGCAAGCTACCAAAGGGCGAACCAGTTAGTCCTCATGTCATTAAGATGATGGGTTATATTGATAACCTGGGGAAACTGGATTGTCCCATTAGCCAAGAGTTGGCTACTGACATCATTCTACAGTCACTGCCGTCAAGCTATGATCAATTTATTATGAACTATAACATGAACAACTTGACGAAGACGTTGACTGAATTGCATGGGATGCTTAAGACTGCTGAACCTAACATCAAGAAGGACAACCCAGATGTCCTTATGGTACAAAAGGGTAAAAAGTTTAAGAAACTTGGTAAGAACAAAGGTGATGGCAAGACAAGCTCGATTGTGAATCCAAGCGAGTCTGGCCATGCTCCTAAGGTTAAAACCAGTCCTTCTGAAGATGTTAAGTGCCGTTATTGTAATGGTTATGGGCATTTGAAAAGAAACTGCAATAAATTCTTGGAAGATTATGAGAAGCTGAAGAAGACGTACGAGACTTCTTCTTCAGGTATTTATGTTATAAAAGTAAATGTTACTTCTTATGGTTCTACTTATTGGGTATTAGATACCAGCTGTGGTACTCATATTTTGTGAAAATGTGCAGGGCCTGAGCAAAAGTAGGACTATGGAGAAAGGACAAATGGATCTACGCGTAGGAATGGAGCAAGAGTTGCTGCATTAGCCGTAGGAGTATTTCATTTGTTTTTCTTTATGGCATGTTTTAGAACTTAAGAACTGCTACTATGTATCTGCTATGAGCAGAAATATTATTTCTATTCCTTGTTTGGATATGGAAGGATATCAGTTTTCAAATTAAGAATAAGTGTTATTCATTTGATTACAATGATACATTTAATAGTAGCAATCCATTAGAGAATGGACTTTATGTTCTAAACCAAAACGTGCCTAACTATAACATTAGTACCAAGAGATTCAAGTCAAACGATACGAATCAAACTTCTCTCTGGCATTGTCATTTTCGGCCACATAAATGAGAAACAGATTCAGAAGCTCCATAGTGATGGACTTTTGGGCTCATCTGATTATGAATCATAATGAGTAAAGTGAATCTTGTTTATTGGGCAAAATGACGAAGGCCCCTTTCAACAAAAGGTAGTGTCGATCGACACAAACGGTGTGTCGGTCGACACAAGTTGCGAACGATCAAAAATGAAAGGGCCAGTAACTTATTGGGCTTTGTACATACGGATGTGTATGGCCCGATGAGCACTAGTGCTAGAGGAAACTTTCAGTACTTCATTACCTTTACTGATATTTTCAGTAGGTGCGGTTATGTCTTATTAATAAGACATAAGTCAGAATCTTTTGAAAAGTTCAAAAGAGCTCCAGAATGAAGTACGGAATCAATTTAGCAAAAGTATTAAAGCTCCACGATGAGATCATGGAGGTGAATACTTAAGTCAAGAATTTAGTGATCATCTTAGAGATTGTGAAAGTGTTCCACAATTCACTCCTCATGAATCGGACTTTATTAGATATGGTTCGATCAATGATGAGTCACTTAGATCTTCCAATATCCTTCTAAGAATACGCTCTAGAAAGTCTGCGTTTACAACTAAATAGGGTTCCATCAAAATCAGTTACAGAGACACCACATGAGATGTGGACTGTTAATATTCCTGATTTGTCTTTCAAGAAGATTTGGGGTTGCGAGACTTATATAAAATGTTTAATCTCTGATAAGCTCACACCCAAATCCGATAAGTGCTACTTCATTGGTTGTCCTAACGAAACCAAGGCATGTCACTTTTACAACCAGTCCGAGAAAAAATTGTTTGTTGCTCGAAACTATGTTTTCTTGAGAAAGACTTTATTTTCCAGAAAGAACAGTGGGAGTAAACGTACAACTCGAAGAAATTCGAGAATCACAGGAGACTGTTCAACCTGAAGAGGAAGAGTAGCAGTTGGATCTACAAAGAGTTGTAGAACCTGTAACTGTGGTGCCTGAGGTTTGCAAGGATCGGATGAATGTATATTCGATCTACATTCAAATGGCGAGTTTCTGAAGAAGTGTCGATCGACACAAAAGTTGTATCGATTGACACAGGTCGCGAACCAAGATATTGATTTTGGTTTATGATTTAATTAACTACGGTTTAAATCTTGGTTAATTAGGTCGTGGTAAAAGTATACATATGAGATATGTGCACGAGTTTTACACAAAACTGAAACTCGCAGATCCGAAAGGATCCGTCACGAACCCGAGAAATGTGTATTTCTCGTAACCAATTGCCATGATCTGTTGATCATTGAAAGTGACGGGCCTGTGAATTTTGAAGAAGCAATAATGAGCCCTGACTCCGAAAATGGCTAAAAGCCACTGAATCCGAAATAGGATCCATGTCACAGAACCAAGTATGACTTGGGTTGATTTACCCGATGGTGTAGAAGCCATTGTGAGTAAATGGGTTTTCAAGAAGAAAAGTTCACATGGATGTACAAAGCTAGGTTGGTGGCAAAAGGTTTCAAGCTAATTCATGGTATTGACTATGAAGAAACCTATTCCCAGTCAACGTGCTTAAGTCCATTCGGATTCTCCTAGCAATCGCCACTCATAATGGTTATGAGATCTGGCAGATGGATGTGAAAACAGTTTTCCTTAAAGGAATTCTGGAAAGGGATGTGTACGTGACACAACCTGAAGTTTTCATTGATCCTAATGAAGCTAGGAAGATATGCAAGCTTCATCGGTCAATTTATGGACTGAAGCAAGCATCTCGGAGTTGGAATCTTCGTTTTGATGAAGCAGTCAAAAGGTTTGACTTCGTCAGGAACGAAGAGGAACCGTATGTTTACAAGAGGACTAGTGGGAGCGCAGTTGCATTTCTAGTATTGTATGTTGATAACATACTACTTCTCGGAAATGAAGTTCCATTGTTTCAGTCTGTTAAGACTTGACTCGAAAGTTGTTTTTCGATAAAATTATGGGAGAAACCGTATACATTCTTGGAATAAGAATCTATAGAGATAGATTGGACAAGCTAATTGGATTGTGTCAAGGTACTTATGGTGATAAGGCCTTGCACAGGTCCAGTATGCAGGATTCCAAGAAGGGCTTCGTGCAAATGACTCTTGGTATTACTCTTAGCAAGACGCAGTGTCCTTCGACACACGCTGAGCAAGAGCGAATGAGGGTCAGACTACTGCTAAAGGCATTAGATGTCTTAAGATGTGATCTTAATTTTAGTGGGAGTTGTTGTTGTTAATTTTAGTTATGATATGATGTTCGTATAAACATAATTTGATTATGTTATTGAAATCTGACATCTGTATTATATAATAATGGTTATTAAATAATAGTCCCAAAGTAATTTATGACATTTTATAGGTCATCAAGTATGTGACTTGATCGTGAAACCCTATAAGTGATAAATGACATAAATTAAGTTGGTCCCTGGTCAAGGTTGTTAAAGTGGGACATTAACAACCGCGTGAGACTAGTATGTGAGGTGACTGATGACTAAGTTTCATGGAGTCATTAATAAGAGTATTAAAGTCAATCACATAGATATGTGTTAGAGAACATATGATCGGACATGACCCACTGATGAGAACTCTACAGGATAGTTATATAAGTGTCATGAGAGTTTTCATTACGACTATAGAGTATAGTTCTTAGACCTGAGTTCATCATGTTTTCTTACATATGAATTGGTCCGCTTTAACCTTGTCAAACGTCAGCCGTAACTGGTGACTATAAAGTCATTGATTGGGCGTATCATGAAGCGTGTGAAGAAACAAAGATGGAACAAGATGGGATTTGTCTCCTATATAACAGGAGATAAATATCTCAGGGCCCATCGAAGATTTGATACTGAGAAATGTGTGACCACACTCAAACGAGGTGATTGACAGTCGTTTGTCTTGTCAGTATAAATCGGAGTTCGATGAACATGATCTTGGCTGAATAAGGGTGACACGGATCTTGCCTTATGCCAGATCGAGATATAGTGACGAAGGGATTATGGGAATAGATGATTCCAGTACAAGTGGGAGATTGTTGGGAATGTCCTGAAATCTATTGTACTTGCTCTTAAGTGAAAGTCGTATTGTCGAGATGAGACAATCATATGACACTAGGCAGTCATAATGCTTTGCTAGAAGCCACTTATGATCAATGAGTTTAGAACTCATTGCTAATGTTATATGATCCTACAGGGTCACACACCTAAGCAAACTGGATCAATGATATAATGGGTTTCATAATGTTTTATATATATGTTATATATATTATATAAGATATAATATATATATATATATATATATATATATATACACTTCACGTTTAAAGAGATGTTATATATATTGTATAAGATATAATATGTATATGTACTTTTACGTGAAAGAGATAATGATCTCTTTAATTAATGGATGTTGGGCTTAGCCCATTTCATTAATTATACTAGATCATTAATGTGTGCATATAAGTCAATGATTATTGAATCATTGATGATCTCGCGGTAATTTTGACGTAGAGAGAAAACGCAAAACCCTAAAAGGCAGACGAATTGTTCGTTGTCAAATTTGAGATTAGATCTCAACGGCACTAGCATCCCGATACAATCCAGTTTGTGTGCGTGTGGATACCAGTAGAGGAGCAGCACTTGAGGCGCTTTAAGATCTCGATTACTTGTTTATCTTCCGCTGCAAATCACCAGGTAATCTCGAGATCCCATTGATTTGATTATATGAACCCTAGATCCTAGGCTTGGAATTCAGACTAGGGTTGCCTAATTGGATTAGAAACTGTTAGAAATTCCTTCAGATTCACCAGAACGACGGAGTCTTCAGACATCACCGGTAAGTTCAGCTTGCTGATGCCAAAATCAGACACGGTCGCGGCGTTCATCTCCTTGGTCGCGATCCGCTTCTTTTCGGCCAACTTCAGGACTTCTTGAGTCAGGTCCAGCTCGCCGGCAGCAAACTCGGCGACCAGCTCAATGTTCGCAAGAGCCTCCTGAAGACGGATCTCAACATTGGTCTTGACATTTCGCTTATCGCTATTCTCCTTGATCTCGTTCAGGATTTCCAAGTATTGGTCGTTGAGCTCCTTTCTCGCATCATGGACCGCGACCTTGATGTCATGCTCTTTGTCTAAGGGGACTTTCTCTGCCAGATCTTGATCCTCAGCAGCTCCCGCAGCAGCAACCCGACTGGCCTCCTCGGCCGCCAAAGTCCCGAGTCATTGCCACGTTGAGCTTCTAAGTCAGATCCTCCTCCTGGTTCTCGAGCTGCATCAGCCGAGCTTCCATACCGGCGAACTTGGCCACTTTCTTCTTTATCCCTTCCTCCCTAGCCAGGGACTCCTGAAGCCCAACATTCAGGTCGCTCACCGCTTTTTTAGCAGCCTCGAGCTCGCTAGCCTGCGGAACGTCGCGTAATTCACGCTCGGACCAGGCAATGAACTTGTTCGTAGCCTCCAAAGAATGCATATGACAAAATATGGTAAGTTAAAAGTTAATAAGAATAACAAAAGAGTGTAGTGCCTCAAGTAAGAAAAAGAAAGGTAAAAGAACATTTACCTTCCTGATGGCAGCCATCATCTCGGTGTAGGCTTCTACGAGAGCCATATCCCCGACAGCCGGGAGCTGAAAGCCAGCAGGCTTAAAATGCCTGAGCAGATAGGCCATGCCCTTTGGGTCGTCAGCAATTGGGCACTCATTCTGGTGCCTAAAGCGCTAGTTAAAGGTCCCAGTCAACCCCGAGGAGGCGGGCCTCATCTCAATTTTGTGATTCGACCTCCATGAGGTCGTCTCCATGTCAGTCCTTTGACGCTTTGGAGTAGGAGCACGAGATCCACCCCGGCTCCGGCCATCCGACCCCCTGGAACCGTTTGAGTGGGAGTCATGCAGAACAAGCTTCCGAGAACGAGCTGGAACGATTTCCTGACCAGTCGGAGGAGGAGGCGGGATCTCACCCTCGTGAACGATCTCCTCAGACCTAGGAACCGGAGGAACAAAAGCCTGAGCCGGGGGAAGAGGAGAACTAGTAGGAGGGGGAGGAGGAGCCTAACCAAGAGCGAAGAGAAAGGCGTTGTTCGGATCGCCCGCCTTCATCTTGCTCGCCAGATCGACTGGGTCCTTTCCATTCCGACGAGTGCTTGCTCTGCGAGACATCTTCTCGTGTGGAGGGGTGCTGGCAACTGAACTACTATCTGAGGCGGGTTGATCTGCAAAAATATCTGACCAAATCAGCACGATATCAAAAAGTATCAAACAAAACGAAAAGGTAAAAAGCCTTAACGAGCTGCTCACTTTCTCCAGTCCACTCGACTATATATGCATAGCGGAGGCTGGAGGGAGCTGACGAGGGTCTTGCATTGCAGACACACCCTGAAGAAGCCGAGGCTGGTTCTGAGCAGGTCACCGAGCTTCGAGACCTAGAGCAGCTCGTATGCGCCCTGTGAAAAAGTGGCTCCAATCGACGTCTCCTCTCCGAAGACAAGCTATCAAGTTCTCTGTGATCGGATTCAGAGAAAGCGACTCAAGTGCTTATGCAAAGCAAATAAAAAGGAAATTAGCAACAATCCAATTTCCCTACAATTGAGACAAGACAATAAAACCCTAAGGTCTAACCTACGCCGGTGGCCCATCGCGAAGGTATGACAGAGAAATCAATATCTCCGACCGAGTGTTTATTAATCTTGAAGAAGAAATATCGATCCCGCCAGACTTCTCTCCCGGGGGTTTCTTCAAGAACCTTCCTGAACGGGGAGAAAGGTAGTACGGAACCGGAGCCCGGACGTTGTGGTTTACCGAGCAAACTCTCATGAATTCCTTGGCCCCAAATTTGATCCCTTCCTCGGCGGCCCTAACCCCGAGTCCGATGACATACCGGACAAAGCTCGGAGTCATCTGAGAAAATGCTAGTTGAAACTGGGCCAATACCCAACATAAGAGGCGAGGGATCGGGAATAAAACCCCACACTTATCAAAATAAGTGTAGGAGGCGCACAAGTAGCCTTCTCTGACATTCACCGGTGATTACGTGGAAAACGAAATCACCATCTCGACCCGGCTGTAATCCGGTATTTTGTTCGCAGCCTTTGGAGATGCCCCGGATTCAGGGAAGACTTAGGGTGTGTGCCGAATGGCTCCGCCGGCTGAGAAGTGCTTGCTACCATTGTGTTCTTCGGAGCCATAAGATTTGGTGTCGGAGTCGAAAGAGGAAACAGAAGATAAGAGATTCTAGAGAGAAGAATTTCTGGAAACTAAGAACTAGAGCGAGAAAGAAAAAACTTAAGTGCAGGAGAAGAAGTTACCTTTGCCGATTTGTAGCATGATCTGTAGTGGGAGTCATACGAAGTAACTTCCATTTAAAGCCAAATCATGCATCTCCTCTCTAGAGATCGACGTAATCTTTTGTATCTCTATATCCTAACCGTTTGATTTCGAATTCGAAATAATGATTAGACACCCAATCGTTTTTTGAAGAGATCGATATCCGAGGGATTCTACCTCTCTCATGATCATGATCGTTGATCCAATATCGGCGGTTAAGAACAAACGGTAGATAATCATATCATGCTCGCGCCGATCGAGATCGATAAGATTTGTTATAATCTTAAGATCTTAACCATTGACAATCGAACAGATCGACGGTAGATGGTAAAATCCTAATTAATTACCTCTCGGGAGCCGTCCACGCGCTATAAGTCGACCAAGTAAATCCACGCGCTTTATCTCAATCGTTCGTTCAAGACAATATCTACGGTACAAATGACATAATCATTAGGGCACCAGTGCCCGAGGCGGCGCGCGTCTTCTCAAAAATGTCCACCTTCCATTAACCTCAACCCGTCGAATTAATGGTTTGGGGGCTATTGTTGGACCGGATTTTTCTCTTGGAAATTTGGCCCATAAAACAATAAGGATAAAGGCCCATAGCCGAGATTCGAACCCATTTAGTCACAAGGTAGCGAAGGCCCCAATGCACTACGACATCGGACGGTCGAGATCGAGGTCGACAAAGGGAAAAGGCGAAGCGAGGTGACTAAGTCACCGTCAGTTGAAACTGATTCCGCGAATCGGGGAAGAGATGGAGAATCTTCGATAGAGGAGACCTAAAGATCGGAACAAGAAGGTCGAGATTGAGGCTATTTAAAGGAAAGAAGAAGAACATTCAAGACATTCCAACTTTAATCAAGAACACTTCAACTAAGCTTTAAATCCATTTTTTGTATACTTCTTTCGATTGTATAGTTCGATCTCGACATTCAATCCTAAATACATCTTTGATTCATAGGAAATTTATACCTTTTATACACAAAGTCCAAATCCACAAAATATAAATCTTTGGTGTGAATCTTCGATCTCACAGATAACGGAAAAGATTCATACAGGAAATCATATCATGGATAATTAAATCCGGTCCATTATGACAAAGCGTGATCGACCCACCTACTGCCTTCGAATCATCTCCCGCCGACGACCTTTTCATCTGATGACTCACAACACAATCAAGAGTCATCTGAACACATGGATCAGTACAACTTCCCACACGATCCAGCTCCTCAACAGATATATCGAATCCAGAAAAATTGACAGATACGTCGTCCACCTCCGACATGCGCCTCTTTTTATTTGGACGACATTCATTCTCATCGGCACCAGAGTCCTCACATACTTCCCCGAAGGAACCAGTATCATCAGAAATCAACTCCTTTTCACCACCGACTCCGCCTTCCTTGCCATCCATCCCATCTTCTTCGTCACCATATATGTCCATACAAATGATATGATTCTCTTGAGAGACCGCCTTCTCCTTCTCAGCTTGTCAAGAAAGAGTCGACGGCCTATCAATCACATGTTCGACCGGCTGGGTAACGCGAACATTCTCAGCCAAACCGTGAACTGGAGGGCTATTAGATACAATAGCAAGAACCCTCAGGGCATAGTCTGGCAACTCAACCCCCCTCCAACTCATTTCCTAGACCTTGAACGAAAAGGATGAAAACGAAGCAGTCGCTAAAAGAATTTGAAGGAACCGCCTCAAATATAAGTTGCTGAAAATTTCCAGAAGAGGAAAAATAAGCTCCGGCACAAAATAAGGCGTACTCGTTTATAAGTGAATCACGAGCGAAGAGCACGCACTCAATCACCAATTCCTAGTGACAAAGCAACAAGCGACGAAACCAAAGACCTGAATGCAAGGGAGGGGCACTAAAAGGCAGCGGTTCAGAGAAATAGATGCAAAGCAAAATCTGCAGGAGAAAGTAATCACCTAGGAAAAGCAATAGGAACTGAAGAGAGAAAGTCCCTGGAAAAAGGAGTGTTTTTATAAAAATACGAAAAGTCCCGCCTGTCACGGCTCGCGTCCGTTCGCTCCCTTAAAGTTATGAGCATATCCAACGATTCAAGATACCACCGATCAACGCAAGAAAAACCGACAAGATTTCCGCCTGACTGAAATGCTCGAAGAAATTTGCCGACTCCGACCAAACCATAAATCGATGAACTAGGGGAATAATTGTTGGATATGGGTTTAGCACCCATCCATAAGCTAATTGAAAATCTTTCCAAATCAATAATTCATCTCGGCCCAAGAAGACAAGCCCACTAAGGAGAAACGGTCCAGCAAGAACTCAGCCTTCTCACGCTATAAATAAAACCTTTCACTCTTCATTTTAGAGACATTATAACTTGCGAAGGCTCCGAGCTCAAGCAGCATTTAGGTAGCACGTCATTCGATGGACTCCCACCTCGTACCATCCTGTTCATTGTTCGGGTTCGGCCTTAATATTAATATAACAGTTTTCGATCTCATTTAAAGTTTATCTCTCACCTCGTAATTCAGACTTCTCTAATCGTAACCCGACTCTTTTGGACTAAATCGAAATTTCGTAACAACACATCGCATACATTATAAAATGGCTAACATCACCTTGAGAGCTTCAACCCAACATTCCTAGTAACAGGAAACTCTAGCATGTGAGATCATAAAACAATGCTATTTTATATATTTGCATGCAAGAATAAGATTAGATTAAATGTTTGACAAAAAAAGAAAGAATAAGATTAGATAAGGTTTAACAAAAAAAAAAGATTAAATACGTATTAAATATTTAATATCCCCGTAGGGACATAGAATTATGTCATCTATGTTACCCCATTGCATTATGGCTTTATATGTCACGCGAGAAATGAATGGAATTTATAAATTTCTTGGCTTTCGTAGAAAAGTATTGCAATTAATAACTTTTTATCACTTGTGTGACGGTATAGTGACCGGTATAAGTGCGTGAGTTACACGTGAGTAAAAGGGAAGTTTAAAGGAGATGCCTTTTTTTGCTAGTTATGATTGGCATTGACTCTCTTGTCCAATTGCCTTTGTAAACTTCAGCTTTTTCATTTCTTATTTGTATGATTCCAATTTGAACCCTTTTTATTGTTTAATCCCAAACTGCCCCAACTTTTTGTTTTCTATTTTATGACCCCCAAATCTAAAAAATGATAATTAATTAAATGATGGTATCGCAAAGAAACTGATTTTTTACGGCACGATGGAAGTAAAAACCGGAATCCAATATATTGACCTAAATTTAAGTACTAACTACTTCATGTGCATCATTAATTTCTTTGAGACGTTTTGTAATAAAAACATGTTAAATAGTTGCAAATTAACTGGACTTCATTAATCCATAACTCAAATGCATCTTAGTATAAGATTCATTAAAGCATGTTGGTCTCTCTCACCTGACAAATCTTGATCTAATCTCTTCACATTTTGCTCTCCACATGCCACTAATCTCACTTTTTGTTATACATTCCATAAACTTATTATAAATACGCATTTAACTCTTTTTATCTCATCTGAAACTCTGTTTTATTTTTAAAAGAATATTGTTTAGTGGTGAAACTTGATTTTTTTTTTTTACCGTAATGTGTGTCCCCGACACCACTATTACCGAGCTCAACTTGCATAGGTTACCACATTAATACTATTATTATAACAATCAAAATTTAAATTAGTCAATCTGAGGATCAATTCTAAATTCACTAACGTCCAATATGTTTTAAATATATAATCGACAAGCTTTTGGCCTTTTCTTCAATCTCAATGTAAGAGAAGTTTTGGATCTTTCCACTGAAATAGTGTCTGTTAATCGCTTACTACAGTTTAAAACCTAATTGAACATGTGAAGAGAGGAGTGTATCTTTGTTCCACATATTGAAAAAATAAACATCTTTTGGTGAAAAACATTTAAACATTTGATTTGAAAATAAATTTCTATTCTACATGTGTATAAGGTAGCTAAAACACATTTACAAATATATAATGATGTTTTCGTTTTTCTGTTCAGATAATTCATCTGGATGGAGATGAAAATTGATATTCGTTTAGTAACAAAAACGACATCTATCCAAATGAATCATCTGAATAAGTTTTGGAGTTTTGGACAAAAAAAAATTAAACTCATATAAATAAACTAAATTGGATCATTTAATGGAGACGGTTAATTTAAAATAACAAATTACTAATAAATCCTATTTATTTGAATGGATTATTTAGATGCAAATTCTTAGCGAGCAAACGAACATAAACTAAATAATATATTATTTTTATATTAGAAAATCATATTTTCCTATCAAAATCACAAATCATGTTTTTCGGTAAAACTACAAAATCGTTTTTCTCACCAAAACCACAAATTCTAGTTTTTCCGCCAAACCACAGAATCGTATTTTCCAACCAAAACTGCAAAATCGTATTTTCACTAAAAGTGTAAAATCGTATTTTCCACTAAAACTGTAATATTTTCTGTCAAAACTGTAAAATCTTGTTTTCTCACTAAAATCACAATATCATGTTTTCCCGCCAAAAAGTTAAAATTACAGTTTCTCGTAAAGAAACGTAAAATCACATTTTCTCTCCAAAAACGTAAAATTGTGTTTTCACACAAAAAATCGCAAAATCACATTTTCCGCCAAAACCATAAAATCGTGTTTTCCGCAAAAATCATAAAATCACGTTTTCCCGTCAAAACCACAAAACACATTTTTTGTCAAAACCTTAAAATCGTGTTTTTCCGCCAAAATCGTAAAATTGCATTTTCTCGCCAAAATCGTAAAATCGTATATTCCCACCAAAACCTTAAATTTAGGTTTTCCAATAAAAACTGCAAAATCTTGTTTCCGCCAAAATCGTGTTTTCCTCCAAAATCACAAAAATAACTTTCTCTCGAATATCTTGTTTATCCTCAAAATCGCAAAATCGTTTTTTCGCCAAAATTGCAAAATTAAGTTTCTTGTCAAAACAACAAAACCGATTTTTTCGTCAAAGACATTTTCTCGTTGAAACTGTAAAATCATAGATTCTCTTCAAAACCACCAAATAATAAAATACTAATTCTGAAATTTATATAGTTGTCAATATATTTTAGATTAATAATTAATATTATTATTTTTAAGAAGATAACTAAAAATAAGGTTAGATCAATGTGGGTATTTTATTCATTTTCTTATTGAATCCATCTAAATATAAATAGAGATTTATAAAAACTAAGCACACAAACACATGTTCATTCAAATGTTTCATCCATATAAACATTCAAAAATTAAAACGAACAACGTTTAAATGGATCATTTGGATTAAAAAAAATCTAATAAATCATCCGAGAATAGAAATATCAGATGAACAAACGAACAACCCCAACATCACTATTAGATAAAAATAAATAAAATCAATTTAGTTTAGAGGTTTCAGCTAAGTGTTTCAAAACTATGGATTGTATGATTTTCAAGAGCAGGTAGAAATGAAGATAAAGGTAGTCTGTCTAATATATTAACAATAACACAACATTCATTAATAAAAATAATATCACGACACTTACAAGAAAATAGCTACTCTTACTTTTTATTGTGAATTTTTTTCCCTGGGATTCTTTGACAAACGTTAGTCGTCTTAGTACTGGAAGACAATTCGGGTATCCGACTCTTTGACGTTTAAATAAAATAAAATTTACAATATAAAGTGAAATAAAACAAGAAGAAGAAAAGAAAAGTAACTTGGCCATATTACGAAGTTTTCCCTTTACAGCAAACATTAGCATCCTATGTCTCTTTCCTTTCTGTCTCGAAGAAAACAAAATTTTGGAGGGAAATTTATCTATATATATATTCATATATTGACATATATAAAGTAAACGTCATATATATATATATATATATCCTTTGTGGATATATTATGTGAGAACAGTTTTTCTAAAATTTTAACATATATTTTCGTTTTTTACTAGACCACGTTTTAGGAGTACTGTAACTGTAAGTATGTTTGTCCAGGAAAAAAAAGAAACTGAAATGAAAACAATAAAATAAAAGTTTAGTATCGTGTTAAAACTCTAATGTTTTTAAATATATTTTGTTATTTTAATTTTATATGATTGTATATCCACAGCCGTGTCAACGTTGGCGAATGTCAGAAACAATAATAAAAAAAGGTTTGTGTTCCTGAAAAAAAAAAATCAACAAATAAACACTGTAATCTTAAGATGAGAGAACCATAAAGAACTTGTTATCATCTAGAATATCTGGAGCAATTTTTATTTTTGGTTTCAACTTACAACCAAAATTTTGAGCAGTCAACAATTGTTTTCATATGTTATTTGGTTACTTAAACAATTAGGAAAAACGATTTATTTTCTCACGAAATATAGTACAAGATGTGGCAAAAGTTCAAAATTTAATAACAAACCTACTAAAGCTAAGTTAAAACTAATACTAAACTACCTATAACACTAAACCAAACTAAAACATCAAAACAACTTTGCTATGGTCATCAAACAGACTCTTCTAGCATAATGGCTTCTCGAAGCCACAAAAAGAACGAACTCAATGAACATAGCTATGTGTATTGATACAATTACCATATCCTCCAATAAGAATGTCGTCCACATAAACCAGAACATATAAATGTTTCTTTTCCCGCATTATATGAAACAGTGAATAATCACTCTTTGATTGTGTGAAGCCATATCCTAACAACGCAGTCGTGAGCTTAGCGAACCAGCATCTAGGTGCTTGCTTCAAACCATATAACGATTTTTTCAATCGGCATACCTTGTTCTCTCATGAAGCTGTAAAACCAGGTGGTAGCTTCATATATACTTCTTCCGTCAAATCTCCGTGTAAAAACGCGTTGTGGACGTCCATTTGATGAACCTCCCAATCTCTTGTGGCAGCAATCTTAAGAAACATTCGCACCGTTGTCATTTTGATCACCGGAGCAAACGTTTCATCATAATCCGTCCCTTCTCGCTGTCGATTACCAAATACCACAAGGCGAGCTTTAAACCTTTCTATCGTCCCATCAGAATTAAACTTCGTCGTGAAAATCCAACGGCACCCAATCACACGTTTCCCCGGAGGTAACACAATGACATCCCACGTTCTATTTAATTCAAGTGCATCAATCTCATTTCGCACTGCTCTGCACCAATGCTCATCTTTCATTGCCTCATTGTAAGTCTGTGGATCCATATGAGCAGTGATGGCTGCCAAGAATGCACGGTGATTCTCCGAGAACCTGTCACATGTGACAAAATTGGTCAAGGGATATGACGAGACCATACCTTGTGATAGTGAGGGTGATGCGGTGAGAGATGGTGGTGGTGGTGTGTGTGTAGCCGTGGTATGAAGAACATATCCATCTAACCGTTTCGACGAAATTTTTTCCCTTTTTTCTTTACCCAATACTTCTTGAACCGGCAGTGGATCAGGTATCATCTCAGATCCTACTATGGTTGCTTCTTCTTTACTAGACCCTGCCAACTCTTGTTCCACATCCGCAGCACATACATCTGTATTGTCGTGCTCCATTTCATCGACCAAATCTGTTATTACTGCGTTAAATAATATTGCACAAACTCATTTGCTATCCCATATTGTGTAATTTCAGAACTCATGTCAGGTGGTTGTGTATCTTCTTGCTCAGCAAATGGGAATTGTGTTTCATGAAACACCACATCTCTTGAAACCAAGAACTTTCCACTCTCAATGTCATACACTTGCCATCCCTTCTTTCATATGGGTACCCCGTGAAAACACACTTGCGGCTTCTCTCCGCAAACTTATCTTTATCCCGCAATTGCTTATGCACATAACACAAACATCCAAGTACCTGAATATGCTCATAGCTGGGTGATGATCCAAATAGAATCTCGTAAGGTGTCTTACCTTTTAGTATCGGTGTTGGTGTTCGGTTAATAAGATGACATGCTGCGAGTACACATTCTCCCCAAAATTTCTTCGGAAACTTGGCTTGAAATAGTAAAGCTCTCGCCACATTCAGAATATGTCGATGTTTGCGCTCCACTCTTCCGTTCTGTTGTGGAGTTCCTACACACGAAGTTTGATGCATCACTCCTTCGTGGTCAAAGTATGATTTCAGGCAGAGAAATTCCGACCCGTTGTCGCTTCGCACTTGCTTCACTCGTTTCCTGAACTGCCTTTCCTCCATAGCCAAGAAATTCTTCATGTGCATTGCCACCTCTGTTTTGCTTTTCATCAGAAATATCCACACTGCCCTAGAGCAATCATCCACAATAGTAAAATAAAATAGGTAGCTCCCGATTTTGAAGAAGTACGATAAGCTCCCCAAACATCACAGTGTATCATATCAAAAATCTCAATTGCTTTATTATCACTATGTGGAAAAGAATCTCGAGTTTGCTTTTCTCTAAAACAAGTGTCACAGACCACGTCATTCTCGGCTGGTTTATTGAAAGTAATAGAATACGATAAATAAGATAAAGCTCGTTCTGACGGATGTTCAAGTCGCTTGTGCCACAAATCGCGTGATCCAGCCTCAGTCCTAGCCACTTTGCCGAATATTGTCCCACGAAACTTGTACACACCACCACTCTCTTCACCCGCACCAATCACCATCTTGGTATGGTCCTGCAAAACACACAAATCAGCCGTAAATGTGAGAGATGATCCACGTATTCCTTTCAATAATGTCGCTACAGATATTAGCGAGCAATTCAACTGAGGAGCGTATAACACTCCTTTAAGCCACACGTTTCCCCCAAGACATATATCTCCTTGCTTGACAGCCAAAGTACTATCCCCATCAGGTAAACCAATACTACAAGGCAAGATATCTACCACGTTTGACAAGTATGCCAAGTTCCATGTCATATGATAGGATGCTCCCGAGTCTATGATAAAATCTACAAAATTACTCTTACCATTCAATTTCTCAGGTTGTTCAGTTTTGTAGGATGAACAATACTAAGAATTGCTGACCATTGTTCTTCACTCAATGGAGGTAGGGCACTTCGATCGAATTCAGTCTTCCTTGCAGCATGTGCGGCTATAACCACGTTGGGGTGTGTGACTATTGCTGCGTTAGCTACTGGTGTCTCTGCGTGATTAGCACGTGGAGTGTAACCACCACGTCCTCTTCCATAACTCCATGTTGCTCCGCCTCCTCTTCCTCGTCCACGAGAGCCTCCTCTTCCTCCTCTTTCTCCCCACCATTCCGGGTAACCTTTGAGCTGATAACAGTTATGAATATCATGCCCTGTTTTTCCACAATGCTTACACAGTTTTACTTCTCCATCACGAAAGGATCCCTGCATTTTCGATCCAGCTTGGACCGAGAACCTTATTGCCTCTGTCATAACTTCAGTATTCTTGGCAATAGTGTGTTGTCTTTCTTCTCTTATCACCCTCTGATACACCTGTGTCAGTTTCAGTAGTGGTTCAACCGAGGTAATGTTTGAACGCACCGTCCCAAAACTTGCATTCAGTCCCATTAAAAACTCATGGGTGCGATCTTCGTCTTGATCTTTGATCAGCTGTGATGATAATTCCCCACATGAACATGATCTTATTGGCTTGTAGATGGCCAACTCATCCCACAATTTCTTCAATCTTCCATAATATATCATCACGGAATCTCCCTTCTGTTTGCAATTAGCGATATCAGATTTCAATTCTTGGATCCTTGCTCCGTTTCCCACTGAAAAATTGTAGCTTCAGGTCATCCCAAAGTACTTTTGCCTCATCGACCATTGACACACTCGACAGTAGTGTTGGATCTATCGTATTCATTATCCATGCCACCATCATCGAGTTCACCACTTCCCATGTCTCCACTTTCGCAGGATATGTTGGTTTTGTTAGCGTTCCATCAATGAATCCGAGCTTCCGCTTCGTTCGCAAAGCGTTCCGCACATGCTTTGCCCACTCTTCGTAGTTGTCCCCCTTAAGTTTAACCGCAATGATCACATATCCCGGCCCATCATTTGTGCTAAAAAAATATGGATCTTGCATTGTCTTCTGTTGATCTGTCACTGTCGTCGTGAGTGCACCTTCCGCCATGGATGCTTCCTTCGTTTCTCAGACGATCGTCTTCTTCCCGTAGGTTTTTTTTTCCGATTTCTAGATTTCAGTTATATGGCTCTGATACCATGATACAACTTATGCTAAAAGATCTTGTATTATTTACAAGTTGTTCGTGCCTTATATACAAGAAACACTCTTAACTCCTAGATACAATGTTAAGGAAATATTACATATTCTGAAGATACACAATATTCTTATGATCTTCTAGAATTATCTATGACTTATCCTCCAACATGTATATCCTCCAATATGTATATCTTACAGAATGTTGAGTTTAAATCGTGGGACGACTCTTGGAAACTACAGCACAATAGTTGACGACAAAAAGTATCAAGTGGTTACGAAATAGTGAGCAAAGATTGTCAACCAAGTGTATGGGCTTGGACTGTTCTATTGTTATTGTATAAATCTAAACATTAAACTGAGACCAGGAAACATTAAAACGTCAAATCATTTAGACAAATGTAGAACTGTGGTTGCTTGGATAGTTTGACGAAATGTTAACATAAGTCCAAGTAGTTTGATTGAATTACTGGTTAGTGGTTTAATAATCGATCTAATCTTAATTAGTTGGCCTAAAGCACCAAACAACACTTATGTGATCTTTATTTTTAGAAATTTTTAAGCAAGTTAGTTCTTTATTTATTTTCGTTATTTTGTGCATTTTCGTTAGTTGGTAGTGGTACCAAGCTCATACTGATTTGACGACGTTTTTTTTTTTGATAAGTAGATTGATTTGACGACTTCCATTGGCCATATTAATTATGTAGTGGTTAAGTTAGTGCATCTTGTCAAAAATGATTTTATATCATGATGTATGTAAAAGTTGAAACTAGTGAAATTGGATGAACTTAATTCATTTTATATATGCATGATAAGTTTCAAATGGACTATGGATCGACCATATTGGAGTTTTGAAGCAGTCTTCCTTTCAGAAATAGAAATGTATAAATACTATAAAATAAAAACTAAGTAGAATAAATTTTTTTTTTTTTTTTTTTAACGCTGATACAGATCATGAGAACTATTACAAGGACAATTTAACAGATAATAATACTACCTCCGTTCTACGAGAATCCATCAATGGTCACGATCAACGGCTCCACCTGCTCCTGAAAACTTCCTTATAAGCTTGTCTCCATTAATCTTGTAAAACTGCGCCTTCGGGGATTCGAACCCAATACCTGCCGATGTAAAGCATTAACCACTTGACCATTAGACCACGGTTGCTTCACTAGTAGAATAAGTTTATGTAGAAGTTATTAAACATTATTGATGAGTACAAAAGTTAAGAGTGTGTTATAAGAAAAAGAAAAAACGTAGCATCCTAATAATCCTCTATGAATGCAGAAGAAAACACAAGGGGGCAATGAGCAATGCGATGGTTCAACAACTCCCACTTAGATTCCAGTGAGCAATACAATAGTTCTTTCGTTGATAGGTCATCGACCAATATATATTACAATTCTTTAATTGAAAGTCGTTCAAATTAGGACAAACTATAGTTTTGTCTTCTTCTTTTTTTTTAATAGTTTTGTCCTTTTTGTTTTCGTTATTCTTGGTACATCACAAAATAGTAACCAAATATTGTTTGGTTTACCCTCTGGCTTATCTTGTACATGTCATTTTCCACTTATTATTTGTGTGTCTACCAATTGTCAGAGACTCCTTGTTTCACCACCCTTGGAGATTGATTTTCTGTTGTTTTGTAAAATACGACTTACGATATAAAAAAGGTGGTGATTGATTTTCTGTTGTTTTGTAAAAATACGACTTACGATATAAAAAATGATATATTAAAGGTGTTTATAATTCTTTCTAAATTGATTTATGGGCATATTTAATAGCTTTTAAAGTTATTATAAAACAATATCAGTTTTGTTTTTTTTTTGGTTCTGATTTGGTAGTATTACCAAAATCCTAAAAATGGTATGGAATGTCAAAATCAGTAGATGAAAAAAACTCTTAATTAAAATGTAATTTTAACTATAATTTAAATGTAAATTGTATAATGATTTTTCTTTTATTTTTGTAAATTGTATAATGATTTTTTCTTTTATTTTTGTAAATTGTAAAATATATCATGTAAATTGTATCATGAATTTTTTTTTGGGGGGGGGGGAATATATCATATAAATAGTAAATTATAGAATGATCTATTCAAATCTATGGTTGCTCGCAAGAAAGACTGAAAAACATACGATTTCACAAGAAAAGTTTATTAATAAAACCATGTAAAAATATGAGTGCTGTACTTTGAAAATATTTGTTCAAGAAAAACCCCGACTGTTGTATATTATATCGTTAGCCATCTAGATCATAAATCTTATGGAGAAAACAAAATATGATCTTATATTTCCTTTTTTAGTATAATGTTTTGAAATTTTTATATTAATTGATTACTAATTTGTTATTAATGAAATTAAGTTAATTATTACGTTAACTTTAATTTATATTGATATTTTATTATATTTTTATTTTTATTGTGGAGATATACATAACTTTGGATAAAAAATGAGATGATAAATATAAAATATTTATAAAGATTTTTAAATTTTATTTTTGAGATATACATAACCTTGAATAAGATAAAAAAGCAAGATGAGATGATAAATATGAAAATTTTAATTTAGAGATATACATAACTTTTTATAAAAATGATAAATATGAAAAAATTATGAATATTTTAAATATTAATAAATATTATTTTTGGATTTTATATAGTAAAATCGTATTATTTATATAAATTTTGAATATATATATATATATAAATATAAATAAAATTATAAAATATATTGTTAAATATAATAATATATGTATGTTTAATTATAAATAGTTTCATATAAATTTTATAATATTATTATATTGTTAAATTAATTTAATAATTTTATTTTTTTATAAAATGTATGTTTAATAATATTTGTGCTCGCATATAGTGCGAGCGAATCATACTAGTTATTTTATATTTGAAAAGTAAAGGATGTTTTATACTATCAACATAGGAAAATAATTATTTTCTAAACTTCACCTATACTTTTTTTTAACATTACTTTTCCTATACTTCTGGATTGTTATTTACATCATTAGTTATAAAGTAGAAAGAAAATGAATCCTTATATAGTATTCCGTAACTCATACGTACTAAACCAAAATATATAATTTTTAAACTCAACTAAACATTTTATAAACTAACACAATTGTATTAGGCATCTCCAATGAACTACTCCATTTTTTACTTCAAAATGGAATCACTCCAAAATGGAGTCACTACAAAATAGAGTTGAATTATGGAGTTGAGTTTTACTCCAACCATATTCCATTTTGGAGTAAAAAATGGAGTTATAAACAAACAAAAATGAAATTACTCTATATTTGGAGTAATCCCATTTTTTACTCCATTTTAGAATGGAAAATAGAGTTCTATTAAAAAAAATTTACTCCAAACTCTATTTTGGAGTAGAAAATGGAGTCCCATTAGAAATGGTCTTAGTATCTATTGTTTTTAACAGTTTTACGTGTATCGATATCCCACGTAATATGTTGTGCTTTTAATGCAAAAGAGAGTTTCTACATACAAAAAGCTTAAATAAAGATTGTAAAGGCTAAGAAACGGTGATGATGTGTGAGATTCTCTCTCTCTCTAGGGTCAAAAAGTTAACCCAATTCTCTTACAGTCTTTTTTGCTCTTTCTCTGTGTATCCGCGCGTGAGAGAACAGATTAATAAAAAAAAAAAAAAACCAACCGAAAGAAAAAAAACATCAAATCTTTGCTACATATCTTTGGCCGTATCCGTATATATATTCTTTCTTCTATAGCAGAAAGAAAAATTAGTCACTATCAGAAACTCAGATTTGTTCTCTCAATGCTGGAAGAAGACAAGTGATCGGTTTTGTTTCTTGGAGTTTAATTTCTTATGATTCAAAATCTGTAAGGAAATACATCAAATCTCTTGTTTCTTTCTCTGTTTCTAAGCCAAGAACCCATATTCAAATTTTTCTTCTGGTTCTTGATTTGAGATCACTACAAAGTGAGTTTAGTTTCTTACATTTCCCTGATGTTTAAAACCTCCATGTTTCAACTAAACAATGTTTTTCTTTTTTCTTTTGGTTACCGTAGGTTCTTTGGAGATGGGATTTGAAGACAAGAAAATGCAGACTAAGAGACACAATCGTTCCAAGAGGTTTGTCAGTTTTAAAACTTAAGCTCTGTTTTAAGTTTTTTTTTTCTGGGTGACAACGTGGGTAGTTAAATTTTGCCCAGATGCAAAGTCATTTAGGTGCTTGATGAGTCAAAGTTTGGGTCTTTGTTGAAGAATTTAGGTTTAGGACTAAAAGGTTGAAACTTTGTGTAATTCTGCCCTATTTTGCTCTGAATCTTTGTTTATCTTTTCTGGGTTTCAACTGTTTTTGATTGATTCTTGGAATCTTGATTACTTTATTTTTAGCTGGACTGTTCCTGAAAAGAAAAAGCTTGGAGAGGATAATAGCATTGTTTGTTCTCTTAATGCTTCTCAACGCTTCAAGCTCGTGAGTTTAAACCAACAACTTCCTTTTGATTTATGATTTTAGAACTCTAGAACAGCTGTTTCTTAGTTTCTATAACTGTTTTTTTTTTCCCTCAGGATTTACCTCGTTGCTGTGATAAATCTGTTGAAATAAAGAAGAATCTATCGCCGGATGTAAAAGTCCAGAGCTCTCTGAAGCAAGAGGTTTGCATTTAAACTCTCTCTACTCCATTATGATTTGTTTCACTTACCATCTTTGGTTACATTCAGATTCAAGAGCTTGAGAAGAGATTACAGAACCAGTTTGATGTTCGTGGTGCTTTAGAGAAGGCATTAGGCTATCAAACACCTTCTCGAGACATTAACTCGAAGGCCGGACCTACTCCAAAGGTAAATTAATTGGTTTCTTGTCGATGAATCGTTGCCTCGTTGGTGTTGTGCAGCTCAGAAATGATTGTATTTTTTGCAGCCTGCAACTGAATTGATCAAGGAAATCGCGGTGCTCGAGTTGGAAGTTTCTCATTTGGAACAGTACCTTTTGTCTTTGTATCGTAAAGCATTTGATCAACAATCTCCAACATCCAAACAACAGACCCCGACTTCACCTAAATCCACTCTTAGAGGAAAACGTCTAGATTTCTCAACAACACCTGAATCTCGTTGTTTCTCCTTTGACAACAGACTGAAGAGCCCGTGTTTGGTCCAGAAGGAACAAGATTCTCCTAGCCTTAGATGCAGACAAGAAAACTCAGCCACGGAACCTCGGTGTTTCTCATTTGACAATAGACTGAAGGAACCCCGTTCTGCTACTCGGAAACTCAATCAAGAAGTAGATTCTCAGTGTTTCTCCTTTGACAGTAGGCTGGTGCAACCTGGTTCTGCTGCTCGGCAATTCAATCAAGAAAACTCAACAATCGATTCTCGGTGTTTCTCCTTCGACAACAGACTGAAAGATCAATCTTTTTACGAGGAGGAGGACATAGATTCATGTGTTCGCCGTTGCCAATCTTCTCTTAATCAACGTTCCACCATCAATAACCGAATATCTCCACCAGAAGACTCGGTATTCGCCTGCCACTCCCAACCCTTTTCCAAAAAGAAAGTAAGTCTCACTGCAATGTTTCTATCTTCTTGTGTTTACATCAAAGTCTGTAATTTTGACTCACTAAAGTCACTATGATGCAAACAGTACATACAAAATGGATCAAGCCTTGCGGAACACATGGGAACTAAGATATCAGATCACATATTTATGACACCAAACAAGTTATCAGAAGAAATGATAAAGTGTGCATCAGCTATATACTCCAAGCTCGCAGACCCTCCATCGATAAACCACGGTTTCTCATCCCCAAGTTCATCTCCATCATCAACAAGCGAGTTCTCGCCTCAAGAACAGTATGATATGTGGAGTCCAAGCTTCAGAAAAAACTCGTCTTTTGATGATCAATTTGAATTCAGCGGACCTTATAGCTCGATGATCGAAGTGTCGCACATTCATCAAAACCATAAGAAAGGACGTGAACTTGACTTGATGAATCGAAACTTCAGGTCAGTCTTTAAATAGCAGCTAATCTGAGTTTTCCTTTTGGCTCTTTCACTCCATTTGATATGCTGATGATAATATTCATTGGTTTATACTTATGTAGCTTGATGATCAAGCAACTGGAAAGTGTTGATCCAACAAAGCTGTCTCATCAAGAGAAACTAGCGTTCTGGATTAACATACATAACGCACTTGTGATGCACGTACGTGGTTTTGTTTCTCTGTTCCTTTGATCTAACCTCTGTTTTCGTTTAACTTAAATCTGTTTTTTTTTTTAACCATTGCAGACATTTCTGGCTAATGGGATTCCACATAACAACGGGAAGCGGTTTTTACTGCTCTCTAAGGTAATATGATCAACACTTTTCTAGAAGATAAATTAAAAACACAAAACTTTTAGAATGATACTGAATAACAGTTGGACTCTGCTTAACATTTTCCAGCCAGCTTACAACATAGGAGGTCGCATGGTCAGCGTTGAAGCGGTGCAAAGTTATATGCTTCGCATCAGGATGCCTCGTCCTGGCCAGGTAGAGCTCACTCCCTCGAGTATCTCACAACTACAAATTGTCAATGTGACCATATCTAAAGCTCTCTCTAATCTATTTGTAGTGGCTGAAGTTATTACTGATTCCAAGAAAGTTCAGAACTGGAGATGAACATCAAGAATATTCCCTCGACCATTCCGAGCCTCTACTATACTTTGCCCTTTGTTCAGGCAACCATTCTGATCCCGCGGTAAGTAGAGAAAGCTTAAAAAATTTCCTATCTTCTTTGAAAAAATGAGCGATCTTGAATGTGTTTTCTTTGGCTGTAGATTCGTGTTTATACGCCTAAGGGGATATACCAAGAGCTAGAAACCGCAAAAGAAGAGTACGTTCGCTCAACGTTTGGGGTTAAAAAAGACCAGAAGCTACTCTTACCAAAGATCATGGAGTCTTTTAGCAAAGACTCGGGTTTGAGTCAAGCTGCACTGATGGAGATGATTCAAGAATGTCTCCCAGAGCCAATGAAGAAAAAAGTACAGAAGCTTAACCCGGGGAGATCCCGAAAGAGCATTGTCGAATGGACACCCCATAGTTTCGTGTTTCGGTATTTGATATCCAGAGAACTTGTTAGATGAAAGATTTTTTATATAGTGAGGGGTTTTGATTTGCATGAATCTACTATTTCTTTGTATATAGGATGATGTATTTGTAAGTGTAGAGAGTAGAAATAGAGATTGAGGACAAAACTGCTTGCCGTTTTTGGTTACCAATCCGGGATGATGTTTTGGCTTTGTGTTGTCTTTGTTTTAAAAGAATAGGATTGTCCTGTGTACATACTAAATCAATTCTCTTATTTATTTATTTATTTTATCAACGTGAGTGACTTTATTTCCAATACAATTATAGCACTTGAAAAATCATTATAGTCTGGTTTAATAATACTTTTCCGATTACTATCCTTCTCTTCGTACTGTATACAAATATATAATTTTTAAGATAAAAGTTGATAAAACTATATCCTTGAAACAATATTCAAATTATATCCTTGTATTTTGCGAGACGATAATTAATCTAAATTCCGTTCTAGAATCTCTATTATTAAACCTTTTTTATTGATTCTTATTTTTTATAGAAAAAATCATAAAATAACACAAATAATATATCTTGTCATAAATATAACATCAAGAAAAATAATTGACATTTTTAGCATTATTTTGATTACAATGACTTTTATAGCATTATATAAATTAGGGTTTAGAATTTATTATTTAGAGTTTAGAGTTTATTATTTAGGGTTTAGGGTTTAATATTTAGGGTTTAGGGTTTAGTATTTAAGGATTTGGGGTTAGGGTTAATTTTGTCTTATACATTTAATAAATGCTATTTTGTGATTTTTTTTCTTTGGTGGTACATTTATGACAATGTATGTTTTTGTATTTATGTTTTTGTACCATTTTTACGATTTGCTCTTTTTTATATCAACAACTCACACAGAAATTTATAACACGATGTCACAATGACATACTTGGTCTTTAAATCACCCAACGATTAGGTGTTAAATAACAATCAAAAAAAGAAAATTGAACTGAAAGTGAACTGAAAGTGAACTAACATCCATACTGAACACCATAAGAGTTAAATATACTTTAATCACACCCCATGAATAAAATGTACATTTGAAACTATTCACCATTCTTTTTTTTGCCGAAAACTATTCACCATTCTTATCATACTATAAAGCATACACAAACTCAAAAGCTTTTTAGTTGTGGGATATTATTATACACAAACTTTCAATTAAATCTTGGTGGATAGCTTTATGAACGCAAACTCTTTTTCTTTTCTGTCTCATCTTTGTCTCGGTCGATTGAGAGAAAACTCAAAAAAAATTCTATTGCTTTTTTTTTTTTTTTTGACAAAGGACTTTCATATTAAAATGCAGAAAATAAAAGTGTTACAAAGATATGAGTTTAAGATCATATAGTTTTTGAAAGAAGAGAAAGAAGAGATTTTACAATTAAGTAGAATCTAATAAGAAGAGACTAAGGATTCTAAAGACAACCCTTAAGCAACTTTTAGTATGGTGCACCACGGCCACTTTGACCGCCACGTCCACGATTGCCTCGGCCACGTATTGTTGTCCATTGCATTTTTTGAACTTTTTGTGTAGGTTTAATTGGCCTTCCTCCTCGAAATTTTTGAGAAGATGCATCACCTATCTCATAACCTGCAAATGCTCCCATGTTGAAAGCAGTAAATTGATTACTACCTAAAACATTCTATTGCTTTTTTTTTTTTTTTAATATTGTTTGGGTTTATGTTATTTATATATACATAAATAACACACTTTTTCTCGCCAAATAATACATACAAAAGTGGTCCATATATATAAAAAGTGTCTTTTTTTTTTGTCAACAGAATGGATTCATGGGCCGAGTTACAATTTACAAACGGGCCAAAGCCCAATTCAGAAAGCAAAACAAACGGGCCAAACGGATGAGAATGACACGCGGAGCCACTGCCACGCGTCAACGCCAGAGAGAAACCGGCATGCACCAGCCGCGAAGCCCGCCGATGAGAACCGCCAGGAAGCGCCAGACCCTCGCCGAGGAAAGCAAGACGACGCCCACCAGACCACCTTACTGAATTGCCAGGAACCGTTTGCCGATCTAAGACTCCCCAAGCCGTCGCTTCAACACCTGCAACCAAAGAGAACCGGTGAGAAACTCAACGAAGAACCACCGAGACCATGGAGGCACAGCCGCCGTCTGGATCGAAATCCGACTGAAGCCACATAAAGCTTTTCCTCAAAGCAGTGGCACGGCCACGATATTAATCCATAAAGAACCGGAGGGACCGAAGATGCTCCACACAACGAACGCAGGAGAGGACAGCCGAAAGAGAGAGAAAGGGAGGAAGATCGGAATCCTCGCGAACGAGGAACAGCGGGACGAAACCCGAGAAATCCGATGATTCGGAATAGATATCGGCCATAGAAAACTTCTGGATTTATTAAGATCCAAGGCCAAACAACAAAGCCTCGATCGGAAAGGAGCAAACACAAGTCGATCGAGAAAGGAATTAAACAAGCGAGAGATCGACTGGAAAGCAAAATCCGAAGGGGAAAAAAGATCAGCTCTCTGAAAGATAGAGGTGTGGGAAGAGAGATGATCGGAAAAAAACCCCGGCGAGAGCTCCGGGAAAATTCTCTCCCGAAGGGAGAGAAAGAGGAGTAATACTTGGGTTCACCCCTAGAGGTGAACCCTTTTGTTCACCTCCACCTTTTCTAACCAATCAAATAATTCCACATAATCTAATATTAAAAATAACTAAAATTTTAAAAATGTTTTAAGAATAAAAAAATAAAAAACGAAAATAAAAGAAAAGAAAATATATATTATTCCGGACAAAACTTGAAAATAAATTTTTTATAAAAAATACTAAAACCTAAATCTTAATATATAAACCCTAAATTCTAAACCCTAAACCCCAAACGATAATTTGAACCTAAAATATTAAAATTAAAATTAAATCCTAATCCCTAAACCCAATATGTAAATCTTAAAAAATAAAAAACTAAACCCAAATCCCTAAACCCTAATCCCTAATCCAAAGAGCTTAAACCCTAATCCATAAACTCTAAACCCAAAGAGCTTAAACCCTATACCATAAACCTAATCCCTAAACCCAACATGTAAATTTTAAAAAATAAAAAACTAAACCCTAATCCCTAAACCCTAAACCCTAATCCAAAGAGCTTAAACCTTAAACCCAAAGAGCTTAAACTCTATACCATAAACCCTAATCCCTAAACCTTAAACCTCAAAGGTTTACATTCAAAGGGTCCTTAAAATATTTGAATGTCTTTAATTCCTTAATTTTAATTTTATAATTTTATTTAAAAATAATATTACATGGCATATGTTTATTGGTTAAAAAAGAGGAGGTGAACAAATGGGTTCACCTCTAGGGCCTAAGTATTTTCCGAGAAAGAGCTCTATAATCTATTATATAAAAAGTGTCTACACCACTCAAAGTCAAAATTATAGTGCGAAAAACTAATATGCAACCATATAAAAATTAACTAATTTTATATTCCTTCATATACTAGAGAACAAAAGAAGAGGTGGGCTTTTAAAAGTAGGCCCTGATTGTTAGGCACCGCACGTACCGTCTCATTAATACTCCCACTCCCTTTTGTTTTCCCCTTCATTACTTTCAACATATAAAAATCCAAATCAAACCAAACCAAACCAAACCAAACTGGTTAAATCGAATCACATCTTTTATATAAATCGATTGAGTGTATTAACTGGAAATGTAAAACCAAAACCAGAGTTGAAAACGATTTTTGTGTGACCGAAGATGAATATTTTGAGTTTAATTTGTTTTTTTTTTTTTGATCAAATGAGTTTAATTTGCTATCCTTTAAATTAAAAGTCTAAAACCAATCAATAACTAAAAGCGAGTAACCAAAAATCAATTAACATGACATCGTAATCCCAAGAAAATTAGACTTCGGTCATAATACATAAGATGGGACCAAATGGGGTGATGCGTCTCAGACCTAACCACATAGAGTGTAGGGTCACTTCAAGTCAATAAATTATTGAATCTATTAATGTGATGTTTCATTGCACTATTATAACCGTGAAAAATGCCGATATTATTTTAATGTTTTTAAATTTGATCGGCATTATCGTAGTTACATCAAATGACAAAATTTTGCTTTTTCATTTATATAATTAATATAAATCATAGAATAATTACTTATCAATCAATAATTAGGCTACGTTGTCAAAGTACATAACTATACAATTCGAATGGATTTGAAGGAACTTTGCTTGAACAAAAATAAAGTGGACTAGAAAAATATTTGTGCTTTAAGGTTTTAAAAATTAAAGATATTGGTCTCAGTTTTGATTTCTTTTTAATTTTGTCATCTTCTTTTTATTCGTTTTTATAATAAGTCACATAACCAGGACCATCAGTATGTCAATTTGCTCGACTAATATTGTGTAACTATATATATATATCCATTACAAAGAAAAATCTAGTAAACGCATTTGCATATCTATCATGAAAATTTTCATGTTGGGAAAACCTTCTTATTATTTCAGTGGTTATATCAAATGGTTAATTAATGATTTCACATTAAAAAAATTATAGGATTTAAATCATATATGATACAATTTCTACAAACTAAAGGAGATAAATTTACAAAAGATCTCTATCGTAGTGCAAATAAGAACTCTTTGTTATGTATAACTAAACAAGTAACTTTAAAATAAATTGTTTTTGGTACTGTTCTATATAAATTTGTAATAGAATAGTAATATATCAAAACACTTTCACCTTCATTTTGGAGTATAGTTGTATATCTAACTTTTTGGCATTAGGCTTTCACAGTTTTGGATTAGTATTTGTTATCAGCAAAGCAACTACCGACTAAATTATATATACATCATATGGATCATGCCGAAAATGATCAGTAAATATCTTAAAATAGTTGACTGAAAAATGGAATGGTTTACAAGTTCCATGGTCAATTTGGTGTTTACTACGCCATAAGAATCAAACACATGGTCTTTCTTTATCCATAAATTGTAGTCCACTTGGATTATTCTACGCCAATCTTGATCTTAATGATAGGGCTCTGATGGTAACATGGGAACTAGCCATGAGAATATTAACCGAACCGGAATTTTCGAACCGAACCGAACCGAGGTTTAGAGATTTCGGTTTGAGTTCGGTTTGTGGTCATGAACCGATCGGCGGAGCTATTAAATGCATTCGGTTTCCGGTTCGGTTCGGTTCGGCATCGTAGAACCGATCGGTTTGTCGGTTAGTGTAAGAACACAAGATTTCTTCTCCCTTCTCCCTCAGTCTTCTTAGATGATCTAGTTTCTTTTGTTTTTGATACAGGTCGGCGGCTGTGGGAAGAAGACGAAGACTTTGTTTTCATTAATGATAACTAAACCTAATTAATTTGTTGGGCTAAGTTTTCTTTATATTGTTTGTTGGGCTTGTTGTTATTTTAATTTGGCCCAATCTTTAAAAAGTGACCCATTTAAATAACCAAAAACATAACGTTTCGGTTACTTTCGGTAGAAATATTAATACCCGAAAAATCTGATAACCGAACCGACCCGAACCGTTTTTGGTTTCGGTTAATTTCGGAAATTAAAAAAAAAAACTAAAATACCCGAAAATCAAACAACCCGAACCGAACCGACCCGTTAAACCGAATTCCCAGGGCTAATGGGAACATAGGAACATGCGATGCTAACACAAACGGATTGATGGGAACAATTGTGGCTCGTACAAAACAAGCATATCAAACCGATCAAACGGTGCAAAACAAACAAAATGATTTTTTTAATCAAAGTAATAACAATACATCTATCATATTTTGAGTACCTTTCTTTGATAATTCTGATGTCGGAGATAATAGTCTTTGCTTCCAATATAGTTGTAAACACTAAAATTAATCCACATGACTTTTTCCCCCCTAAAAAACTGCTTATATTTTTCCCAAATATCTTTTTTTTGTCAAACATTTTCCCCAAATATCAATATCTTAGACACTACATATATATGAATTTTATTTTCGCCTATTTAAATACCCAAAGAAAGAATCTATGTGTGGAGTGGAGTGTATTTCGTTTAGAGATTAGTTTAAGTTTTTTCATAAATCTGAAATTAACGTAAGTTATAAATACAAATCACATTTGAAGGATCATATTTTGGTTGGCTACTTTATATAATAACACATATATTATATTTTTTTGCCAAAAAAACAAAAAACTCATAATGAGGTTTTTGACCAAAAATGTAATCTACGATGAGGTTGTTTGACAACAAAAAAATCATAATGAAGTTTTTCTCGTCTGAAGTTTAGGACATAAATCAACCAATCATATGATCGGAAACCGAGTACAATCACTTTTTCCACGTTTAAAAATGCAAATTGAATCCCCTTAATAACTACATATTGACACATTTAACCCTACAGTAATAACTAAATCCCCAAACTACCCTTCACTCTTCTATCTTACTCAACTTGGCCGCATACTTCCTCCTCCCGCTACCACCACCACCGCGTCTTTTCCCATTCCTCGTCTGGCCGTTGGATCCTACCGCCGTTACACTCCGGGCAGAGAAGATAACCGGAGAAATACATTTCCGGCGACACCGGCATTTATCTCTGCCGCAAGAACCACCACTTTTCATAAGAGCAGAGCTAGCTTTAACAGCCAATGCAGCCATCTCCTCCGCTTTAAGAGACAGATGAAGCGAGCTGAGAGGTAAAGCAAAATAAAGCTGTCCAAGCTGAAGTTCCTCGTCGGCGCTAATGGCGGATACGACGTCATCAAAATCCATATCATCGGAGTTACAGATAAAACACATCGGATTCTTCTGTAGAACGTATCCGACTTTGACTGGAGTCGTGAACTCCATCATCCTTCCGTCTTGCAATATCAGCTTCGCCGTCGCCACTTGTGTCGACTCGTACGAGCTGCATATACCCATTTGGATGGCTCACTGAGTCGACTCGTTTTCCGGCGAAAGAGAATAGTTGGAGATTGATGAAGGGGAAGGTGTTTTTGTGTGTGTATATATATAAAAGACGTTCCACGTAGGAGTTTGTCGTTTTGTGATTATGTTATTGATAATGAAGTTTGAAGTTTGAACGACCAGTGGGGGCAATGACAGGCTGTGAAAGTAAGTTGAGAGGATGACAGCTTTTGGTGTAGATTAGTTTACCCTTCGTCTTAGGTTTTAATTACAAGTTTCGGGACTGTGTGTGAATTATGAATCAAATTCATTGATCCATTTGGCTTATGGTGTGTCTTTTTCCCCGTTAATAGACAGTTTCATAATCAAAGATAAAGTTGACGATTTGATATGAGATGTATGGGTCTGAATTGTGAATGGGGAGAATTACGTGATTTCGGTTGTTGCATATTTGAGTGACAATGTAACGAATACGTGGATAAATACTCGAAAGGATCTTGAACTATATAAATGAAGAACAGATACCAAACCTGACCCAAATTGAAAACCAAATGAGTATATGAAAGTTTCCGAAATATTAATATATATTTTAGGGATGGACAAATAATCCGAACCGAACCAATCGAACCGAAAAAGGTTTTAGTTGATATCCAGTTATAGATAAATAACCGATTGAATATTATTTTGAAAAACCATGATTATCGGTTATTAACTAAACCGAAAAAGACCAAAAAAATTGAAATTATTAATAATACTCATAATTTACTTTTATAGCAAGTTACTCGTTAAACTACATATCTGAAATAATGATGGTGCTTGATCAATGAAGTTTGATTAATGAAAAAAGAAAAGAAAAAATTAACACATTGTTATGAATAATTAGTAGATGCCTATTATAAGACACATTACTTGTAATTTAGGTTTTATTTGATTGTCAAGTTCTTGTACTCCTATATAAAAGAGATTTCATTCATTGGAATAAACATCACCAATTTTTCTATCTCTCTTCTATTCACAACACGTTATCAGCACGATTCTCTAATCACTAGAGTTAGAAGGTAGGCAATTTTATAGTAATCATTTTTTTTTAATCTAGTCCTTTTTGAATCATGTTTATTATCAACTCATGGTTCACAAGAAGAGATTCAGTTCTATCGATATTTAATTGAAGTATTACTTATTGATATTACTTGATGAATCATGTTTATTATCAACTCATGGTTCAGCACGATAGTATCTTGTTCTTTCTTTTACACCGAAAAAGTGAGATTTAATTTTATGTTTATTATTTATCTTATTCTGGGATGATAAGTGACTTCTTCTCTAAATAATCGTTATGGTAGACTTTGTCACCTCAAATTTTATTCATAAAAGAAAAGATGGTTATCGATACTTATCTAGAATAATAATTTATTGATATTTGTCATGATTTAATTCTATCTTTGAACCATGTTTATTATCGATTCATGTTTCATCTAATTAAATAGAATCAAATCTTTATTATACTATACTATTTTATGAATCGAAGTTTTGTGTTTAATAATTAGTTTTACAATTTTATTGTCTCTTAACATAAAAGATTCTGTTTGCATGGAGTTTCCAAATCTTTTGATATAAGAAAGTGAATAAATTTCTAATTCTAAAATATTGACATATTTTATTCTCTCGATTTTCCTTTCATTCACATATACATATTATAATAATTGTTCATGTATGCATATCAAATCATTGTTCACATTTTGCATACTAAACCTTATTGGAGTTAATAAATTTCGTATTTACAAATTTGCTCGATCAGAGATGTTTATTATAATATATTTTCAATTTAAGAAACATTTAAATTTAAGCATCATTTCAGTTTTTTGTAAAGCAAAAAAAAAAAATTATTGCTTTTGTCGAGTACTAGTTCATATTAGCCATGGTATAGTCATTCACTCACGTCTTTTATATATATATATATATATATTCTTTAGGATTCATGGTTTAATTCTCAATTGATCAAATATATTAATATGAATTGATGTTTTTGATTAAAGTTGGTTTATTTTATTAAGTTATTATTATCGAATTATTTATATGAAATATTAATTTATTTTATTTGTTTTTTTGAAGAAAATGAATGGTGGAGATTTATGTTTGGCAGACAGTACAACTAGTCACACTATTTTAAAAATAAGAATTATTTCACTTGTTTAACAATGAAAGAAGCAAGTGTAAGTACCGTAACAGGTAGTGCAAAGATAATAGAAGGTTCTAGAAGAGCAAATATATCATTGTCTATGGGAACAAAGTTCAAAATTTCTGATGCATTATACTCTCCTAAGTATCAAATTTTTTTATTAAGTTTTAAGGATATCCGTAGAAATGGATACCATATTGAGACTACAAGTGAAATTAATATTGAATACCTTCAAATCACAAGTAATACCCAAGGCTCTAAAAACATTGTGGAAAAACTACATGCATTCTCCATTGGACTTTACTATACTACAATTAATACAATTGAAGCAAATGCTATAGTAGACCATAAATCCACAGAAAACCTTAAAGTTTGGCATGAACGGTTAGGTCATCCCGGTACAATAATGATGCGAAAGATTATTTGTAATTCATGTGGACATTCATTAAAGAACCCGAAAATTCTTCCTAATGATTTTTCATGTGCTGTTTGTTCGCAAGACAAGTTGATAATACGGACTTCACCAGTAAAAATCAATTCAGAATCATTAAGTTTTATGGAACGAATACAAGGAGATATTTGTGGGCTGATTCACCCATCATGTGGAACCTTTAGGTATTTTATGGTTTTAATTGACGCATCTAGTAGATGGTCACATGTATCCTTGTTATCAACTCGAAAATTGGCATTTTCGAGATTACTTACTCAGTTGATTAGACTACGAGCCCATTTTCCAGATTTTCCCTTAAAGGCAATTCGCCTTGATAATGCTGGTGAATTCACGTCTCAAGCTTTTAATAACTATTGCATGTCTATTGGGATAAGTGTTGTGTCGGAATCCCTAGGATCGAGGGTCTAGGTAATTGAATCTAAGAACTGACCTCGTGTTTACCTGGAGATTGGCAGCGGAAATTGGAGCAGGTAAACGAGATCTAGAGCGCCTCAATCGCTGCGCCTCTATCGTAGTCCACACGCACACAAGCTGGAATCCGCCGGGATGCTAGTGCCGGGAATCGGATCTCCTGTGGATCTTATGAGTTTCTGTGTCTCTACTCTCTCTCTGAGAAGTGACACTGACGGCTACGGCTCAGGTCGATCATATAAGACATTATATATCGACCTGGGATGACCGAAAACGACCTACGGATCAAACCCGACTCGTTTAAGTCATTAACTCGAAACTTCAATCTCGAAGCCCAATGTGCATCGATCGATACACATACTGTATCGATCGACACACCCATTCGAAAACCTGCGTCGATCGACATACTCATTGCATCGATCGACACACCTCTTCAAAACTCAATTCAATGTGTATCCAATACACATTGATCGGATCATATGGCAATGATCAATCCCATACTAAGTGTATCCAACTTGCTTAGGTGTGTGACCCTGTAGGTTCACACGATACTAGAAATGAGTCACAACTCATTTGTCATAAGCGGTTTCTAGCAAAACATTATGACTACCCAGTATCACATGAATTGTCCGATCTCGACAATACAACTATCTTTAGAGTGAGTACAATGTGATTTCAGGACACAATCCCAACAATCTCCCACTTGTACTGGAATCATCTATTCCCATAATCCCTTTATCGCTATATCTCGATATGGCATAAGACAAGAAACTGTGTCATCCTTATTATAGCCAACATCATGTTCATCGAACTCCTGATCTATACTGATAAAACAAACGACTGACAATCACCTCGTTTGAGCACGGCCATGCATTTTCTCAGTATCAAATCTTCGATGGGCCCTGAGATATTTATCTCCTGTTATATAGGAGGGGCAAATCCCTTCTTGTTCCATCCCTGTTTCTACACATACTTCATGATACACCTAAGCAATGCCTTTATAGCCGCCATTTACGGATCGACGTTTGACAAGGTCAAAGTGCACCAATTCATATGCTAGAAAGCATGATGAACTCAAGTCTAAGGACTATACTCTATAGTCGTAATGAGAAACTCTCATGACACATATATAACTATCCTGTAGAGTTCTCATTAGCGGGTCATGTCCGATCATATGTTCACCAACATATATCTATGTGACTGACTGTGATACTCATATCATTGACTCCATGAAACTTAGTCAACAGTCACCTCACAAGCTAGTCTCTCGCGGTTGTCAGTGTCCCACTTTGACAATCTCGACTAGGGACAATCATAATTTATGTCATCTTTTACTTATAGGGTTTCATGATCAAGTCCTCAACTTGATGACCTATAAAATGAACATAAAATACATGGGACCATTATTTAATTATCCAATGATCAAATAATGCTGATGTCAGTTTTTCATAAACATGACTACATCATGTCTATCTGAACATCATAACCAACATAACTCCCACTAGAATCTAGACCACGTCTTCAGATATCTAGTACCTACAACAACAATATGAAACTCATGCTTAGGTTGTGAGAGATGCTGCGGTGTCCTTGCTTGGAACCATTCCAACAAACCACACCGCTATTCTTTAATAAGCACTATACTATGGTCCACTGCTTGGAGACCTTTCCAACAGATAGCGCCGCTACACAGACAAAGAGACACAACCAGGAATCATCTTTGTCCGTCTAACTACTCATAATAGATTCGTCATTTTTATCAGTTGAACAAGAACTATCCTTAGTGTTTCTAAAACACATGGGGATATTCTTTAACTGTCCAGTGACTTTTACCGGAACAAATTGGTATCTTTTCGTCATGTTTTATGCGTCAGCTGCATCTAGACGAGTGCAAAATATGGCATTCATGATGGATTCTATTGCTTAAGCAAAAGGGAATCACACTCATAGATACTAGCTCAGCCAGTGTCCAAGACACTTCATCTTGCTAAGATCAATACTAGCTCAGTCAGTGTCAAAGACACTCCATCTTGCTAAGATTATTGCCATAAGACCTTTGGTGTGAAGCCATTCTTGGAATCCATCACATTTGATCTGTCCAATACCTTATCACCATAAGGATTCTGACACGATCCAATTGGTCTTTGCAATCCATTTCAATGGATCCTTATTCCAAGAACTTTCGCGGCTTCTTCCATGTCCATCGTTAAATTTGACTTCCGACCCAAATCTTGACAAGACTATAACGTCAGAACGTCGTTTATGAGATTAAGTATGTTACAAACATACGGTGTGAGAATTGCAATTACGCTTTCATTAGTTTACTTGTAAACGCACGGTTTCTATACGTTCCTGATCAAGTCAATAACTTTTGACTGTTTTAACAGAACATAGATTCCAACTCCAAGGTGTTTGCTTCAATCCAGAGATGGATCGGTGAAGCTAACAAACATTCCTAGTTAAATTTCGGAGTTGGGGCTCACCTTCGCTTCTTTGAATTTCGCAGGCTCGTCACTTTTCAATGATCAACAGATCTCATCTATCGGTCATGAGGAATCACCCTCGGTTTAGTGACGGATCCATCAGGATCAGCGAATTTCAGGCTCCACAGGTGCAGATCCTACAGTCCTCTGTAGATCCAACCGCTGTTCTCCCTCAACAAGTTGAATAGCCTCCTGTGTTTCTCGAATTTCTTCGATCTGTACTTTTACTCCCACTGTTTTCTTGGAAAAACAGAATTCCGAACAACAAAACTTTGTTCTCGGATTGGTTGCAAAAGTACTAAGCCTCGGTTTCCCTAGGACAACCGGCGAAGCAGCCCTTATCAGATTTGGGTTCAAGTTTGTTTGTTGACAACTGTCTTACACAAACCTTGCAATCCCAATTAATCAGAAAAACATACTTGGAAATCACCCAGTCCACATCCAATGTGGTGTCTTTCAACTGATTCTGATAGGAAACTTAATTTGCGTAAATATATTCATTTTAGAGCGTGATTTAAAAGGATAATGGAAGATTCCTGTGACTCATCATTAATCGAAACATATCTAATAAGGTCCGATTAGTTCTCTCAGAAACACCATTCAGGTTTTCCAGGAGAAAAGAGCTGTGATATGACTTCACACTCACTTAGATGATCACCCAATTCTTGACTCAAGTATTTTCCTCCGCGATCTAATCGAGGATCTCAATACTTCTGTCAAATCGGTTCTATACTTCATTTTGGAACTCCTCAAAGGATTCCTACTCGTGTCTCATCAAAAGAACACATCCATACTTACTGAAGCTATCAATAAGGTAATGAAGTACCGAAAATTTCAAGTCATCAGACTTAAACCGTTTGGTATTTATGTTATATTCAAGAGTATATTGGTTTAATACATAAAACCCATTTATCAAAAGGGGTGCTACCATATAATATTTCATTAAGATCAAAAGAGCAACACTTGTCTTTTATCAGAATGAAAAACATCCAAATTCTTACAAGAAATTGAAAGACATCTCTGCATAAAGTAGGTACATAGTAGCAATTACTTAATTCAAAAACCAAGCTTGAAAGGCTCCTACAGGTGGAGAATCTCTACGGCTTATGTAGCAACCATTGCTCCATACCAGACACGCAGTTCCACTTGTCCTTTCCTCAACGTTCTACTGTTGCTTAGGCCCTGCATATTTCCAAAATATCAGTACCACAACCAGTATTCAATACATGCGTAGAACTTGAAGTAATAACACAATACCTGAGGAAGAGTACCATACATCTCCTTCATCTCTTGTGAATCTTCCAAGAATTTAATGCAATCTCTCTTCCAATGCCCTGACTCATCACAGTAGAAGCACTTTCTAACACCAGATGGGCTGGACTTGGGCTTATGAGATGACACAGGCTTATCCTGATTCCAAATCTGGACGGCCCTGACTCTACCCTTGTCAACACAAGATTTCTCAAATATTTTACCCTTTATGATGTCTTGCTCTGCTGTTTTGAGCATCCCATGCAGCTCAGTCAACGTCTTCGTCAAGTTATTCTTGATATAGCTTTTGATAAACTTATCATAACTAGACGGCAGTGACTGCATGATGATGTCAGTGGCCAACTCTAAGCTGACAGGACATTCCAGTTTCCCCAGGTTATCAATGTAACCCATCATTTTAATGACATGAGGACTCACTGGAGCATCCTCTGGTAGCTTGCACCCAGTGAGAGACTTCACCATCTGGAATCTCTCAACTCGTGCCAGATCCTGAAACTTCAGTTTCAGGCTGGTGATCATCTCTATTGGCGACTCGATGTTCTCGTATTTACTCTTCAAGTCTGAGTTCATGGTAGCCAACATCAGACCACGCACATCTACCACATCAATATAATGCTTATTCCAAGCATCATATACTGCATTCGAGCGATTGGTCCCAAGCCTTTCTGGAAGAGCTTTCTCAAGGACATAGTCCTTACTCTCCTGCTTGAGGATTAATCTCAAATTGCGATACCAATCCAGGAAATTTGATCCATTTAGCTTGTCCTTCTCAAGGACGGATCGTAACGAGAAAGTAGTTTTAGACATAAGCTGAAAATTTTAAGCAAAGAAAATTTTAGTTATGAAGTTCAGGAAATGATAAATCTTATCTAATAAGAAAACTCGCATTATATTCAAACAATGTTTCCTCTATGAATATAATAATCCAAGATCCATACATCACTAAAATATGGGTGGACGACTCACCATCACCCAGAGTTTAGTCATCTAGGTAAGCAAATCATTGCTAATTGTACCCAGTACAACTCTTGGTCGCAGATAAGACAATCCATGTCCTATCCACTCTGATGTCTCTGGGCCCAGAACTTCTGATAGCCCAGTCAAGTCAACCAATCTCTTCAGTCTTGTGATCATTGACAGTCGCACTGCAAGTCTATCAATGATCACATGCCTTACTCATGTAGTAGTGGATACCAAAGACTCCAAGGCTATCCAACAAACGAAACAAGTCTTGACAGTAGACGAGATTTGGGCAAGACATCAAGGTCACTTGATATTTAGTTGAGGAAACGGAACTCAAAAGTTAGTAATTCAATCTCTTAGGTCACGTAATTGTTGATGTCAAGCACTGCAAGACCATCAACATTACTACATGCCTTACTCATGTAATTGTGGACACCAAGCTCTTGGCACGACTATCACAACAACGAAATGAGTCTTGACAGTTGACCATATTGAAAACTAAACTTTGATCTAATACACATCCAATGTGTACCAGATAGGTCTAGAACATGTTTTACTTCTAATTTTGATTAAGTTTTGCTTGTTCTAATTGAAGTGGGCTAGGTCATTTGGTTCGGTTTCTTAATCATTTGATTCAAAACCAAACGATTACGTTTAACCAACCTGATAACCAGTCAATCTAATTGAGCCGGTAAATGACCAAATGAACCGGTTTTAGACCAATTGAGATACCGGTCAAATCCAATTCAACCGGTCCATCCAACTGAACCGATTCGACCAGTTTTAACTAATCGCGATAACCGGTCCAATTCAATTGAACCGACTTATCCAATCAAACTGATCTTAACCAATCAAATCGGTTCATACCAATTGAGATAACCAATTCAATCTAATTGAATCAATTCATCCGATTTAAACCGATCTGTGTTGGGAATGTCCTGAAACCTATTGTACTTGCTCTAAGTGAAAGTCGTACTGTCGAGATGAGACAATCATATGACACTGGGAAATCGTAATGCTTTGCTAGAAGCCACTTATGATCATTGAGTTGAGAACTCATTGCTAGTGTTATATGATCCTACAGGGTCACACACCTAAGCAAACTGGACGTTGTACATGAGGTTGATCATTAACGTAATGGTCGGGTGAATGCATATTAGATATGCATTCAATACTAAGTTTCTGGAACAGTGTCGATCGACATAATAAGTATGTCGGACGACACAGATCGACCATGTCGATCGACACGACTCGCGGATTACCAAATTAAATCGGTTTAATTGTTGGTTAATTCCGGGGTGGTTTAAGTCAACATATATAAAGATATATGGTCGACCTAAACTTGAATCTAACCTAATTCACAGCCACCAGAAACTAGAGAGAAACCTCTTGAGAGATCTGATATCTATAGGCACTAGCATCCCTACTGTTCAGCTTGTGTGCGTGTGGATACCAGTAGAGGCGCAGCATTTGAGGCGCTCTAGATCTCGATTATCTGCAAATAACTTCCGCTGCTAATCACCAGGTAATCTCCAGATCTGATAGATTCAATTACATGAACCTGTAGATCCTAGGCTCGGAATTCAGACTAGGATTGCCTAATTGGATTAGGAATCTGCTAGAAATTCCTTCAGTGGTATCAGAGCTTTAGGTTTCAATTGAATCTGTAGCATGTTGATTAGATTAGTTGAATCTGAATCTCTGTATAGTTGATACAAGCATGCTGAAATTCGTTTTCATGAAAATCTAGTTTTTAGGTTTTTTGATTGAAAAACGATTAGGGCTTATCGCACTGTGTCGATCGACACAAGAGTTGTGTCGGTCGACACAGACCTCGCTAGAATGATGAATCGGTTCAATTGGATTGGACCGGTTATCGAGCTTGGTTAATGATGGTTTAACTGCGATTGGTTTGATCATGTTGGTATCGACCGATGCTAGTGTAGCATCGATCGACACTGACCGGTATTCAAAACCGGATCAATTGGATTGATCGGTTATCGCGGTTTGCTTTTGGTTATTCTGCATCGATCGACACTATAGTAGTGTCAGTCGACATAAGATTCAATGATTGGGTTATGGAACCTGCAATCACAGAACCAAAGCAAGATAAATCAATTAATTATAAGAATTAAAACATAATAAAACTGAACGTTTTAAAGGTTCCGTTCCTCAACCAAATATCGAGTGATACTTGATGTCTTTCCAATCTTGTCAACTGTCAAGACTCATTTAGTTGTGTGATAGACTTGCAGTGCAAGATGTCCACGATTTCACGAGTAAGACAGGAAGTAATCGTGTTGATGGGCTTGCAGTGCAAGACGTCAACAATTACATGACTGAAGAGATTGGTTTACTTGACTGGGCCATCAAAATCGTTTTGGGCTCAGAGACGTCAGGTGGATTGGACATAAGATGTCGATCCACAACCAAGAGTTATATTGGATATAACTAGCAAGGTCGTTGCTTACCTAGATAGCTGAAGTTGGGTGATAGCCAGTGGCTCACTCAAGTTTAGTGAAGTTTGGGTCTTGGATCATTATATTCATTTGAGGAAACATTGTTTGAATATAATGCGAGTTTTCTTAATTGTTAAGACTTCTCATTTCTTGAACATCATAACTAAACCTCCCTTGTTTTTCAGCTATGTCTAGCACAAACCATCGTAACAATTTCTCCCTGCGATCCGTCCTTGAGAAGGACAAGTTAAATGGATCCAACTTTCTTGAATGGTATCGGAACTTGAGAATTGTTCTCAGACAGGAGAAAAAGGACTATGTCCTTGAGAAAGTTCTCCCCAAGAAGTACCGAGCCAATGCCTGGCAGTCAGATAAGGATGCTTGGGATAAGCATTCTAATGATGCGGTGGATGTGAGTTGTCTCATGTTGGCTACCATGAACTCGGAATTGCAGAAGCAATATGAGTACGTGGAGTCGCCAATACAGATGATCACTGGCCTGAAAAGTATGTTTCAGGAGCAGGCACGAACTCAGAGATACCATACGGTTAGGTCTCTGATTGAGTGCAAGCTACCAATGGGCGAACCAGTCAGTCCTCACGTCATTAAGATGATGGGTTATATTGATAACCTGGAGAAACTGGATTGTCCCATTAGCCAAGAGTTGGCTACTGACATCATTCTACAGTCACTGCCGTCAAGCTATGATCAATTTGTTATGAACTATAACATGAACAACTTGACGAAGACGTTGACTGAATTGCATGGGATGCTTAAGACTGCTGAACCTAACATCAAGAAGGACACCCCGGATGTCCTTATGGTACAAAAGGGTAAAAGTTTAAGAAACTTGGTAAGAACAAAGGTGATGGAAAGACGAGCTCGATTGTGAATCTAAGCGAGTCTCCCCAAGCTCCTAAGGTTAAAACCAGTCCTTCTGAAGATGTTAAGTGCCGTTATTGTAATGGTTATGGGCATTTGAAAAGAAACTGCAATAAATTCTTGGAGGATTATGAGAAGCTGAAGAAGACGTACGAGACTTCTTCTTCAGGTATTATGTTATAGAAGTAAATGTTACTTCTTATAGTCCTACTTATTGGGTATTGGATACCAGCTGTGGTGCTCATATTTTGTGAAAATGTGCAGGGCCTGAGCAAAAGTAGGATTATGGAGAAAGGACAAGTGGATCTACGCGTGGAAATGAAGCAAGAGTTGCTGCATTAACCGTAGGAGTATTTCATTTGTTTTTCCTTTTATGGCATATTTTGAACTTAAAACAGCTACTATGTATCTGCTATAAGCAGAAAGATTATTTCTAATCCTTGTTTGGATATGAAAGGATATCAGTTTTCAAATTAAGAATAAGTGTTATTCATTTGATTACATTGATATATTTTACAGTAGCAATCCATTAGAGAATGGACTTTGTGTTCTAAACCAGAATGTGCATAAATATAACATTAATACCAAGAGATTCAAGTCAAATGATACGAATCAAACTTCTCTCTAGCATTGTCGTTTTGGGCCACATAAATGAGAAACAGATTCAGAAGCTCCATAGTGATGGACTTTTGGGCTCATCTGATTATGAATCATAATGGGTAAAAATGAATCTTGTTTATTGGGTAAAAACGACAAAGGCTCCTTTCGAAATGGTAGTGTCGATCGACACAAACGGTGTGTCGGTCGACATAAGTCGCGAACGGATTAAAAATGAAAGGGCCTGAGGCTTATTGGGCTTTATACATACGGATGTAAGTTGCCCGATGAGCGCAAATGCTAGAGGAAATTTTCAGTGCTTCATTACCTTTACTGATGTTTTCAGTAGGTACAGTTATATCTTATTTATAAGACATGAGTCAGAATCTTTGAAAAGTTCAAAGAGTTCCAAAAGTGAAGTACATAATCAATTTGACAAAAGTATTAAAGCTCTACGATGAGATCATGGAGGTGAATACTTAAGTCAAGAATGTAGTGATCATCTGAGAGATTGTGAAAGTGTTTCACAAGTCACTCCTCCTGAATCGGACTTTATTAGATATGGTTCGATCAATGATGAGTCACTTAGATCTTCTAATATCCTTCTAAGAATACACTCTAAAATTGTCTGAGTTTACATTAAATAGTGTTCCATCAAAATCAGTTACAGAGATTTCACATGAGATATGGAATGGAAAATGTTACTGATTTATCCATCATGGAGATTTGGAGTTGTGAGGCTTATGTAAAACGTTTAATCTCTGATAAGCTCACATCCAAATCTGATAACTGCTACTTCATTGGTTGTCCTGACGAAACCAAGGCGTGCTGCTTTTACAACCAGTTCGAGAACAAATTGTTTGTTGCTCGGAACTATGTTTTCTTGAGAAAGATTTTCTTTCCAAGAAGAACAGTGGGAGTAAAAGTACAACTCGAAGAAATTCGAAAATCACAGGAGACTGTTCAACCCGAAGAGGAAGAGCAGCAGTTGGATCTACAAAGAATTGTAGAACCTGCAACTGTGGTGCCTGAGGTTTGCAGGGATCTGATGAATGAATATTAGATATACATTCAAGAGCGAGTTTTAAAGATGTGTCGATCGACGCAAAAGTTGCATCGATCGACACAGGCCGCGAACCAAAAATGTTTTGGTTTATGATTTAATTAACTACGGTTTAAATCTTGGTTAATTAGATCGTGGTAAAAGTCTACATATGAGATATGTGCGTGACTTTTAACACAAGACTGAAGCTCGTAGATCCAATAGGATCCGTCACGAACCCGAGAAATGGGGATTTCTCGTAACCAATTGCCGTGATCTACCGATCATTGAAAGTGACGGGCCTACGAATTTTGAAGTAGCAATGATGGGCCTTGACTCTGAAAATGGCTGAAGGCCGCTGAATCCGGAATGGCGATGTCCGAAGCTGGATTGGTGGAAAAGGTTTCAAGTAAATTCATGGTATCAACTGTGAAGAAACCTATTCCCAGACACCATGCTTATGTCCATTCGGATTCTCCTAGCAACCGCCACTCATAATGGTTATGAGATCTGGCAGATGGATGTGAAAACAGTTTTCCTTAATGGAATTATGGAAAAGGATGTGTACCTGACACAACCTGAAGTTTTCATTGATCCTAATGAAGCTAGGAAGATATGCAAGCTTCATCAATCCATTTATGGATTGAAGCAAGCATCTCGGAGTTGGAATCTTCGTTTTGATGAAGTAGTCAAAAGGTTTGACTTCTTCAGGAACGAAGAGGAACCGTGTGTTTACAAGAGACTAGTGGGAGCGCAGTTGCATTTCCAGCATTGTATGTTGATAACATACTACTCCTCGGAAATAAAGTTCCATTGTTTCAGTCTGTTAAGACTTGGTTCGAAAGTTGTTTTTCGATGAGAAATATGGGAGAAACCATATACATTCTTGGAATAAGAATCTATGGAGATAGATTAGACAAGCTAATTGGATTGTGTCAAGATACTTATGTGATAAGTTCTTACACAGATCCAGTATGCATGATTCCAAAAAGGGACCTTGTGCAAATGACTCTTGGTATTACTCTTAGCAAGACGCAGTGTCCTTCGACACACGCTGAGCTAGGGCGAATGAGGGTCAGGCTACTGCTAAAGGCATTAGATGTCTTAAGATGTGATCTTAATTTTAGTGGGAGTCATTGTTATTAATTTTAGTTATGATATGATGTTCGAATAAACATAATATGATTATGTTATTAAAATCTGACATCTGTATTATTTGATAATGGTTATTAAATAATAGTCCCAAAGTAATTTATGACATTTTATAGGTCATCAAGTATGTGACTTGATCATGAAACCCTATAAATAATAAATGACATAAATTATGTTTGTCCCTGGTCGAGGTTGTTAAAGTGGGACATTAATAACCACGTGAGACTAGTATGTGAGGTGACTGATGACTAAGTTTCATGGAGTCATTAATAAGAGTATTAAAGTCAATAACATAGGTATGTGTTAGAGAACACATGATCGGACATGACCCACTGATGAGAACTCTACGGGATAGTTATATAAGTGTCATGAGAGTTTTCATTACGACTATAGAGTATAGTCCTTAGACCTGAGTTCATCATGATTTCTTACATGTGAATTGGTCCGCTTTGACCTTGTCAAACGTCAGCCGTAACTGGTGATCATAAAGACATTGATTGGGTGTATCATGAAGCGTGTGAAGGAACAGGGATGGAACAAGATGGGAATTGTCCCTCCTATATAACAGGAGATAAATATCTCAGGGCCCATCGAAGATTTGATACTGAGAAAATGTGTGGCCACACTCAAACGATGTGATTGTCAGTCGTTTGGCTTGTCAGTATGAATCGGAATTCGATGAACATGATTTTGGCTTAATAAGGATGACACGGATCTTGCCTTATGCCGGATCGAGATATAGTGACGAAGGGATTATAGGAATAGATGATTCCAGTACAAGTGGGAGATTGTTGGGAATGTCCTGAAACCTATTGTACTTGCTCTAAGTGAAAGTCGTACTGTCGAGATGAGACAATCATATGACACTGGGAAATCGTAATGCTTTGCTAGAAGCCACTTATGATCATTGAGTTGAGAATTCATTGCTAGTGTTATATGATCCTACAGGGTCACACACCTAAGCAAACTGGACGTTGTACATGAGGTTGATCATTAACGTAATGGTCGGGTGAATGCATATTAGATATGCATTCAATACTAAGTTTCTGGAACAGTGTCGATCGACATAATAAGTATGTCGGACGACACAGATCGACCGTGTCGATCGACACATAGAGTGTGTCGGTCGACACGACTCGCGGATTACCAAATTAAATCGGTTTAATTGTTGGTTAATTCCGGGGTGGTTTAAGTCAACATATATAAAGATATATGGTCGACCTAAACTTGAATCTAACCTAATTCACAGCCACCAGAAACTAGAGAGAAACCTCTTGAGAGATCTGATCTCTATAGGCACTAGCATCCCTTCTGTTCAGCTTGTGTGCGTGTGGATACCAGTAGAGGCGCATCATTTGAGGCGCTCTAGATCTCGATTATCTGCAAATAACTTCCGCTGCTAATCACCAGGTAATCTCCAGATCTGATAGATTCAATTACATGAACCTGTAGATCCTAGGCTCGGAATTCAGACTAGGATTGCCTAATTGGATTAGGAATCTGCTAGAAATTCCTTCAATCTGATCTACCTTAACCAATCATGATAACCAATTCAATCTAATTGAACCGATTACCCAATCGCAAGGCTTGTGTCGACCGACACTAAAACTGCGTCGATCGATACAATAGGTTATCAGGGAATTTTTAATCGAATTAAACCGTCATAACCATGCGAGATAACCGGTTCAATCCAATTGAACCGATCTATCCTATCGCACAGCCTGTGTCGATCGATGCACCCAGTGTGTCGATCGACACATTGCGATTTCTAAATCGAAACCCAATGTTTTAATAGGCGAATTTGCGGTGCATCGACCGACACAAACTTGTGTCGATCGACGCTATGCGAAAACACAAATTCTTTTGCATTTTCGCGCTGCATCGACCGACACACCCAGTGCATCGATCGATGCTATGCGAAAACCCTAAAACAGTTTTACCGTTTTCGCGGTGTGTCGACCGACACAAACTTGTGTCGATCGACACAGTGCGAAAACACAATTCTTCGTTTTCGATATAATTAAATCCGAGATTACACTTATCAAAACGAAACCTAGCTAGCATCAATTCAATCAAATACCATTTTAATCGAATTCCAGGCTACAGATTCAATGGATTAAACCCTAGGCTCTGATACCACTGTCGGAATCCCTAGGATCCAGGGTCTAGGTAATTGAATCTAAGAACTGACCTCGTGTTTACCTGAAGATTGGCAGCGGAAATTGGAGCAGGTAAACGAGATCTAGAGCGCCTCAATCGCTGCGCCTCTATCGTAGTCCACACGCACACAAGCTGGAATCCGCCGGGATGCTAGTGCCGGGAATCGGATCTCCTGTGGATCTTATGAGTTTCTGTGTCTCTACTCTCTCTCTGAGAAGTGACACTGACGGCTACGGCTCAGGTCGATCATATAAGACATTATATATCGACCTGGGATGACCGAAAACGACCTACGGATCAAACCCGACTCGTTTAAGTCATTAACTCGAAACTTCAGTCTCGAAGCCCAATGTGCATCGATCGATACACATACTGTATCGATCGACACACCCATTCGAAAACCTGCGTCGATCGACATACTCATTGCATTGATCGACACATCTCTTTAAAACTCAATTCAATGTGTATCCAGTACACATTGATCGGATCATATGCCAATGATCAATCCCATACTAAGTGTATCCAGCTTGCTTAGGTGTGTGACCCTGTAGGTTCACACGATACTAGAAATGAGTCACAACTCATTTGTCATAAGCGGTTTCTAGCAAAACATTATGACTACCCAGTATCACATGAATTGTCCGATCTCGACAATACAACTATCTTTAGAGTGAGTACAATGTGATTTCAGGACACAATCCCAACATGTTGAACATCCTGTAGCACATGTTCACACACAAAATGGTTTAGCAGAATCTCTAATCAAACGTCTACAGTTGATTGCTAGACCATTACTAATGAAATCAAATCTTCCAATATATGCTTGGGGACATGCTATATTACATGCAACAACATTGATTTGCATCAGGCCAATAAGTAATCAAAATTTCTCCCCATCACAACTGATTCTGGGTCAGGAACCAAATATTTCCCATCTGAAAGTTTTTGGATGTGTTGTATACGTTCCAATTGCTCCACCAAAGCGATCTAAGATGGGTCCTCAAAGGAGTTTGGGAATATATGCTGGATATGATTCTCCATCAATAATTAAATATCTTGAGCCATCTACGGGGGATTTATTTAAGGCTCGATTAGCAGACTGTCATTTTAATGAGTCTGTTTTTCCAACTCTAGGGGGAGAAAATAAAAAGCTGGAAAAGATATAAATTGGAATGAATTATCAATGTCTTATCTTGATCCTCGGACTAAAGAATGTGAATTAGAAGTCCAAAATATAATTCATTTACAAATCTTAGCAAATCAGTTGTCAGACGTATTTACTGACCCAAAAAGTGTGATCAAATCACACCAGCTGTAAATGCTCCGATAAGAATAAATATTCCAGAAGGAAATCAAACTGCTAATGAGTCTAAGGCACGTTTGAAACGTGGTAAACCTATTGGTTCCAAAGATAAAAATACTCGAAAAAGAAAGGGAGCAGAAATTGGCAATAATGAAACCGATGAAATAATTACGAATGAAGGATCTCTAGAAGAGACTTCAAACACGACAAAGAATGAAATTCACGTACCTGATAATGATAAGATCTCAATTAATTATGTCATGTCTGGAATAAAATGGAACCGAAAGCAAATCGACGTCGATGAAATTTTTGCATGCAATGTAGCAGTTGATGTTATGGATGAGGATCATGAACCAACATATATTGAAGAGTGTACACAAAGAAGTGATTGGCCAAAATGGAAGGAAGCAATAGATGCAGAATTAAAATCTCTCGCTAAAAGAGAAGTATTTGGACCAGTAGTCCGTACACCTAAAGGTGTAAAATCAGTGGGACATAAATGGGTCTTTGTACGAAAGAGGAATAAAAATGGAGAAATTGTGAGGTATAAAGCACGTTTAGTTGCACAAATATTCTCACAAAGACCTGAAATTGATTATGAAGAGACTTACTCTCCTGTGGTGGATGCAACTACTTTCAGGTTCCTTATTAGTCTAGCGATAAAAGAAGGACTTGATTTACGTTTAATGGATGTAGTGACAGCCTACTTATATGGACCACTGGAAAATGACATTTATATGAAAGTCCCAGCAGGATTTAAACTATATGAAGTAGTAAATTCGAATTCCCGAGAACAATAATGCATAAAAATAAATCGATCTCTTTATGGACTAAAACAGTCAGAGCGTATGTGGTATAATCGCCTTAGTGAGTACTTGTTAAGAGAAGGCTACAAGAATGACTGTGTTAGTCCATGCATCTTTATAAAGAGATTTGAGAAATGATTTGTGATAATTGCAGTATATGTTGATGATTTTAATATTATTGGAACTCCTGCAGAGATTTCATACACAGTAGAATATTTGAAGAAAGAACTTGAGATGAAAGATCTTGGAAAAATAAAATTTTGTTTGGGACTACAAATTGAACATGTAAAGAATGGAATTCTAGTACATCAAGAGACATACACAGGAAATGTGCTCAAAAAGTTCTATATGGATAATGCACACCCTTTGAGCAGTCCAATGGTTGTAAGATCACTTGATGTGTCAAAGGATCCATTCCGCCCTCGGGAAAACAATGAAGAAGTTCTTGGCCTTGAAGTACCATACTTAAGTGCAATAGGAGCATTAATGTACCTTGCTAGTCACACAAGACCATATATATCATTTTCGGTGAATTTGTTAGCAAGGTTTAGCTCATGCCCAAATCAAAGGCATTGGAATGGGATTAAGCATATACTTCGTTACCTTCAAGACGCATGATACTTATCCGATCCCCATACTGCTAAATCGCAAACAGAATATGTGTTCACTTGCGGAGGTACTGCCATTTCTTGGAAATCTATGAAGCAAACTCTCACCGCCACTTCTTCTATCCATGCATAGATTTTAGCCATCCATGAAGCTAGTCGCGAGTGTGTATGGTTAAGATCTGTCGTTCATCATATACAAGTAGATTGTGGTATTTTTGTAGGGAAAGAAGCTCCAACAATTATGTATGAAGACAATGCAGCATGCATCGCACAACTCAAAGACGGATACATTAAAGGTGATAGAACAAAGCACATTCTACCAAAATTCTTCTTCACACACGATCTACAGAAGAACGGCGATATACATGTTCTACAGATACATTCGAGTGATAATTTGGCTGACTTATTTACAAAGGCGCTACCTACTTCTACTTTCAAGAAGTTAGTTCATCATATCGGGTTACACCGTCTCAAAGATCTCGACACGTGTACTCATTAGGGGGAGTAATTGCGTGTTGCACTCTTTTTCCCTTAACCATGGTTTTTCCCTTTGAGTTTTCCTAGTAAGGTTTTTAATGAGGCAACATCTTAAACGCATTACGAACCATTCCATTATAATGGACATCTAAGGGAGAGTGTTATGAATAATTAGTAGATGCCCATTATAAGGCCCATTACTTGTAATCTAGGTTTTACCTAGTCATCAAGTTCTTGTACTCCTATATAAAGGAGCTTTCATTCATTGGAATAAACATCACCAATTCTTCTAGGGAAATTTGGCAAATTGGGTAAAAAAAAAAAGAGACTTGTCCCTTTAGTATTTTTCCATATAAATATTGTCTAATTAGGAAATTATTTTTTTTAAACCCGTTTTTAACCTTCTTTAATATATTAAATGTTTTTAATTAAAATTTTATAACCAAAAACTCCACCCGACACCTTTCTTCTTTCTTTTACTCTTTTGGATGAAAACATGAAAACATTCTTGCAAGGGTTAATCGAGACTTCATTTGTTTCTATGGAGGAGAGATTGGGTAAAAAGGTGGATGATCGTTTCACCAAGCTTGAGACTCAGGTTTTAGAACTGAGAAATGAGGTTGCGAATGCTATCACTCTGAGAAACCATGTTGAGCCGGTAAGCACTTCTAACCCAATATGCTCGGATCCATCTAAGGCCAACGAGATTCAGAGACAAGGAAAGGTCAGAAAGCAGAAAAACTATAAATCTTGAACTTGTTTTAATGTTTTGGACTTTGTATTGTAATGTGATCAAGCCTATGTGAAAATGGTGTGTAAAACTTATTGTGACGGTAAGCTGTCTTCCATGACACAGTTGTATACATTCCATCTGTGAGCAAGTGTGCTTCCTTTCCCACAGAGAACCCAGCTTTGATAGCGTGTCTGCAGGGAATTTTTAACAAATCATATTTTCGACACGTACATGTTCTTCTTTCCAAGTCAACAAGGCAGTCATTCTGATCCCCTCTAACAAGAAATCTTTCCCCGATGATTGGGTGAACGCTGAAAGTTTTACCCTTCTCTATCCTTCTGTCGATCTTTTTCTCCACATCAATGGTTAAAGGATGCACACGCTTGGAGCTTAACAATCTTCGATCGTGAAACCAACGAGTAACCATTTCTCTTATGCTGTCCAACAAAGGAATAACAGGAAACTCTCTAGGTGATCTCAATGCAGCATTCATCGACTCTGCCGGATTATTAGTCCTCACATCGTACCTGAAACCAGGAAAACCACATCGAGCCCATTTTGTAACATCAGCGTCCACTAGATATTTGCCAATGCTGGGACTTATATTGCATATATCAGCAAACGTCCTTTCGAAGTCTGCAAACCTATATGCTTTTGAAGCCTTCGCAATCAAGCCAAGTAGACCCTTTCCTTTGAAATGTTTTACCACATTATTCAACAGATGATGAATACAAATTCCATGCTTAGCTTGTGGATACACTGTCCTAAGACCTCTGATGATCGACTCGTTTCTGTCCGTCACAAAAGCCAAACCATCTTCGTCCGCGATAACAACTTTAAGCTGGCTAAAAAACCACTCCCATGAACTGTGGTTTTCCGAGTCAACTACTCCAAATGCAAGTGGATACAAATTAGAATTCCCGTCTACAGCTGTAGCAACCAGTAGAAATCCTTTGTATTTACTCTTCAAAAACGTACCATCAACGACGATGACCCTCCGAATGGCATTGTAGAACCCTCTGACAGACTGACCAAAAGCAATAAATAGATATTTGAATCTACCAAGACAATCAGTTTCATAGCTCGAATGTGTACCCGGATTTGCTTCCTTAAGCATGTGCAAGTATTTAGGTATTTTACCATAGATTTCCTCGGGTATACCTCTAACAGCGTTGACTGCATACTCACGAGAATCCCATGCTAACGAATAACTGATCTCACATCCATGCTCAGTACGCATCATCTGAATGATATCATTCGGTTTAGGCCCTTCCTTGATACCATCATATTTATGCATAAACAAAGTCCCAATTGTCTTCGCTGAAGGGGTCCGTCCAAAATTGCTTTTGCTAGAAGGAGCACATATATGTTCAGCGACATGCTTCTTGATAACGAAATATCTTGACCCTTCCAAACACTGAGCCCGAAAACTCCAGTTGCATAGATTATCCGCGCACCTTACAGACCAAATCTTCGTATCAGATTTTACCACCTTAAAATCAAAATTATACTTCATTGCACAAATCTCCAGTTTTGCCTTCAACACGTTCTTGCTTATAAAATGTTGATGTTTCTTTACATCCCCCAAAGAAAAACGAATTTCATTCTTGATGTCTTCCTTTTTAGCAGACCGTTCTTCATCAATAGCTTCAAAAGTAGCAGGAGAACTGTGAAGATTGTGTTGCAAGACTTCTTCTTTTTTTTCGTTTGGTGAATTAAATGGCCCGTTGTTTTCGATTCCCATCATATCTTTGAAAGTCACACGCAGCTGTGTCGATGTAGACTTCTTCATGTATCCAACAAAATTTTTCAACTGACGATCATTGGCGATAATAACCGGTGGAAAGTTCGTATTGTTCAAATCGTTAGGTAAATAACTGAACTCGATATCACCGATGCTTTGTTCGATTTCATAGTCTTCAGAAACCATGTTCTTCAGCTCATCAAGGGATGTGTTGCAATCCACAGCGAACATCCTGCCTCCTTTATGTTCATCAATAATGAATCTCCACCCTTTGCTAGCACACGAAATCCAAACACCACAAGTAGCATAGATATGGAACATTGTGATCAATCGAAAAAGAGCAAAACGAATTGACAAAGGGATTTGAAGAGGATGAGCAAGAAATTACAGAGATTTTCGAAAATATCAACCAAGTTTCGAAAATAGAAGTATAATCATGATCAAAGATATTCAAATATATGCAAATATTTTCTTAGATTTTTTGTAACAACCTAGGCAGAATGTACATTCCACCACATGCAGACTACAGTGGAAGTGGTAGATTGTATATTCTGCAGACGACAGAATGTAGAAGAATTAGTAGAATACATATTCTAACAAATGTGACGGTTAGCAGAAGGAAGAGAAAATCGTAGACTATGTTTTCTACGGTTGGTAGATCAAAGTATAACTGGAAGATTAAAAATTCCACCAAAGGTAGATTATATTGGAAATCGTAGAATAATGCAGAATGTGTATTCTGCAAATCGTAGATCAACTATTTATCTTTTTTTCCTAACACGAATTTTCACCCAAAAAAACATATTAATTTTTCATTGGTGTTTATATACTTTTATCTTATTTTTAATATTTTTCGTGTTTTATAAATATTAAATTTATATACTTATCAAAAATATATAAGGGTACTTAAGTCAAAAATGAGTAAATATGGAAAAAATACTAAAGGGACAAATTTCTTTTTTTTTTTGACCCAATTTGGCAAATTTCCCATTCTTCTATCTCTCTTTTATGCACAACACACATTGTATTGTATATCTTAAATGTTTAGAGCCAAATATTTTTTTTCTTTCTTTCATAGAATCTCCAAGTATTGAAAATGATTTAATTATTCCTCTAAATTATCAATTAAACAATAATACATGATGATAATTTTTGGTTATTTTGATTTATTCGGTTAAATATTATTATTTTAGATAAACTGGATTGAATATAACCGAACTAAACCAGAATCAAATAATTTGGTCCATCTTCAATTTTCAAATTTCACAACCAAACTGACCGAAAGCGAAATACAATTAACCGAACCGAAATATGAAAATAACCAAATAAATATTAAACTTCTACAACCGAAAAATCGAAACAAAAAATAATCGACCGAAACCGAACCGATAATCCAAATGCTCATGCCTAATATATTTAAAACATATTATTCATAATAATATTTATAATAATTATATTTAATTTATTTATAAATATATTAGTTATTTTGGGATAAATCATGTATTTCAAATATTTTGAATACATTTGGATATTTTAGATATAAAATATCTGAATCAAACCATATTGTAGTTATTTTGGGTAAAATAACCAGTTTCAATTGTATCTAATGAGTATTACGGTAAATATCATGTTTTAAACGAATTACCGAATCGATTCAAACCTAGTTGAAACCGAACCAAACCTGGCCCGAAAAATAAAAATATATGAATAAGTCTTCGATCATAAATCAAAATACTCGAAATATATTATACCAATACCCCCAAAAACTTGACTTGAACCCAAACGGAACCGAATACACAAAACTAATTGAAATTTTCATTCCATTGGCTAGAATATATATATATATATATATATATATATATAGAAAATATCATAAACGAAAACATTATGCATTCTATAACACTTATACAAAGTAAATATATAAAAAATACACTACAAAAATATTTTCATGTAAAAAATCATATTGTGATAAAAGTCACTAACACTTTGATTTAAAAGATGAAAACCATTGTTACTCAGACTGGTCACTCTACGCAAATGCTCTTAAAACTTAGACTTATGGTTCTATTTTGTACCACGCAACGCCAATGTTTTGGTTGAGGCCTCTGTTCTATCATCATTTCCTTGTAGTTCGATGTAACAATCTTGAATAATTGGTTGTTCAAAGAAAAAACGGTTCATACAAAAAAAAAAACTTAAACTTATGGTTTAGTTTCTATTCGATTATATTTGTTTGGTTCGTGATGTATCTAATTTTTTGTTTGTTTGTTGAAACGTAGTATATGTATGATGGTGATTGGATGTGGGGATGTGTATAGAAGTTGCATGATCTGAAAATTTATTGCTTGATAATAACATAATATAAATAAATGAATAGGGACCATGCATTTATATGGTTCACTTTTAATATTATAAGTTGCAATTTTTTTTGCTTCATTTACTTACATGAAGAGATTATTGGCTTTCATATACTTTAAACTTATGAATTTGATTGGCCTAGAAGCTACGAGATACAACCATTAAAATTATTCAAGGTCACTGTCGATCTGAGTATGTAGGGATGAACACTAAAACTGGGCAGACTATTCAGTAGTTCCGCGTTGATTATATATTCGTTTCGATGTGATAAACTATACATAGTTAGTTATTTAATTATTCAGTAATTAATATAAAAATGTTCAACATCTACATTAATAAAATTAATTTGTTATAAAACTAACCAACACCAAAAACCTAGCTATCATATAACATATGCTCAATTCATTCCAAATTTCCAATACGTAGATGTGTAATTTTTTTTATCATAAATGTAAATCTTTGTGGCATTAGATGCAACAAATTAATTTATACATATGTTAAGTAATCAGTTGTAGTTTTTTTATATAACTATTTTGCATTAATTTTTTTTTTTAATTTATTTCGATTTAATCGATACTAATCAACAGTCTCATCATTCGATTGGTTAAAATTATTGTAAAAATTCAAGCAAAATTTAGAAGAAGAAATGACTTTGTGAACAACTTAGAGAAAAACGGTATTGAAAAATACCTTTTGTTTTAGGGTTTACATATTAATGTGAGTGTATCAATTACACATTTTAAACCTTTTTATATATAGCTCCAAATCTGATACAATAAAGTAAATGAAATCTAACGAGATATTTTAATTCACCGATGATATTCATCAACTCACTCAAAAAGACTATGTTGTCAGTACCTAGAGATTTAAGTCACTTATGATAACAAACTCCATTTTGACGAAATATTTCTTATAGAGTTACCTTCTGACTTGCCTAACATCTGAGGGAACTTCCTCTGGAGTAGTTCTAGACAATGTCTGAACTTCCCCGTGGGAACTGCATTTTCCAACGTATACACCTTCTGCAATAAGACTTCACCAAAAGCTGCTAACTCCCTTATCGTGTGAAACCTCACAACAATGTGTTTCGTCTTTGTATGATACACTTGATTTTTTGCCAGATACATCACATTCTGGCTATCACAATGTAGCTAAACTCCACCTTACTCAACACCCAATTCTGCCACAAGTCCTTGCACCCAAAGTATTTCCTTAGCTGCTTCACCTATTGCCATATACTCAACTTTTGTGGGTAACATGGCTACAAAAAAATGCAGCACATATCTCCAACAAATAGGCCATTCTGATAGTGTAAAGACATACCCCGTAGTAGACCTCATGTTGTCAAGATGACCAACATAATTTGCATCAATGAACCCCACAATTGATGCACTTCCCTGACTGCCAAACATGATCCCACAATTAGTTATACCTTTCAAATACCCTAGTATTCAATTCACTGCATTCCAATGACATTCCTCAGCTCACTCAAGAAATGCCCCATTGTTACCTTGAGATTTAAGTCACTTAGGATAACAAGGATCAAACTAAAATTACAAAATAGTTGAACCGGGTACAAAAACAAGAACCGGCCTAACTTGAAACCTATGAAACTCTAATCGAACAACACCGCCGCCAATAACCTACATTGTAACAAGAGGGTGCAATTGACACCCCTAAAATATTAAAATATCAATTTTTGTTGTAAAAAATAGATACCTTGACACATTTGATTATGTATGACCCCTCTAAATTTGAAAGTTATGACTTAAATACACCTCTAATTTATGTTTTAATAACTATTTTCGTGTGTTTGGAAATTTTTAAAACAAATATTTTAACTCCGGTAATACAAATTTTCGGATCCGCCAATGACCACAAATCTCACGCCTGCAAGAAAAAACCTGCATGTGCTACCTGAATTAAACCCAAGGTGGCAAATAAACCACCACCAAGGCGGCACAAAAACCACTACTGGGAAGCACAAAAGACTGCTCCCCTACCATGGCAGAAACGAAACAAAGAGAGATTTGGGACAGAGAAGAAACACCGAACCTAAAGAGAGCGCCGCAGACACCATGAGGTAGAACGCAATGAAAAAGGGAGAGGAGGACGACCGGTGAAGGTCACCGTCAGGAAAACACCGGAGCTCACCCCGATCCACTATCCCCTAATAGATCGGGTTCGCAAGGCGACATCCGGCAAAACTCTCACCAAGTTCCACTCACCGCCACACCATCAAAAAGCTTCCACTCACCACAACCCCATACCACCGACACGCCCAAAACCGACATATCTCAAAGAAGACAAATACATGACAAGGGAAAAGAGAGAAACCAGCATCAAGCTAGTCCTTGAAGCCACATATGGAAGATTCACCTTACCGGATACTCAATGCCTTCATTCATCTCTGATCTGAGCAGATGCATAATTAATTTGAATCTCGGCAAATCTATCACCAAGGTAAAACTTCGTTAGCGAGCAAAACAGATGGAGGCGAAAATTTCGAAACTCTCCTTATGTAGAGAGAAGAAAGAGAAACTCTCCTAAACTACTCTCTTGTAACTAGTTGTAGTTGAACGTTGTTTTATTTTTTTCTTAGATTGGAACTCGAATATATTATTGTATTTTTTGTTGACTTCTGGTGGATTAAATATTTAAAATAGTCTTAAAATATAACTGGACCGGATATACCAGAAACTAAATCCGAAAGGATATAAGGCAGTTAGGATGTCAAGAAACAAGCTCTTTTTGCAGTCTAAAGCACACACATAGGCAACACAACCCAACATCGGACAACAAAACCACAATAAAACGAGACCAATGTTGATATCTCTTCAAGAAAAGAGAAAGTGAAAAAGAGATATAAATGCAGAAAACTACATCTCCTTAGACAAAACAAGAAGAAATCACGAAAAACGGTAAAGAATTTAATCCTATCAAGTCTAAACCGATAACTGTGCATCTCTATTCTAGGTTAGCTTTACTATAACCGATAAACGAAACAACAAAAGAACAATACTTTTTTTTGAACACTACAAAACAAATTATTCAACCAAGCTAAAAGCGACACAAAAGAAACTAGAAATTTAGATTCACCGAATAAAAAATAATCTAACTGGAACAAGACCAAAGCCTTACACGAAGACTAAAAGTACCATCTCATCAATCAGAGACTACCACCGGGGATCTAGAAATAAAGAGAACCTAATATCTATAAACCAAGCCACAAACCACCCAAACATATACATGAATAAACTTTTCCTATACCATTGAGGATTAAGCCAAAACTAATAAACCAAAAACAAAACTAAACAAACTGAAATCTCCTAACAAAACCCGACCATACAAAGCAAAATATCGACATAGAGAGCACGAGCAACACCCACTCACATTATTGTATTTAAATCTATCACATTTTATTATCAAATATGGAAACTATTAGAGTGCACAAACTTAAAAATAATTATGGTTAGAAAAAATTTAATTTTGACAAAAAAGAAAAAATTAATTTAATTTTTAGCTAACAATACGCGGTTTTTGCATGAAAGTTGAAAAAAGAAAATTTGTGGTCTTGACGAGGACGACGGTGACAAAAAAAAAAGAGTGATCGGGACAGCTGACACGGTTAAATCTGACACATGTCATAGTAGTTAAGAAATGACGTGTCTCGTTCAATAAGATGTCCTACCTGATTGAATTCAACAAGTTTGTCAAGTCCCTTATTTGGCCCGGTGATATCTATTGTTATCATGGAAGATTATTTTTTTTTTTCTTCATCTAAACGATTTTCCATTTATTATACAAAGAGGAGATACAACTGTCCGAAGATTAAAATTAATAATGTATATAAATATGTAGCGGATAATGTTATTTTGCTTTTTGGTTACGAACATAAAGTTCGAAAATGGGGATATAAACCTAGTCGATTGATCAAAATAAATTAACGAATTGGACGCAACAAGATTGCGCAACAAGATTGCATCATAGTAGTTAAATAGTAACAACAATAGAATATTAATTTGTTTCAGAAAAAAAGATTCATTGCTGGGGATATATATATATATATATATATATATATATATATATATATATATATATGGGGATATAAACCTAGTCGATTGATCAAAATAAATTAACGAATTGGACGCAACAAGGTTGCAGAACAAAGTTGCATCATAATAGTTAAATAGTAACAACAATAGAATATTAATTTATTTCAGAAAAAAATAGATTCATTGTTGGGGATATAAATATATAATAATTATCAACACTTGGCTAGTTTTTTTTCCTTCTCTTTCTAATACTTTGTAACATTTTTCTCATATATTTGTTGATCAGTAAAATTAGTGGGTACATTACTTTTTATCAAAATTTCTCGAGCTTTAAAAAAAAAATTAACGTAAACTTGACTAAGAGCTTGATTGGTTCACCCGCTGCCACCCGCAAACGCTACGTTTGCGGGCGGTTGCGGTTGATAGCGTTTAGAAACAATCATTACAACCGCTTTGTACCGCTTGGAATCGCTCCTTACCGCTAGAAATCAAAAGCTCCTTTCCGCAAGCGTTTGCGGTTGCGGGCGGTTGCGTTTACAAAAAAAAATATTAAAAATAAATAAAAATACGTATAAATCTAAATTTTCTAAAATCTAAAACGATAATTATTATTCACGTATGTATAACTACTAATATCATTATCTATAACTATCACATTCCGTATGTATCTTATTCTTTAACACTATATATTTTAAATCACATGACACATGTGATTTTAAATCACATGACACATGACATACATATCATATCAAATCACCGATAATATCTTATTTTATATATATATATATATATATATATATATATATCATTAGGCTTCGGCGATGTTACCTACCAAATAAAAAAAGGCATGTTATCCTATCTATTCTCTGTATAATTAACCCTAAGATTTCTGCAGCTACAGAAGAATAGCCTAAGATTTCTACGGCCACGGACGACGCTAAAGCAGTGAAATTATGGCCTCTACACAACTAGAAGATGGTCAAGAATCAAACGTAAGTTTTTTTGTTCTATTAGTAATTAAATTATTGTTTTCTTTTATGTTGATTTTTGTTATGCTTTTCTGTGTGAGTTATAAAGTTTATGTTTCATACTTATGTTTGGTACTTGTGTGTTTACTTATTTTTGAACAGAAAATCAATTGGTCAAACGAGATGACCCGTTTCTTACTTGAACTAATAACCCTAGAGAAACAAGCTGGACATACTAAAGGCAAAAGTTTGTCAGAACAAGGAAAACAAAACGTTCTCACGAAATTAAACAAACAATATGCGTTGACTCTAAATTGGAATAAAATTAAGAACAAGTTTGATGCTTTAAAAAGGAATAATCGTTAGAGATGGTAGAGCGCGAGAGACATGAGATGCTCGTTAAAGAAGAATCGTACATGAAGACATGGCTGGATCTTTTTCTCACGTTTTTCTTTTGGTGTTTTCAAACAAGAAGTTATGGCAGTGTTTTGGAATTTTTCATTTAGTTTTTTGAAAATCTATTTTGGACTTTTTCTTTGAGAATCAGTTTTAATTTTACTTTTTCGATCTCCGTTTCTTGTTCTCCAACACGTTTAGAGGGTGTTTGATTCAAAACACGTCTTTGGGAAAGTTAATTCATGTGGCTCCTTTTGGTCGAAATAATATGCTTGTCCTCTATAGTTGTCCTGCAACTTCCTCGCCATTGTAGTGGCAATGTAGAATCTAAGATCAAACTTTCTTGAGAAATGGAATTGATTCATTTTTTTCTTGAGAAGCATCCCAAGCTTGATTCTATTTAACACATTATTTTTACTTTAGTATTTTTATTCAACCGCTATTAACCGCAACCGCTTGTCAACCAGTCAAGACACTACAAGAAAACATTGATATTGTAACTACAACAGAAGTGTCAATTAAGTGGCAAATTAGAGTTTCACCACGAAATTGCAACTATATTCTGTAGTGGTAATAGTGCTCGTCGCAATTTTCCGTCGTTGGAAAATAGTGGCAAAAATGCAACTAATTTGGGACGAAATTATAAGTAGTTAAAAGGCGACTAATATGCCGCTTCTTTATTAGTAGTAATTTGAGTTTGCCACTATAATATGTAGTCCTTAATAAGTACTTCAAATTAGTTGCATTTTAGTGGCAAAATATTGTGACTAATTTACAACTATTTAATAGCGTAATTCGTTGATGAGTGGCTAATTCGTTACAAATAATGCCACTAAATTTAGACTATTTAACCTCATTTAGTTTATTTGGCTATGGTATTAAAAAAAAAATTATACAAATAATAAATTAAATTAAAATTAATATTTTTTCACAAATCTGAATAAAAACCGTGACTATGGTATTTTTGTGGCTATGGTATAATTTAATTTTAATTTGTATTAAAACATTATACAAATCTGACAAAAAATATTAAATTAAATTAAATTAAAATTAACTAATCTGAATTAAAAAAAAACTGAAAAAGCTTCCTTCTTCTTATGTCCACCGCCGACAGCTGCTGGAGAAGAGATCCACCGGCTCCGGTGACAGCTGCTGGAGAAGAGATCCGCCGGCTCCGGTGACAGCTGCTGGAGAAGAGATCCGCCGGCTCCGGTGACAGCTGCTGGAGAATAGATCCGCCGGCTCCGATTCTTCTTCATTCTTCTTCACCATCAATTCATCTTCGTCCGGCAGTGGAGGAGGGAGATTGGGTCTCGCGATTCCTCTTCGTCTTCATCCAGATCGAGAACGGTGGTACGAGCGGGCCTCTTCATCTTCGTCTTCATCTGGGCATCTTCGTATTCTTCCTCTGTCATCGTCGTATTTCAGATCCGAAAACTGTGAAAGAGAAAGAAGATGAAGATGAAGCAAAGAAAGTGAGAGTTAAGGAGAAGTGAGACTTGGGAAATCTGACCAAAAAATCTGTTGACACTGAGGAGGAAGACGAAGGAGAGAAGATGAGAAGACAAAAAAGAAAACCAAAAAGAGACATTTATGATCGTTAGATATAGTGTAATCAATGGTGGATATTAAAGAGAAGGGCAATCCTTGTCTTACTTCCTCAACCAATGAGAATTAAGTTCTTATTCTTATGAATTTTAAGTTTAATACTTCATACCTTATTGATTTAATTTCATGTTTAATTATAAAATTTATGAGATAAATTAAAAATGTATAAAACCTTTCAATTAAAGTATTAAAATGAAAATATGAGGATTTAAGAATTGAGATTTTAGGACTTGAGGTTTAATGATTATAGTTTATAGTTTAAGGTTTGGAGTTTGGATATAGGGTTTGAAGTTTTGATTTGTTATAGTATTTAAAATTTTAGTAAATATAAGTAAATATTTTTCTTTTATAAGTATTGAATATTAGTTTTGGATATGTTATTAGTATATAAAATTTTAATAATTAGAGTTTTAGTTGTTTAGGGTTTAGGATTTTATGATTATAGTTTATGATATATGGTTTAAAGGGTTGTGTTTAGGGTTTGAAGTTAATGTTTCTCCAAATTGCATAAGATCATATCAATGTTTAAGTTTTAGGGTATTAATAGGGTAGGTTTAGGGTTTAAGATTAGAGATTTGAAAATAATAACTAAAAAATAAATATATGAAAAAGTATTAAAAAATTATGGTAGGTTTGGTTTAGGATTTAGGGTTTAGTTTTAGGTTTTAGTGTTTATTGTATATATAGTGTATATGATAGGTTTAGTGTTTAGGATTTAGGGTTTAAAGTTTAAAGTTTAGGGTTTAGGGTAGGTTTAGGGTTTAGTTAAGAGTTAAGGTAGGTTTAGGGTTTAAGGTTAGAGATTTGAAATTAATAACTAAAAAATAAATATATGAAAAATATTGAAAATTTATGGTATATATGGAGTATAGGGTAGGTTTGGTTTAGGGTTTAGTTTTAGGTTTTAGTGTTTATTGTATATATAGTGTATAGGATATGTTTAGTAATTAAGGTTAGAGATTTGAAAATAATAACTAAAAAATAAATATATGAAAAAGTATTGAAAATTTAGGGTATATATGGGGTATAAGGCAGGTTTGTAATTTATTTGGATTTGTAATATATTTGGATTTAGGGTATAAGTTTAGGGTTTAGGATTTAATTTTTTGGATTTTATTAATACGGAATCATACAATGACTTTATTATTACGGAATCATACAATGACTTCATTCAAACGGAATCATACAATGATTTTATGAAACGGAAATCATTCTGAATCATACAATGAGTTACGGTTGATGAATATATATATAGAAAAATTTGCCACCAATTTATCACAAAAGTGCGACCATTTTTGTGACTATATATTTTAGTGGCAAAAGTTTGGTAAACCTAACAAACACATGTGAATCATGGGTTTTAATTTGTAACGGTAAAATGCAACTAAATTACCACTCTTTCTTCACAACTAAAAACGTAGCTCGCAAAATTTGCCACTAAATAGTGACTACATCATATTGCCACTATTTTTCAACTAATTTTTTGCGATGTCATCTTTTAGTGGCAAAATAGTGGTTACGTTTGCCACCATTGTGCAACTATAAGATTTAGGTGTAAAAAAGTCACAATTTTGTCGTAAAAATACGACTAAACTGGCTCAACATATATTGGTTGCATTATTATCACTAAATTGCGACTATATATTTTTGGTAGGTATTTAGTTGCAAATTAGTCTCTGTTTAGTCGCTCTATTTTGCCACTATGTTTGTAGTTGCAAATTATAGTGGCTAAAGTGATGTTTTCTTGTAGTGAGAATATTCCGCAAACACAGCCACTTCCAATTGTTAAACCAGTCGTACAAAACGTTTACAAACGCTACTAACCGCAACCGCCCGCTTTCGTAAACTCTCGCAACCGCAACCGCAACCGCCGTGTTTGAACCAGTCGAGCCCTAACTCCGTTCTTTTAATAGATGCTGCAGCAGCGTTGGCAGCGCAAAATTAAAAGACCAATGACTTATTAAATCAAGTTTCAGATTAGGATCATGATACAAGCATCTATCACAGAATTAAATAACTGCATAAAATGACTGACGTTTTGTCCGCTAGTAATTTCAGCATCTGAAAATGACCGAAAAGTCGCAGCGGCAAAAATCAACAAAGATGAAGAAGAGATAAAGGAGAGGTAAAGCATTTGTTTTATGTTGTTGGATGCTGCCACTGCGTCTTTTAAAAGAAGATGACTTGTGTTTGAACGGTTTTTATTTGAATGGTTGGTGTCGAGTTTCATTGTCTGTATATTTTAATATAAAATATTTGGATATGTAAATAGGCAGAAATAAGCCTAAACATTTTTATCTGGACCCGCGGACATGACCCGAACTCGACTCGAATAAAACAGATTTGGGTAAAAACATGTTTTATAAATTTGAACCTGTTGGGTATAGGTCACCATTACCTCGGGCACAGGTTTGGATCCGGGTTTATACCCGAGACCCGTTCGGATACCCGCGGGTATATATAATATAATATATATATATATATATATATTATATAGTATATACACATTATGACATTACATTATATTATAATATAAGTTAAGTATAATATAATTATAAACCATATATATTATTTAGATAAAATATAAAAAACATTAAAAACAATCAAATGATTCGGATTCTCTTTGTCTAAACAAAATCAAAATCGATCCATAACCCTAAACTCTCTAACAAAAACTGGAAAAAATCGATCATTGGATTTCATCGTCTCCTCCATCCGAGACGTCTAGAAATCGATCACTGGTAAAATTTCTCTTCTACTTTGTTCTTCGATTTAGTCTTCAGTTTAGTTTTTCGATTTTTGTATTCGTATATGTCGATTTTGTTTTCAATTTTCGAACGAATTTGCATGTTGCTTTTGGTCTTCGATTCGTTATCTCCTGCTAATCAACTCATAAATCTTGTTCTTCATTTGTTCGATTGGGTGATTTTTGATATCTTGAGACTTGATTCTAGATTGATAGATTTCGATTCTAATCGATTTAGCCATTTAGGGATAGTCTCAGACTCTCGGGTTGAAATGTTGAAGTTTCTAAATTAGGGTTCTTAGTTTTCAAGAAATGATAATCGATTTGGGGATTTTTATTAAAATCGATTAGGGTTCTTAGTTCTTCAAGAACTGATAATCGATTTGGGGATTTTCTAAAAATCGATTTAGGGTTTGCTTTCAAGTAACCTGTATAGTAGGACCTGTGTAGTACCTGTGTAGTACCTGCGTTTGACCTGTATAATACCTGTTTTGACCTGATATTAACCTGTAAAACCTGTATTGAACCTGTATTGAACCTGCATTGAACCTGCATTGAACCTGTATCGAACCTGTATTGAACCTGTATTGAACCTGCATTGAACCTGTACTGAACATGTAATGTACCTGTGTTGAACCCGTGATATACTTGTGCAGTAACAAATAATATGCATTGATTGTTTTCACTTTTCATAACACATACTGTATTATTGTTAATGACTCAATGATGTCCTCTCTTTTTTGGAGTGGCATCTAATGATAACCTGAATGAAAATGATCCCCCAGCAGATGATATGAGTGATGGATCTGAGGATGATGTTCATACACCTACACCTAACCCAAGAGATAAAGGGAAGGGCAAAGCCGGTCATGAAGGCAGTGGTTCGGGGATTAAGAGCAGGAAGAGGGTTTGTACTGGCAGGTCATGGGTCTGGGAACACTTCACCGGATAGGATGAGGATAAAGATGAAGCCAATTGCCATTACTAAAAAAGGGAAATGGTCTACCCATTCAAATCTGGTACGTCAAACATGAAAAAAACACCTTAATCATTCTTGCAAGCCATTCAAAGTTTGGCAAGCTGCTAAGAGATTTAGTGAGGAAGATCAAATTGTAATTGATGTTGATGCTGGATTGAGGTTGTTTGGGAAGCTACGAATGAGCTTATGGTTATCTCCGAGTTACCATTATCCTTTGTTGAAGGCTTGGGTTGGAAACACTTCTGCTCCAATTTTAAGTTGGTGAAGCCGCGTTCTAGGAGAACTTCCACTAGAGAAATAGTTGAGCAGTACACGAAAAAGAAGGAGGATATGAAGAGGATATTAGGAAACAATAGGCAAAGGGTCTTTTTAACCATGAATATTTGGGTAGCTCTACATACAAGAAGTAGTTATATGGTTATTACTGCTCATTTTGTGGATGTTTGGTGGCAAATGAAAAAGATGATAATCGTCTTTAAGAACGTGTATGATCACAAAGGAGCTACGATCGCTAAGGTATTGAAGGAGTGCTTGGAGGAGTGGAATATCAAACGTGTGTTCTGCATAACTGTTGACATGCCACAACCAACAGTTCAGCAATAAGAATCTTTAAAGAGGAGTTCAATGAAGTTGGAGATGATGCCTTTGTCCTAGGAGGGGAGTACTTACACTTAAGGTGTGCAAACCACATCCTCAACCTGATTGTCAAGGACGGGTTGCAGGAAATAGATCACAGTGTGAATGCTATTCGTAATAGCATTCACTATGTTCGATCTTTAACCCCAAGACTGTCAGCCTTTGAGTCGTATGTTCAGGCAAGAAGGATACAGAGAGGAAGTCTACCATTAGATATAAAGACGCGATGGAAATCAACTTACCTTATGCTAGAGCAAGCTTTGAAGTTCAAAACCGGTTTTGTGAAGATGCAGGAAGTGGACAAGCTGTTCAACGACTACTTTGATGAAAATGTAGAGGGTAAAAAAGGGCTGGACCACCATTGAGAGCTGATTGGGAAGCTGCTGAGAGACTGGTCCAGTTCTTAATCATCTTCTACAAGGCAACATTGGCGTTGTCCGCTTCAAATAGCGCCTGTTCTCACAAGCTCTGGCACGCAATAGTAACAGTGACAAGGAACATTAGTGCATTGTCACAATGTCCTGGTTCTGACAGTGATTTGTGTAAGAAAGAATTAGGAATGTTGTCTAAGGTGGGGAAGTATTGGGATCCATTTGGTGAGAAAGTGGAATTCAACATGATGTCAATTGTAGCAAGAGTACTTGATCCTATCAAGAAGATGAAGTTTGCTATTAAATTCTTAGAGAAACTGTGGGGTAAAAACAGTAAGGAGTCTGCACTTTTGATCAAGGACATTCAAGATATCCTGAAGAACTTGTATGAGGAGTATAGTGAAGATTTGAGTAGACATGTTACTCATGCCACAACCTCTCACTCTCAAGGTGCTACTGCTTCCTCACAATCTCAATCACAAGAACCGTTTGTGGAAGAGGTTTCACAGAGGACAGTATTGGGAAATGGAATTGCCTACGAGTCGATGAATGATATTTACAATGAATTAGTTCAAGAAACCGGTGTTCCATAGAAGATCAATGAATCAGAGTTTTATTTGAATGAGAGTGTGGAGATACCTAAGTTACTTGAAGGATCAGAGTTCAATGTTTTGTCTTGGTGGCGAGTAAACAGTCCTAAATACCCAGTTCTTTCAGCAATTTCAAAAGATGTTTTGGCAATGCAAGTTTCTTCAATGGCATCTGAATCTGCCTTCAGCACCAGTGGGCGAGTTCTTTAACCCTCTAAGAGTTGCTTGACACATTATATAATTGAGGTACTAATGTGTTTAGAGCATTGGCTTAAATGTGAGATCAAAATTAATGACAGAGGAGTTACAAGGAAAAAAGAACTGCTTGCCGAGATTGAGCAACAAAATGAGTTAATGAGAGGTATGAATCCTAACTTGTGTTGTGTTGTATTATTTGTTTTGAGTTTTTTGACTTATGAAGACTAACTTGTGTTGTGTTATTTATTTTGTTAGAGTTTGATGTTGCTTTCATCTCTAACTAAAGGAGGCCATTGAGACTAAGGTATTACTAGTATTAGTGTATTACTTCACTTTATATTTGTATTATTACATGTTTCAATATCCAACTTTCGACTTGATGATTTTTTTATGTAGGCACTAGGCATCTATAGGCAGCTAAGGCAAGTTTCTGGTCAAACTGGATGAAGCTTTTGTTGGTCCAAGTATTTGCATTTCTAAGTATTTAAGTGTCTTTTGTGGTTAAGAGTCAAGACCAGAAGAGTTTTCAGTTTTAATTAGATTTCTCTTAAATGTTTTCTTGTAACTCTTGTTTGGTTTGTGATTTTGGAATATGGTAAACGGTAATTTGGTATGTTGAGTTGATGCTTTGAACTTGAAGTGAAATATTTTGTATGCTATGAATACTTTGCAATTATGCATATTCGGTTTATTAACTTTTGAAGTTTGAAAGATATGTTATGTATGTTACAGGTTATAAATGGTTTTAAACAAGTTTGTTCAGGTTTAACAACATGTTTATTCGGGTACAAAAATAGGTTTATTTGGGTAAATTTTCGGGTCTTGGGTAAAAATTTACCTAAAATAACCTGAACCGAAAAGACCCGATTAATAACCGAATAAAAACGGGTAATGGCAGGTAAGCTAATATAAACCCGGAACCGACATGAACCGACCCGAATCGAACATGTTCTTAAATGGGTCCTCCTCTTCTTCTACCCGATGGACCCGGAACCTGTCGGGACCTGATCTGAACCCGACCCGAGGACCCGAATGCCCAGGCCTAGGCAGAAAAGATAAATTTATATTAGAGTGTGATTGGTTGACATGAATAAAGGAAAGATAAATAGATGAAAAAAACATTGAGCTGGATCCCACTTGTTGTTTACCAATTAAAAGAAAAAGATAGTAATTTTTTTCAATCCAATTTAGCCAAATGACAGAATAAGATTCAATTTTTTTTCCATTGCAAAATTAAGGAGTAATAAAATTCCTTTCCATCCCATTTTCCCCCTTCTTTCCCATTTAGGAATTTTTTTTATTTTAATATATCAACTTAATTATAATTATAAATTTAATACATAATTTTTCTCATTTCCAACATTATACATATACATGAACTAAATTTTTTAATATAATAATACAATAATTTTTAACATTGTATCCATTTAACGCCACCAACTTAACAAAGAGTTAACTTTCGTTCATTTTTGAATTTTTATTCCAAATATTAATATTTAAATAATAAATTATATTAAATTTTTAAAAACTAGAAAAATCCAAAAATTCAAAAAGAAATTCAAAACCCCCCACTAAAAATTCTGAAAAATCTAAAAATAGTTTTTAAAAGTAAAGATTTAAAATTTAAGTTAAAAATAAAATAAAATTATTTTTATCTTACATTTTTATTTTTGATGTAAAATAAATAATTTAAAATATATAAAATGATATAAATCAACCCATTTGTTTAATTAAAATTGTATTTTTTAAATGTATAAAATATTCAAAAACTATGGGAAACTTTTGGTATGATAGAGTTTTGGTGGATCTGAAGTCACCGGTATGGCAAGATATAAGTGAGTATATGACGGGAGAGTCATATGATTAATTTAGAAATTTTTGTAATTAAACATCATATGATTAATTATTTATCCTCCTTAAAAAGAAAAATAAATTTCATAACTAATCATATGATTTTAATTATTTAAATACTTAGACATTTTAAAATATAAAATTTGAACTAAAAAATTAGTTGGTGTATATCATTCCTATTTTTATTTTAAATTATTTTATTTTATATTGAAAATAAACATTTAAGATCAAAAAATATTTTTATTTTAAATTAATTAATTACACATCGAAAGTGAAAAAGAAAAAGATTATTTTTTATATTTTAATCTTATATTTAAATCTGTACTTTTTAAAAGCTATTTTAGATTTTTTTTTTGAATCTTTGGAAGTTTTTTTTGAAATTTTAGAGCTTTTTATAGTTTTTTTAAAAATTTAATATAATTTATTATTTTAATATTAATATTTTTTTAAAAAATATCCGTTAAGTCGATGATGTTGTATGGGTACAATATTAAAATTCATGTATTACTGTAGAAAAAATGTAGTTCATATATTAAATTAGAAATAAGAAAAGTTTGTGTATTAAATTTGTAATAATTTTTTTTTTTTTTTTTTTTTTGACAACAAAATAGAATGAGAACACTAGTTTTCTATCATCCATATCGGTGGTTCCGGCCCAATATGTGTGCTTGTTGACTGCCTGAGTCTAGCACTTCGTGCTAGCCTATCTGCTGTCTGATTCTGCGAGCGGGGTATGTGTTTTAGGACAAAAGTCGTGAAGGACATCTTCCTCCTGTCGAATTCTTCTGTGTAGACTGAAAAGGCTGGCCAATTCTCTGGATCAGTGACGATCTTTACCACTTCTGAACAATCCGTTGTCAAAGTAATGTGTCTTTGATCGAAAAATTCCATACATTCCATAGCCCATATGAGTGCCTCAAATTCTGCATGCAGCGGCGATAAGCTCTGTCTGGTGTTCCGAGCTCCCATCTGTATGTTTATCCCTCCTTCATAGCAACTATACCAACCATGACCAGTATACAAGTCTCCCTCCTTCCAGGATCCATCCACAAAACACCATTGGCCCTTATGTATCTCTGTAATTATGTTTGGATCTGGATTTTCCTTATGTCTATGGATACTGTCCGTAGTGTCTGCATGGGCTCCTTCCCATGATAAATATTCCGTTTCTACCAGCCTCAATGTCTCATTGGGGTCACGATCTATATTATTGTATACCATATCATTTATACTCTTCCAAATATACCAAAGTATCCAAGGAAACTGGCCATTTGCGTCGAATGGTGGTAGCCTCCAAAATAGATAATCCATATTTGTATAGAGTGCCTCTGTGGGAAAGCATATCAGATTTGTGGGAACTCGTGATAAGGCCCATGTTTGAAGGGCCGGGGGGCATTCAAATAGAACATGATTTACTGTCTCCTCAGCTCCACACCTTACATCGAATTCCTCTTGACTTTAAGTTTTTAGATACCGCCAGACATCCTGTTAATACCTGCCAGATAAAATGCCTCAATTTTGGTGGACAATTTATCGTCCATGAGTGTGCTTGTAATCCCTTAATATCTGGGCCCATCATCTGAACATGATTATCTTTATCCGGGAATTCCCTCTCCGTAATATATCCTGATTTTACCGTGTATCGTCCTGATTTGGTAAAATGCCATCCTAGTGTATCTGGCTTTACCCGTTTGCTAATTGGCATGCTTCCAATCAACATTGCATCTTCATGAGTAAAAACTGCTTCTAGCAGCGCCTTGTTCCAGGTACGACTCCGACTATCAATCAATTGGTCTACCATATATATGTTAATGTTCGAACATGGTTTGCGGGTTGCTGGTCTCGGGCAATAGGCTGGTATCCAGGGGTCATTCCATATTGAAATGGACGTTCCTGAACCCACCCTCTTAATTAGTCCTTTTTTAACCAGAGATCTAGCTGAGATATACTTCTCCATCCATAGGACGGTGAGTATGATCGTATTGGATCCAGTGGATCCGTATTCCTGAAATATCGTCCTTTAAAGACCTTTGAAAAAAGGAGATTGGGTTTGTCAATCAACCGCCAAAGTTGCTTAGCTAGGAAGGCCGTGTTTGTGTCATTAAAAGCTCTGAACCCAATCCCTCCATCATCCTTATCCTGACAAAGCTTATCCCAGGCCATCCAATGCATTCCTTTATTTCCCCCTCCCGAACTCCACCAGAAGTGGGAAACTACACTCGTTAGTTTTGATGTCACCGTCTTTGGTAGTCTAAAGCATGACATCACATGGTTTGGTAATGCTGTAGCTACTGATTTGATCACCACCTCCTTTCCCCCTCGAGATAGATATTTAGTTGTCCATCCATTCACTCTTCCATGCAGTCGGTCCTGCAGGAAGCTGAATACCTGTGTTTTTGCACCTCCTAGGCTTTCCGGGATTCCAAGATATGTTCCCATTCCTCCTAACTTTGTGATTCCCAGTATGTTTATCATCTCCTCCCGTATTGTTTCCTCCACTTTATGGCCAAATTGTATTGATGATTTATCGAAATTTATTTGTTGACCTGATACCCCCTCATAGTCTTTGAGAATCCTTAGAATCGTTTGACACTCCTCTTTTGTAGCCTTGCAGAAGAATAAGCTATCGTCTGCAAAGAGTAAATGGGAGATGGCTGGGCTTTTCCTTGCTACCTTTAGTCCTGTTAATTGTTTTGTTTTCTCCGCATATTTTATATTTGCTATAAGGACCTCTGTACATAATATAAATAAGTACGGTGATAATGGGTCGCCCTGTCGTAACCCTCTTTCTGGAACAATATGTCCCTGCGGTTGACCATTAATCAAAACCCTATACTGAACCGTAGTAATGCATCGCATTATGCGTTGTATCCATTGTTCTGCAAAGCCCATTTTCCCTAATACTTTTTCCAAAAAACTCCATTCAATCCTATCATATGCCTTGCTCATATCCGTTTTGATTGCCATAAATTTGCCTTTACATGCTGGATTAGTTCGTAATCCATGGAACATCTCTTGTGCTATTAATATGTTATCCGAAATCAGTCTTCCAGCCACAAATGCGGATTGTGTCTCTGATATGAGGTCGGGCAATAAGATCTTTAGTCTTTGGCATAACACTTTTGATATTATTTTATATCCCACGTTACATAGACTTATTGGGCGTAGCTCGGTCATCCTTGTAGGTCGTTCCGTTTTAGGAATGAGACAAATGCTTGTAGCATTTAGCCTTTTATCAAATTCCCCACTCGTCAAAAAATCGTTCACCAGTTGAGTCAGATCCTTCTTAACAATATTCCATGACTGTTGATAGAATAGAGTCGTCATTCCATCAGGCCCCGGTGCCTTTTCTGGATGCATCATAAATACGGCTGTCCTTATTTCCTCTTCCGTAGCGTGTGCCATAAGTTTATCATTCATACTATCCGTTATCGACGTAGGGACTTCTTGTAGGAAATTATCAAATTCCGTTGGACATGTTGTTTCAAAAAGTTTTGTAAAATAATCTACTGCCACACGTTCAACTTCCGAGTCCTTAGTGACCCATTCTCCCCCCCCCCCTCATTGTGTAAGCCGACTATCCTATTTCTTGCCCGTCTCTGCTTTGTCAAAGCGAAAAAGAATTTTGTATATCTATCTCCCGATGTATGCCATCTGGTTCGACTCTTCTGTTGCCAATAAAATTCCTCATCTTTGTATGCTTCCTTCAATCTATTGGTACTGTCCCATATTTCCTCCTGTGTTATCTGATCATTTTTTTGTGCCATATCTAGTTCCTTTTGTAGCTCCATAATTTTCTCCTTACCATATGGGAGGTTATTTTTCCTCCATTTAGATAGCTCATGCCTACATCTCCCAATTTTTGAGAAAATATCGTTTCCTCTGGTGTCATCTTTATCTTTCCATCCTTCTTGAATTACTTCCGTTAGTCCTTCGTGAGAAAATATCTAGTTCCTACTGTGAGAAATTTGTAATAATAATTAAGCTAATGTATTAAATGGAAATTTTCCTTTTTTTATCTCCGTGTCCCGCTTTTTATTTAACAATCAAATCCTCCGTGTGGATATCCATGGTAATATGTTATAATTTCTCACAGTAGATGAATCAAACTTAAAGTGTTGTAACGCTCCGAATCCGTCTCTTTACCACTAAATCACAAGCTTCCAGATAAACAAATATATCTTGCATCGCATTTTGATATGTTGCTTCACATTTTAACCTCATTTACTTTTACACATTAAAGGTCCGAATGATGATTATACATATTTGGTTGTACGGAAAAGCGGTTTTAAAGTGCGGTATGGTTTAACTCTGTATATGCGGATTGCAGGACAAGTGCGATTTGTATATAATAAGCGGTGTAAAATATATATTGATTGATGAAAATGATTTGCGGGACAAGTGCGGTTTGAAAAAATAATTTTGATTAATTTTTGGTTTGTTTTAAATAAATTCGGTTAATTTTAGATGAATTCAATTACTTTAGACTGATTCCGTTCGATTTCATAATTGTTTTTTTTCTGTTTTTTTAAATAATTGAGTATATTATATTTAAAATCGGTATAAATTAATTTTAACAAAAAAATAACTGGTTACTTTGGTTTAACCGACTAATTCGGTTTAACCGAACTAAATCAATAATCAAAATATGTGTAATGTGTTAGAACATACAATTTTTTTTTTTTAGAACGTACAAATTTACCTTTTTATATTTACAAATTTACCTTTGCCACATGTCCAAAAAATTGTGTGAAGTAATATATGAAGCATTTGTATAATATATTAATTGTTAAGGAAATGTATGAATAGGATAAATTAATATAGAATTTGATTTTTCTTTTACTAAGATTGATTATCTAATCCATTAAAAGAGAAATACAATATGGAACTAATCTTACATTTACTTGTTATTTACTATATATATATATATACTATTTAAATAGTCGTTAGTATTAATTGTCAAATCAATTATATTCTAATATTTTTTTTGTTTTTATTTTTCTATCATAATCAAATCTAACAATTTTTTTTTCAAAACGCTTAAAAAAATTCGTAATTATTATTAGAATAATACTAAATATTATATAGACTAAATATTAACATATAAAAAATAAAAATCATATGATATCTATATATAAGTATAGTTAAACTATTAAATCAATTAATAAATATAATTGTAATTATTTTTATAAACAATAAAATTAAGTTAAAGTAAATTACACAAAACACAAATTTATGGTTTCAATATTATTCAAAATTGAATATTAGAAAATAATATGTAAACTAATATTAATTAGCTTTTAATTAATAAATAAGGAATTTTATAGTTAAATTTTTTAAAATTAGATCGATAACTAAGTTTGTAGGGTTGTTCCTTCAAATTTTAAAAAGGGTTAATTGGGTCAATATTACGAATTGGGTCAAAAATTAAGTGTATGAAAAGTTTATACACGAAATTAGGTCCATGGCAGGACACAATGCATTTGACACGCAAAAGCAGACTACTTTGCCCTTGTTACCTCGTCTTGGACAGTCTGAGCCGACAGTGACAGCTCGCTGAAAAGCGACTGCTACTTTGCAGAAAGCTTTGGCCGCTAGCGATTTATATTGTGCAGTAACATCAACACCTTTTTCACTAAGAAAATAGCTGAGCTGGCGATTGTTGTTCTTTGCCTTTTCCCGCTCAAATTTTTGAAGGAGGTCTATCTTCTACCTCCATTGGGTCACATAAATTCCGAGATTTATAGAGACTTATCTGGTCCCCTGAAGATAAGAATATCTCGTTTTGTCAGAGTAAGAATCCGACATTCATTTTGTCACACAAATCTCGTAGACGACTATTTAAACTAGTAGACAAAGTCGAATACTTTGCTAAAGATCTAACTTTTCGTTCACTGTAGATGGATGGAAGGAAGACAGTTTTGCTGGTTAGAGGAAAATGGCGAGAAACTATCAGTGGAATTTGGAGTTTCGAGGTCGAGAAAAAGGAAACATCAAAGGCATTTGGTTAAGCTCCAGGTCAACTTATGACTATCTTGAAAAGATAGTCAAAGAAAAGCTGAATATTCAAGAAGATCGAGCTGTGGAAATAACATACCAATGGCCGCAATACATGTTGATGGATGAGGGAAGAGACGCACCACCTGTTTTGGTTCAAAACGACGACGATATGTCCTTGTTTGTCGAAATGAGAGGTCAAATTGATCAACTAAACTTGTGCGTGACTTTGAAAGATACAGAAATTGCAGAGAATGATGTTGGTAAGTTTTCCTCGTTCAATAGTCGACTACTGTTTGATTCTAACATAGTTGATTTTAGAGTAGTTGACTACTTTCATGGGTTGACAGATATGGTTGACTGCTTGAACGAGGAAAAGGGGATTACACCTCAGAAGAGTGGTAAGATTCACCTAAATAGTGTTATAATATCGTCTTATAATGGTATGATATGGTCTAACACTGCTTTTTTGTTCTAAAATGCAACATATAAACTAGCTATGGTGTTGTATCAAAACCCAGAAGAGAAAGTTCAAGATGCTGAGATTGAAGGTGAGATAGTCGACTACTATGTTATATTTATACATAGTTGAATACTCAGGTTATTATTAAGTTGAATACTAGTACTCATTTATAGTAGTTGAATAGAAGTAGACATATATGTTTGATAAGTAGACTGATGTCAGATTCAAACTATATGTGAAAGTAGTTGACTACAAATTAGTAACAACTACACTAGAATTCAACAATAAGAGTAGTTGAATACTAGTAAACAGATATGTTCAGACATGTACTTGAAAAAGTATTTTTGTCTATATAATGAAGTACTTGAATAGTAGTAGTAAGATAATTTCAGAAATAGAAATAACAAAGCAGAACAACAAACTTCAAAAACCAAAACGTAGAAAAGTTAACATAACTGAGGAAAGTAACATATTGTATAAGTTTACATAAATAGACAGATAATTTAAACATAAAAAACGTAGGATAGTTTTACATAAGTTTACAGATAAGAGATAACCAAACAGTACACAAGGCATAATTTAAGGATGGTCTAAGTAGTACCACTATGGCCGATCTCTTTGAACATAGAGAAAGCGTAATTCAGAGTTGCATCACGGACGACGCCTTCAGTAACATGAGGAGAGAGGGAAATCTGGCCGGATGACTGCAAGTCGAGTAGCATAAGTGTGTGTATCCCATAATTTCCTGCAAGAGTAGAAGAATACAATTATAAATATTCAAATAGTCAGTTAGCATATAATAGTTAACTATTTTGAAGATGCAGTTTACCTGATTTTTCTTTAGGCATAAGTGGCTTCCCGATATTAATGGTGAACGGTTTAGTGGACAGAGACTTCATCTCTGAGTTGTAAGCAGCTTTCCGAATGAAGAATGACAATTTTTGTGCCAAGGGAGTAACAATACTCATAATCTCAGATTCAGGCACCTTTTGCTTGCTTGATAGAACGCCTATGGTGTGGTTGTCCAGGTCGATGCGTAAGCCAACCCAATGACCATTGTCCAGCAGATATGGGCAGTACAACAAAAAGATGTCTTTGCACCATGGCCTTCTTGTTTTCACATAGGTGACAACATCGTTAGATATGTCAGGGAGTTTTCTTTTTTTGAGTTTGGAGGTTAGCAATTCCTCTGACGAACTCGTACGCCAAGTAGTCATAACCCTTGAGGGAAAAGGTCGATGTAGATGACATATTGTGGCGATTAAAGAAAATAACAGCGTCCATCGACTGCATATATAGTCAACCATTAATAATCATCTATGCAAGTAGTTGTATACAATTAAGAAACATATAAAACTGGTGAACTTACACGAGCAGATATCGGAGAATCCAAGGAGATCATTTATTTAAAATCGGTTATAGATAACGTAAGGCCATTCCATGGTGGGAAGATACGGTCAGACCTATAAAAGTATGGTCAGAAGACTAGTATAGTAAGACCTATAAATAGTAATTATAGTCATTATACTGTAAAAAATGTTTTCTTACGGTGATGCATTGATAGCCGAATGTAGCATAAATATTTCATCAGAACTGGGGCTCACAAATATAAGAGCAAGTTCGTGGATTTTTTTGGGCCTTTTGTTGTCTATCACAAAATCTGCAAATGTTGATGAAGCAAGGCGCTGTCTACCACTTTTGCGTTGAGCTGGAGGTGCGGGAAGTGGAGTTTTTGCTTCTTGAGTCATGCCCAATGAGAATTTTGGTTCAGTAATACCTACTGGAACCAATGGTGGAGCATTGGTTATGGAGCCTGTTGCCTGAAAATAGTGAAAAATGTAAGTGACTACTTATACAAAGTAGTTAGAGACTAATAGACAACTAGAAAAGTAGTAGACTACTTAGGTACCTGTTGCTGGTTGTCTACCTTGGTGGATCTTGTTGCTTTGGTGGAGCATGTTGCCTTTGCACCTGCTGCCGCTTTGGTGGAGCCTGTTGCCTTTGCACCTGCTGCTGCTTTGGTGGATCCTGTTGCCTTGGTGGAGACTGTTGCCTGGGGGAGTTAGAAACATTAAATAAAAGTAAGTGTAGTTATAATATAGTTGTCTACCAATATAGTTGAATTCTTTTGTAGTTGGTTAAAGGTAGTCGACTACTACAGGAAACAAAACTTTGAAACCTGTTTTTGTTTTATCCCTTGATCCTGTTGTTGCTTGGCTACGTTTTCTTTGGTCACGTTTTTGTCAGGAATTTGTTCTTCTTAGGAAGAATCCTCACCACTTTCATCTTCATCACCAGTTGTGTCTTCTCCAGTGGTCTCTTCTTCTGAAGTAGAAGCTGGTTTTGTGTTTTTAGATGGGACAGTTGCCTTGGACGGGACAGTTGCTCCAACTGGCTCCTTGTTGGTTTCCGTAACGTCCTGAATCTGGTCGTCTCCTTCGTCGGGTTCCATCAACTGCGCTTCCTCTTCCAAATCCTATATAAAATTAATAGTAAATGGGTATCCACCTTTATAACTTTGAAAATATTAGTATTCAAATACTATTAGACAACTACGAAAAGTAAATTACCTGTTGTGTATCAAAGTCAGTGTTTATAACTTTTTGGAATATTTTATCAGCGTCGGATTCATCATCGTCCTCGTCCGATGAACTTTCTTCTTCTTCTTCATCTCCAGATGTTACCTGGTGCAGTTATAAAACAACAAATTGAAAATACTTATAGTTGGCTATAAGTATTCATTTACAAATAGGTAACAAAGTTGGGTACCTGTTTCTCTTTGTTCGTCTGTGCCTCTTGTTGATTGCCAAGTATTTCCTTGTTCTGGTTTTGGTCTTCTTCGGAAGAATCATCACCTGTTTCTGTTTCGTCTCCACTATCATCTTCAGAAGTAGACGCACCTGCTTTTCCATCAGTTGCTTTTGCCGCAACGACTTTCTCTTGAGAAGGAACAATTGTTGTACAGGGGTTTAACGGCGGTTTAGGAGGTGGAATAAAACTGATGTCAGATCTCTTGAGATTACTAATCTCAGCAGAAAGTGTACTGAACTTGGATTGAAATTCTATCTGTAGGAGAGCGATGTTCTGATTTACATCATTTATCTGATCCAAAATTGGTTTATTCGCTTCCTCAGATTTCTTGAAAAAAGCAGCAGCAACATCTTCGATTAGACGTTCAACATTTATATCTCTTGGAGATACCGTATCCGTTGTGGATGTTTGACCTTTTGTCAACTTCAAATAATCGCTTTCCTTTGCACCACAAATCCAAGACTTCCTCGTGAACACTTCGCCACGCTCAATAGCTTCCAGGAGGTTATCGACGCGGCTGTCCTCCACTTCATCATCGTAACCCATTTCGTTTTCGTCTAAAATGTCATCCATGTCATCGATTATTGCTTTAGCTGAGACCTGAAAAGTAGACTACTACTAGTTAGCCGAATACAATGGGGTTTAGAGACAACTTAAACCACGACTATATTGAGAAAAACTAACTTGTTAAGTTACTAGTTAACTAGTTTGAAATTACATGCAAAACGACAATACGAGAAGTAGAAATCGACATAAAGAAGCATGCATAGCCAAAATTTAAAATCATGGACTAGATTCGATCAAATTGGGCGTCTAATTGGTGATGAAAATTACCTAGGCTAGAGAATTTGGGGCAAGAAAGCGACTTGCTTTTTTTGTTGTTGTGGGTACCTTCTTTTCTTCTGGGTTTCTTCTCTACTTCGGGAGTAAGTTTTCGGGGCAAGAACAGAGGATTTGTAGGAAAGATGAAATACAAAGATGGAGGTTGAAGAAGAAAGTGGTGGTAGAGTGAGAAAATGGAGGTTTTTTATTAATGGCTTTTTAAGTGGGACGTTGAACAATCCGAAAAGAAAAGGGAGGTTTTTTTAAAAAAAAAAACATGATAACAGTTATCGAAGCAAAAAGTAACTGGTGTCAGAGGGATTTTTTAACGTTATGGTGGCAATTTGGTAATTTGGACTTGGGCCATATTTGAAGACAGCGAGTAATCATCTGTCTATGGAATTAAGTTATAAAATAAAGGATAGTAGTCGGCTACTTTTTCTACGACAACGAGTTATTAAATAAACGAACTAATTATCAATAAAAAAACAAATACATTGACTAAATAAGTTACAAGATAGTAGTCGTATACTTGAGATGCCATACTAAAGTATGAGTTAAGGTCTTATAATATTACTGGAGGAAATACACCATTACAAAGGGGTCCTTTACAATGTTTTTATTAAATTCTAGGCCATATGCCAAAATTGGTTCTAGCTAGTTTGCAAAACAACATCGTTTCTATGGTACAGAAGCATCCATTGCACATGGTAGGTTTCTTCCACCCTTCATCCCAATAGCATAACTATCGATTTATAGAAGCACATCTACAATTTGTGACGTTGTTGAGATCTACTTTCTTTTCCTTCTCTAACCACAAGTTAATTGGTTCCTCTGGCCAATGTAGTACTTCTCTGGCATTTATTTGCATTCGAACTTTCTTTGCCACTTCTCTAGTTAGAATTAGCCCGCGCTTTTGCAATTCTTCATTCCCGTAATTTAATCGCACTAGCATGTAGTAGATGTACTTACCAGTTTCCCAACGAAGATCGTTTGATCATAGCCTCCCCTAGAGCCTGCTGATTAGTGTACATGCATGTAGACATACCTTTTAAGAGAAGCGCTGAATGATTGTTGTTGGTAATGCAAATGTCGACAAATTCAACTGCAGGGGCAATTGGAACCAATGGTATTTGATGGAAGAAGAAATCAACATTCTTATAGAATTCTTCCTTCTCAGCCAACTCCCTCAGCGTCGTACATGTTTCCTTTGTACGAATAAATTCGCAGAAACCACACCGGAGGGCGTTTTCTAGAATCGTTAGTAAGAGATTCTCATTTAGCCTCAACATGTTGCTCGTTTCCAAAACAATTTGTATGGCAGTTCCCTCTGCCAGTTAGTGTTTTTATCATCTATTTATAGGAGTATGCCCGTAATAACGAGAAGACACATTAAAGACATCCCTTTATGATTGCAGTTATGAAGACAGTTATAACAAAAAATAGACAACTACATCTAGTCAATATAATAAACGATAGTAGTCTACATCTAGTCAATATAAATAGGCAACTACAGCTAGTCAATATAAATAGGCAACTACATCTAGTCATATACTTTAGATAAATAGTCAAAACAAATGAAAAGAAACACTTAAGCAGAAGTACCTAAAAACATGACATAGTACTAAAAACCACATGGTACATATTGGAAATAAAATTCAGAGCTCAGTCCTCATAAGCTGGTAGTGCCAGAAAAGGTAACATTTAGGACAGGTGTTGCGATTGTGGTGGAGAAAACATGAAGGGAAAGCGGCAAACACGGGTGGTAGATTGTAGCGGACATCAGTGGTTCTCATCATCGCGATGGTGTCGATAACTTTCTGGGGTAGATGGTCCATGTAATCCATACGGAATCTCCATTCATGGATACGATCTAAAATTTCTTCAGCAAACTGAGGATGACCAAACGCCACAGCAAAAATAGCAGACAAGAATGTAGCCTCGTCAATCCCACCTTTCGATGCAGTACGCAAAAAAGGAGCAGAATCGAAGATTTCAGCTCCAACTAGTAACCTATGCAAACCGGCTAAGTAAGCTTTGGGGTTTTTTGACTCAACTGCCAAACTGAAGAATGCCGGAAAACGGTCAATAAGATCTGGGTCACGCACGAACTCTTCAATATCGAGCACATATATGACTGATGGCTCTTTAAATGCTCGATAGAGAACTTTGGAGCAGCATCCTAGACGACAAGCATCTGTTGCAGAGGATCTACCAACAAAGGATAGAATTTTAGGTAGTAAGTCCGTTAGATCTTCATCAAGGGAAAGTGGAACCATGTTAACCTTCAAAGTAAAATGAGAATTGCGTAAGTATATTTCAGGTAAATAACTGTAAAAATGTAGACGACTACGGATTGCTATTTTGAGGTAAGTAATAAAAAGAAAAAGCGTTGTCGGAGACAAGTATACGCAGAGAGGTAGACGAATACTATAAGAATAAGCGTATATGGAAACAACCCACTACTTCGGAATAAAGTAGTTGGATACACATAAACAACTACTATACGGATAAACGCAGAGAACTACTGTATCGAAAAGGTAGACAACTTTAGAGGAAACAGAGGACTAGACGACTACTATAATGATAAACGCAGAGAACTACTGTTTCGAAAAGGTAGAAGATTACTAAAAGAAACAGAGGACAAGGTCAAAACAGGTTTAAAAACAGACTTAAGTGAAGGAAAACGCTTTTGAAATTTGAAAAACACCCTCATTCCGCCCATAAGGAAGTCAATGGGGAGAAACCATGAGAACCAAGCTTCCGAAAACCCTGAAACACCCACGAACACCCATGAATAGAAATAAATAAAGGGATTCAAAACAGGTTAAAGACGGAAGTCAATGGGGAGAAACCATGAGAATCAAGCTTTCGAAAACCATGAAACACCCATGAATACTCATGAAACACCTAAAGTGGGCCCAAATTTCAAATCTTGACAGTTTTTTGAATGAACAAGTATGGACAATCTTGACGGAAACTCATCTCAAACGGAAACAAGCATGAACACATACTCATTTCACACGGAAACTCATTGTAGCTAAGCAACGATTTAAAAAAAAACCCAGAGAAATCGGATCTTACCGATTTGAAGAGAGCTTCAGCCTGGCTAAAAAGAAGTCGGGTCCAGAGTTTCAAGATGATGGATATTATAGCCATGGTTTATAGATGGGCTCTTCAATGGTGGGGTCATACGACAGTACAATGTCAGACCTAAAGGTAAAGTTGTGAGTGTTAGAGTCTATTGTCAAGAGTGTATCCGAGATGTTGGTGATGGGCAATCTCGACCTTTCCATCACCTCAAAAAACCACTTTTTATTTCCCTAATTTTGGTCCCATCTATAGTTATACAGCCCAATTTCCCTTTAAAAATATATTTTTATTCAATAAAAAAAAATTTGACGGATTACTCTATTGTTATCTTCATGACTATTTTATTGTAATTATATAATACATTTATTATTTTTGAATTTTGATACCCATAAATATATTTTATACAAAATACTAAATCAAATAATATATATAATTAAATAATTTCTATATTATAAAAGATTTCTATATTAATTATACAATAAAAAAACACAATTTTATAATATAATTTTTAAAAATAATTCTGATTCAAATATAAAGTTTAAGCTCTTAATTTAAAAATATATAAAGATCAAATGATTAAAACATAAATTCAGAATATTTTTAAAACATTTGAAACAAGAAAAACAATGAAATCCAATGTAAAAAAAAACAAATATAACCATAGTATTCAAATTTAAAATGAAAACTAAATCAAAATAATGAATTTTTAATATAATAAATTGGTAAGATTGTAAATTTTTATTTAAAAATATAAAATTTTAATATAAAAATATTCATGCTTAGTTTAATAGTTATTTTCAAATATAGACTACTTGATACAATCTCACATAACAAGCCAAATAAAAAGATTAACTAAACAACAAATAAAAATTATTCTATTATATATTTTGATAAAATAATTTTGATTCATATAAAGTTTATCTTAAATATAAAATCATAGATAAAACTCATTTTAGTAAAATCTCAACTCGGAATATTTTTAAAATACTAAAAACAACAAAACATTAAAATCCAAAGAAAAATGATTAAAATCAATCAAATATCTAAATTAAAGTATGTAAAATTTTAAAATCGAAACTAAATTAAATTTAATAAATTTCTAATACTATAAATTGATAAATCGAAAAAAATATTTCTAAAATATGAAATTTTAAATATAAATAAAATATCCTTGCTAATAATAGAATAGATTTCACATTTTACTTATATAAAGCCCAATCAATTTTATCCCAAAAAGATTAGAAATATTTCTACAATAAATGAATTACATTATGCTTTAGTAAGATTATTTTTATTAAAATATAATATTCAAAGTCTTAAATATACAACCATATATAAAACCCAATTCAGATTCAAGGTCAGCTTGAAAGTAATCGACCAATAATAGAAAACCAAATAAATCCACAAGAAATAAAAACATTAAACTCAAATCCAATATGTACACCATAACATTTAAAAATTTAAAATCTACACAAAACAATAATTTTTTTAAAAATGCATAAAATAAAGTTTAGGTTTATATTAAAATACAAGTATAATATGTAACTAATATTACCTTTACATGTTATTTATTGCATATACCATTGATATTTAAATATTCATTAAGATTAAAATTGTTAAATCAATTCATATTTAATTTATTCATAATATCTTTTGTTTTCTTTTTTATATCCTAATCAAATCTAATAATATTTTTTTCAAATCTTTAGAAAAACAAATTTATTATTAAATAATATATAAATTAGCATAAACTAAATTTTGATTTCTGAAAAATAAAAATCATAAGATATTTGTATATAAGCATAATTAAGTTATTAAATCAATTAATAAATATAATTATAAATTATTTTAATAAACTATAAAATTAAATAAAATAATCATACACAAAACAATACAAATTCATGTTTTTAGACAATATTCAAAATTAAATATTATAAAATAATACTTAAAATAATATTAATAACATTTTAATTAATAACATTAAGATTTTTTTAGTTAAAATTTTTAAAATTAGATCTATAACTAAGTTTGTAGGTTTGTTTCTTCAAATTTGAAAAAAAAAATATTTTTATTCGATATGAAAAGAAAACTTGACGGATTACTCTATTATTATTTTCATGAATATTTAATTACAGTTATTTAAATTAAATTATTTTATATAAATTAAATATTAGATAAAACTAAATAGTACAATATATAATATATTTAGGACTTTCGAATTTTGATATCCGCAAATATATTTTTATACAAAATATTAAATCAAATGATATATTTAAGTAAGTTATTTCTATATTATAAAGAGAGTTCTATATTAATTAACAATAAACAAACACAGTTTTATATTATAATTTAGTAAAATAATAATGATTCAATTATAAAGTTTAAAATCTTAATTTTTTAAAAAGTATATTAAGATCAATTGATTAAAATATAAATTTAATGTTTTAAAAATATTAGAAGCAAAAAAGAATAATAAAATCCAAAGTAAAAAACAAACAAATCTAAACCATATTATTTAAAATTAAAATGAAAACCAAATCCAAATAATAAATTTATAATAAAATAAAATTGGTAAACTGTAAAATTTTATATGTGTTGTATACACACGTGGTTTACACATACAATTTTATATTAAAATATAAAATTTTAAATAAACAATAGTAATGCTTAGTTTAATATTTATTTTAAATATATACTACTTGGTACAATCTCACATAATGAGCAAAATTGAAAATTAATTATACACAAATAAACATTATTCTATAGTATAATTTGGTAAAATAAATTTGATTCAAATATAAAGTTTAAAATTTTAAATATAAAATTATAGATAAAATCAAAATAACATCTAAACCAGAATATTTTTAAGATACTCAAAATAAAACAAACAAAAATTGAAATCCAAATTAAAAAACAATAAAAATCAAATCAAATATCTAAATAATACTATTTAAAATTTTAAAATCAAAACTAAACCAAATTTAATAAATTTTTTAATATTATAAATTGATAAAATAAAAACGTATTCAAAAATATAAAATTAAAAAAAAACCGTGCTAAAAATAGAATGGACTTTGCATTTTACTTATATGAAGCCCAATCAATATTAGCCCAAAAATATTAATATTAGTTCTACAATAAAAGAAAGAAATTTGTGTTATGCTTTTAGTAAGATTTTTATGATTAAAATATAACATTCAAAGTTTTAAATATAAAACCAGATATAAAACTCAATTTAAATTAAGGTAGTTTGAAAGTAATCGAAATGAAAAAACAAAAAAACTAAATTAATTCATAAGCAAAAACAATTTTAAAACTTAAATCAAATATATACACAATAATATTTAAAAATTTAAAATCTACACAAAATAATTGAATTTTTAAAATGTATAAAATAAAGTTTATGTTTATAATATAAAACATCCAGATTTAGTGCTGATCCGACACTAGTTATTTTATAATTTGTGAAGAAGTAACCATGGAAACTATAATTTTTCTTTCAGAAAAGATTGCACATTTGGTTCAAGTAAAAAAAAAAAGTATGCACACGTAAAAGTAATGAGAGTATCACATTTTAATTAATACTAGATTTTGATCCGCGCTAAAAAGCGCGGATTTATGTTTTTTTAAATATTTTTTATTTTTATTTTATATTTTCGTAACATAAATTTAATAACTATTTAATCCAATATATATTAAGTTAAAAATATGATGATATGTTGTTAAATGTGAGTTTTTTTCTTCTTGATATTGTTTTATTATATTTTTAGTATTCATGGCTCATTGTTAATTCTAGTAGATACTTAGCTAACATTATTGTTGTAAAAACGTTTGTGTATTTTATTTGATAATTTTTTTTAAAGTTAATTTTAGCTTAGTTCAACACATTATTTCATTGCCAAAACCTAAAAAGTTGCTAAAATCAATTGGTAATTAAAATCAGTTAACTTTTTTAACCCGTCTTAAATTATATTTTTAACCCGTCTTAAGTTATATTTGATTTGATAAATTTTTATTTAAGTTAATTCTAACTTATTTCAACCCATTATTTCATTTCTAAAAGTTGCTAAAATCAATAATCTTTGTATAGAATATAATTTTAGTAATATATGATGTTATATTTGATATGCTAGGTTTTCGATTTAATTATATATATGTAATAATTTGTTTCAAATAGTATGGTTTAACATGTGAATATGAATTTATTTTTAACCCGTCTTCTAGTAGTCAAATCTTTGTTTTTAATAGTATGGATAATTTAAATCATTTAATTTATATTTAAGTTAATTCTAACTTAGTTCTTAGCTAACCTTATTGTTATTTTTAGTAGATACTTAGCTCACATTATTGCTGTAAAAAAAGTGTGTGTATTTTATTTGAAATTTTTTATTTAAGTTAATTTTAACTTAGTTCTGTCCATTATTTCATTGTTAAAAGCCTAAAAGTAGCTAAAATCAATTGATAATTGAAATCAGTTAACTTTTTAACCTGTCGTAAGTTATATTTTTAACCCGTCTTAAGTTATATTTTATTATATCAATTTTTATTTAAGTTAATTCTAACTTATTTCAACCCATTATTTCATTGCTAAAAAGTTGCTAAAATCAACAATCTTTGTAGAGAATGTAATTTTAGTAATATAAGATGTTATATTTGATCTGCTAAGTTTTTGATTTAATTATATATATGTAATAATTTGTTTCAAGTAGTATGATTTTAACATGTGAATATGAATTTATTTTTAACCGTCTTCTAGTAGCCAAACTTTGTTTTTAATAATATGAATAACTGAAATCGGTTAATTTTGTATTTAAGTTTATTCTAACTTAATTCAACCCAATATTTCATTACTAAAAAGTTTTTAAAATCAATATCTTTGTATAGAATGCAACTTTAGCAATATAAGTTGTTACATTCGATATGCTATATATTAATTGTTTGTTTTAAATAGTATAATTTTAACACGTGAATATGAAGTTATAAAAATTAATATTTTATAAAATTTAGAATATATCAATTAAAATCGGTTAATTCATCTTTCTAAATTATCGTCCAATGAACATAAATATTTAACAATATTTTTATAATAAAAACAAATTAATCTATATTTAAACCATTTTTATAGTAATCTAAGTATTTTAAAAATTGATAAAACAATTATTTAAAATTATCATTGTAAAAACACCAACTGTAGTTAAACTCATCATAGCTTAGTATAAATCAGAGTTCGATAAACATGATCTAGCTTAATAAGGATGACACAGTTCTTGCCTTATGCCAGATCGAAATATAGTGACAAAGGGATTATAGGTATAGATGATTCCAGTACAAGTGGGAGATTGTTGGGAATGTCCTGAAATCAATTGTACTTACTCTGAGTGAAAGTTGTATTGTCGAGATGAGACAGTCATATGATACTGGGTAATCATAATGCTTTGCTAGAAGCCACTTATGATCAATGAGTTTAGAACTCATTGCTAGTATTATATGATCCTACAGGGTCACACACCTAAGCAAACTGGATGTCTTATGTGGGGTTGATCATTAGTGTAATGATCTAGTGAATGTATATTTGATATACATTCAATAACGAGTTTCTGAGGTAGTGTCGATCGACACAACATGTGTATCGATCGACACAGATCGCGGACCAAAATAACGATTTTGGTTTATGACTTAATTAACTACGGTTTGATCCTTGGTTAATTAGGTCGTGGTAAAAGTCCATATATATATGATATATGCTCGACTTTTACAGCAACCAGACAAGCCGGGAGTAGGGACTTACGATGCGGCGTGGTTTGCGATTTTTGGAAACCGGTTTCGGTCCAACCGGCAAAGGCGAATCCAAATTACGCCATGGGTGGAGCGACTGCTCGGACCGCCGGTGTTTGGAGCTGATGCTCCATCGTCTACTTCCTATCCCAAGTTCTCAGATTTCTTCTTGCTTATTTGTCTATAGTAGTGGTAGCTGATTCCGATTTCTATTAACGGCGGACTTTTATCCGGTCGCCGGCGATGTATACTCAGTCTCGATACCCGATATCTATCGGAGTGTAATGGTCTTTTAACTATTATAAATATATTATAATTAAAAAAGAAAGAATTGATGGCTATTTGGCTGTTATGGAGTTTAGTTAACGATTTTGATGATATGATGGGTCAATGGTTAATTGTCAACTAAGCACATTGATGCCAGCCAGAAGTGACTTGTGTTCCCTAATAATCAATTTTCCTATATGTCCAATTTTAAAATGTTTTTTTTCTGTATTTTAAAACACTTCACTAATACTTTACTCCAACATTCAACCCGGCCATTACGACGTACTGTTTGGTCGTCACTTAACTAATGTTGGGTTAAAATTAGATTTAAAATATTAATACATGACTAGCTTTTCTGAGTTTTCTCGTGCAGTGGAAGCAGAAACAGATAGGCATTTTGATGCTTTGAAATTTAATTATTTTAGTTAATTTCGGAATGTCTAATTAATATTAATGCTTGGCTATAATACACTCGTAATCTCTGTGTTTTAAATTTTTTTAAAAAAAAAATCTCTGTTTTTAATTAATACCAACAAAATCATTCGGTATCTATTATAAATATGCTTTGTGTCGTGCATACGTGTGCTTAATTAGTTTATTGATTTATTTGTGAGTTAGCGTAGTTCTCTTTTTCATTTGAGTTAGGATAAATAATTATTCGGATTAATTGCACCCAGTATACCTTTTTTGAAAAGTAATAGCAAAGTTGTATCTTTCAAAATCCAATTGCATTTTTGTATCTTTTTTTGTCTCTTAGCGCCGGTTAAAAACTATTCTAACCTTACATTTTGTCTTTTTGTGACAGATAGTTAATTACATAAACTATCTACAAATCTATCTACTATCCATCCGAATTCCATTTTCTTTTTAATTCTTTTCTTTTCTCTTACACTCTCTTTCTTATTTTATGTATTATTTTTTACCCCAAGTTTTTTTAATTGTAGATAGGATGAATTGGGTGAGATTTTCGGACTTATAGATCGTCAGAATGGTATTAGAACGGGACGATCTATCGGAATTAAAAAAAAAATAAAAATTCGGACTTAATATGAAAGTTGCGAATGGATAGTTTAGGTATATGTCCACAACATCCATCCACGTGTATACTTATGATGGACAAGATGCTTAACATGATGATTTAACATATGATGTTGGACGATCACATGAATGATGAATCCAAAAATATGTTTACCATGGGTAAACGTTTAACATATGATTATTCGTGGACAAGATACTCAACAAGATGAGTTTAACATGAATGATGATGGACAAAATGCTTAACAAGATGATTTAACATATGATTATTTGTGGACACAAAAGTATGTTGGACGATCACATCTCATGCTTAACAAGATGGTTTAACATATGATGGACACAAAGTGCGGATCTAATGGACAAAAGTTGGTTAAGAGTTCACATGATTGTGAATTTGTGGATATAGAGTAGGTGTAGACCACTATCCATTAACAAGATGCTTACCATGTGTAAACGTTTTATGATGGACAATAGGTGATCAAGAGTTGTTGGACGATCACAATAGGTGGTCAAATGCTTAACAAGATGGTTTATGATGGACAATGGGCGGTCTTGCATGTGATATAATCATTGTAGTATCCACATCACAAAAGTACGTTGAGTCGATTATTCGTGGACACTAACACGATTATATCACATGTTAAACATTTATGATGGACAATATGGTTTAACATATGATGGACAAGATTCTAAACAAGATGCTTACCATGGAAAACGCTTATGATCGGCAATAGGTAACAAGATGCTTACCATGGATAAACGTTTATGATGGACAATAGGTGATCAAGAGTTGTTGGACGATCATATCTCATGCTTAACAAGATAGTTTAACATATGATGGACAAGATGCTTAACAAGATGATTACCATGAGAAACGCTTATGATGGACAATTGTTAACATGATGCTTACCATAGGTAAACGTTTTATGATGGACAATAGGTGGTCAAATGCTTAACAAGATGGTTTATGATGGACAATAGGTAGCCTTGCATGTGATATGATCATTGTATTATCCACATGGATAGATATTATGGACAGCTAGCCTCAACTATCCATTCGCAACTTTCGTATTAAATCCGATTTTTTTTTTTGAATATCGATAGATCGACATGTTCTAACTCCATTCCGGCGGTCTTTACGTCCGGAAACCACACCCAATTCATCATATCCACCATTAAAAAAATGTGGGGTGAAATAAAAAGAAAAGTAAGAAAGAGAATGAAGAGGAGGAAATAAAAGAAAAAGAATAATAAAAAGAATCAGATCTATCCACTGTCGCTCATTTTCATTCATTTTCTCTATTTGTGAAGGACAAAATGGTCTTTTTACTGGTAGGGTCTACAAAAAAATATACAAAATTGCACAAAGATTTGGAAAGATACAAGATTGCAATAAAAAAAAGACAAAAAGATATAGTCAGTGCAATTCACCCATAATTATTCGGCAACTTTTTTAAAAAATCAATATTTGCTGATATCTTTTATCCATATGATAAATTACTGTCCGTTATTTTCCCTCTTTTTCCGTTATTGTTGAAAAAGTCAAGATTCTTTATTGTTCGAAACATAAAAAAAAGTTACAAACTTACAATTATTAACTTCAAATTTATCCGATGTTTTATACAAATTATAGAAATAAGAAGATTGAGATCACTTCAGTTTCCAACTCATATATCTAGTTAGATCACGTGTCTGCGACAATGCTAGGAACGAGGAAGATGGCCAAAACTCTTAACTTGGGAGCAATTAAACATGATTTCGTATAAGCTAAAGTGTAAATACTATTATGGCCTTTTGATGTATATCTATGGAACAAGCAAAAGCTGTCCAAGCAATATGTAGGAGGACACCAACCGGCAAATTGTGGACTGCACTGCATTATTTAAGAAGATAGATTTGATATTTGTTACTACGTTTTCCGGTAGAAGATGAATTTCTAATATGATCAAATTCAAATATGTGTAATGTAACTTCGATTAACGGGAGTGGGAGGAGGAAAGTTGAACAACGACTAGTTTACCATTTTGCGAAAAAATGTTTTTAAATTTACTTTAATAATCTATACGATTTGATGGCAATGTTCGAAAATCGGGTGATTAATTAAGAATTATGCGGAGCGAAATTTTAGAGCATATATCTAGTTTTATGTATATATATTAGATTTATTAAAGGTAGACACAATAAAACTGTTTAACAACGGTTTGTGGCGTTTATTTTTGTTGTTATACCTTCAAGCTCTTTAAGATAATAACAATGATGCAAGTTGGTTTAGTGGATCTAAGGCTCATAAATAGGCACAGCTCTTGGGTTTGAGCCTTAGAGGAGCCATATTTTGTTTTTTTTTTTCCGCTGAAGTTTAATGAAGGGTAGAAAAATAAATTTCTTATCATCCCCTACCTTTAGAAAAGTATGCTAACCCTAAAACATGACTCTTCCATGTTTATGCTCACATTTTTCATCGTTTTTGCATGATTTTTATGTCATTTGTGCTTATTTTTTTTGTAGATCTACAATTTTAGGATTAATTTTTACCAGAAATCTCATGAAAATACGATTTTCTAATGATTCCCGATTTAGTGACCGACTTGGTTCGAATCGCGGCGGCTCCGGGCCGCCGAGCGCCTCGCCGGCAACTAAGCGGCCGCGGAGACCACGTTTTCGAACATTGTTTGATGGTGAACATTGTTGTTTTTGTATTTATATGTTTGTTTATTTTTGTGTTTTCAAGGAGTGGGATTCCTTTTTTATTTTGTCGGATTAAATCGTTGTTTTGTTTTTAAGATTCATTGGAAAAAAGCTTGGACTTGACGTTACCATGCAACTTCCCATTATAACTTTAGGATCAACGTTTCCAATCATCAATGATGTAAGGTTGTCTAGGCCCATATCTTTCCCTTTCTAATCCATCAAGATCTTCTTTTTTATTGGTTATATAAGAAATATCAGTTATTAGTTCTGATCATATAAAATTAGGATAATAACGTAGATGAAAACAAAAGATTTAGATTTTTAATTGTATGTAGAAAGAGACTTTAAAATTGCTGAATAGATTGCGGTTCTTGTCAGGCAAGTTAAATGGAATCCTCCTCAAGCTTTTTAGGTGAAATGTAACATTGGCATGGAAGGATGTAAATCGAAATTGCTCACGGGAGAGAGTTGAGTGGTGCAGAATGACAGAGGAGTCGTTTTACTGCATAATAGACATGCCTTTATGAGTGTTAAGTCTTGAAGAGAAAGTGAGTTGCAAGTTTTTTGAGTGGGAAACTGATAGCATGCGAAGTCACATATTGCACCGTGTTATATATTTATGCTCCTTGCTTCGATTTGTTAAGGCGATTAACATGCCTTTTACTTGACCATCCTTACTGTTTGAATGGTCAGTTTTATTAAAACTGTTAGGGAATTTTTTGGAATGGCAATATGGTATAGAGGTATCATCATCAAACACAAGGTTGAGATTGATCCAATCTTATGTTGCTGCTAGTTTCCCTTTGTGGTTAGAAGCGGTTTTTGTGGATGAAAGAGTATTGTCCTCTGTTTGAATTTTTCTTTCAATTTTAGCTTTTTGATCTTCCTGTGGCAAAGGGCTTGAGAATTTTGTAAGTATGGGATATGTGTTTGCGCTTTTAGATGGGTGATATATCATGCATGTATAATCACATCCGGATGATTTTTTCTTCACTAAAAGTTTCCATTTATCCTAAAATAAACCGAAAAGATACACAATGTTTGGAAACAAAGCCGGCGAGTTACATGAAATCCTGAAGTACAAAATCTAGCGGATAAAACATATCCCTTCAGATTGACACCAATGGAATTGACACCCATTCGGCCATCCATTGATGCCCAATCGCTAGGGGCGGTTGATGGCCTATTTGGCCCTATAAATACACCATCAAGGAGTCCTTTGCGCACACATTACACCCAGGGAAGAATCCCATAAAAATCTCTAAGGCAAAGGCCAATAAAAAGAGATCTTTAAGCCACATTTTTTCTTTCAAAAAAAAAAAAAATAAAATAAAAAGAGATCGGCCGGCGTGAAGGAAGTCACCGGCGATCAAGGGCTAGAAGAGGCGGTTTAGTTGGAAGGTTTGAGGCGGGCACAAGGAAGGAGAATGGGTTCCAACACGGCTAAGGACCACAACAAATCCGCAACCACCTCTAAGGATAGATCCGAGACCTTTCTCTATCGCGGCCGCGGCTAAGCCGTTAGGCTGGTGGTTCATTTGAGTATAGGCCGGATGGAACTTCTTCTATCCTCTACATTTATGATGACCGGATGATAGGAAACTATCATAAGGTGATCGGCTTAGTCCGAGGGTAACGGTATGACCGGCCAAAGGCCATGGTCATGACCGAGTGCACGGAACGGGTCGGCTACGATCGTACGCACGAATGGGTGCGAACGGACTTGGATGTGTGTCCATAAGCGATTGTGGTTGAATGTCCTAAGTGTTACCCGGTTGATCATAAACTGTCTGTGGTTCAATCGTACTTGAACGCGGGTTGATGGAAACCAGACGCGGACGAACAGAACTGCCCTCGGGTTGTACACAAACGACCGTGGGTCATTCGTGTTCGTACGCGGGTCACATGCAGACAACCGCATGTCATACGTTACTGAACGCGGGTCGTACGCCAAACATCCGCGGGTCATACCCGGCTGTCCGTGAATGGACACGACTGTTTGTGAACGGTCACGACCGTTCATAAGCGTGACCCGACCACGGTTAAACCATGAGTGCTAGGAAAACCCTAATAACACTTAGACCGGATTAGATGGAATTTATAACGGACTTATGGTTTTGCGTGTGCATTGGGTTATGGGACATGTAGAACCTGATGTTTATATAAGTTGTTGGAATCATTTATACATGAAATGAATTGCTTATTTATTTATATGATTTCAGGACATGAGGATGATTATGGAGATGATCAAGCCTAGGCGTGGATAACTACCAAGAACGAGTGGTGTATAAGATTGATAGATTCAATATGACTGATACTTTATTATAGCATAATGCCATTGAACTACATTGTATTGGTACATTTGGTTTGATTAATAAAAGAATCTATTTATCTTATGTTTTGCTCATTGCCTTAGACTAAGAATGGAATGTATGAAATGATTAAATGCTTGATAGAATGGTTAAGTATGGAATAATAGAACCTGAGGTTCACAAATGAACCTCAAGGTAGAACGGCTAAGTAGTGAATATCCGTCCATGCCCTAAGACCGGATAGGACTTGTCAAAAATACGAGGAGGCTTTCCACAAGCTGAAAGAGTACCTCACAACCCCGTCGATACTAGCAAAACCAAAATAGGGAGAGACGCTCTACTAGTCCTGTCAATTTGAGTCATTACCCGCGGGTCCCGCGGGTTTTTACCCGCCGTGGGGCGGATGCAAGTCGGAATTTTTTTCTTTTCAAATTTGCGGGGCGGGTGCGGATCAGAGAAGTTTTTGGCGGGGCAGATGCGGATCGGAATATTTAGAACCGCGGGTTTGCGGGTATCTGTAATTTTTTTTAAAATAAATATTTTATTATTAATTTAAGAATTTTATGAGTAAATAGAAAAATAAAATAAAATAAATACTTTTTCAAAAAAAAGTTTTTTAAATAAAAATTGTTATTTTACGTTTTTAATATTAAATTTTATGAATAAATATTATTTTAACTAAATTATTTATAATTTAAAATTGTAACTAATATTTAAATATTTGCGGGTTACCCGCGGATACCCGCAAATTTAAGCAGGGCGGATGCGGGTCGACTGTTTTTGCTTTGCGGGTTTGGCGGGGCGGGTTGATGCGGATCAAAAATTAGTTTAATCCGCTGCGGGGCGGGTCGCGGGTTTGACCAGCTTGACAGGGCTACGCTCTACCTTTACATGGTGTTGGTACTGGATTTCCCTCTAGGAAATCCGGCCATAAACCATCAAACTAAAGGCCCAAAATCGTAGTCTCAGTTCGTGACTCGGCGAGCAAGCCCGACTAAGGCTTCATGGCCCATTCAACTATGAGACAACAGGGGCCCAAATGGCCGAGATGTATGATTATCGAGCTCGAGCTCGATGGAAGAAGATGTCGAGAGAGAACATGACCAGGTCGTCGTCAATTAGAACAACCTCCGCGAATACATGAGATCATTGTTAACCGAAGACCGAAAGATCGGAACAAGAAGATCGAGGGCACGAGGCTATTTAAGAAGAAGAAGAGATTGATTCAAGCCATTCCAACCCTAATCAAGAATACTTCGACTAGAATAGCTCAAAATCTCTCTTTGTATTTATCTTTCGATTGTGTTAGTTCGATCTCGACATTCAATCTTAATATACATCTTTGATTCATAGGAAATCTATATCATTTCATATACAAAAGTCCAAATCCACGATTACAAATCCTTGGTGTGAATCTTCGATCTCACACATAGCAGTGTCAAGCGAGGTTGTGAGCGGGATCCTGGTTAAAGAGGACCAAGGTGGTCAAAGGCCAATTTTCTATGTCAGTAGGACCTTGGATGGAGCGGAGACTCGATACTCAACTATAAAAAATTGTCTTTAGTGGTCGTGACATCGGTAAGAAAGCTCATGCCTTACTTCCAATCACACCCGATCACCGCCTAACAATCATGCCCTCAACGGTTAATCTTGCAAAATCCAACACAGTCCGACAGATTAGCTGAATCGGTAGTCGAGCTAAGTGAATACGACATCGAATTTAAGGGTCGAACCAGCGTAAAGAGAAAGTCCTGGCAGACTTCATTGTCGAGCTCCCACCCGAACTAGCGCAAGAAGATCCACCAGAAGCAAAAAGAGTGGATCCTACATGTAGATGGGTCGTCATCGAAATCCAGCTCTGGAATCGGAATTCAGCTCGAATCGCTAGCACGAGAAATACTTGAACAATTGTTCAGGCTAGGTTTTCCAGCCTCAATCAACGAAGCCGAATACGAGGTCTTAATTGCCGGATAACGGCTAGCTAAAGCTATCAGAGCAAAGTATATCATGGCCTATTACGATTCACAGCCGGTTGTGAACCAATTCAATAGGAAGTACAATACATTAACATATAGAGTAAAAAAGAGAGAAAGTGAAATGCCATTGTCCACAAAAATTTAGAGTGATAGACTCAAAAGCAAGTAATGGAGTTAATGGGAAAAAATTGTTTCTGTTTGCTATTTTTTGGCAATTATATACCAAAAGTGTTATACTATGTAATTTCGGTTTGATTGCACTCACTATATCTTTGTGAACTTTTCATTGCAAATTAGTATCTTTCCAATTGATTTTGCATTTATGTATCTTTTTTTGTAGGACCCACCGTCAAAAAGACCATTTTATCCTCACCCTTTCTTTTTCATCTATTTTTTCTTTTCCTTCCACCGAAAATCAATATATTTCTTTTCTTTATTATTTTCTTTTTTTCTTTTCTTTTTCTTTCCCTTCTCTTTCCTACTTTTACATTTATTTCACCCCATTTTTTTTGAACGGTGGATATCATCCAATGGGTGAGGTTTCCGGTCATATAAACCGCCGGAATGGAGTTAGAAACGGTCGATCTACCGGAATTCAAAAAAAAAAAAAACGGACTTAATACGGAGATTGCAAATGGATAGTTGAGTCTCTATCCATGTGGATACTACTAAAATTGCGAATGAATATCCATCCATGAGGATACTACAATGGTCATATACATGCAATGTGCTTAATATGGGTAGGAAGTATCCAATGAAAATGTAGTTTTTGAATGGATAGTGGTCTACACATACTCTATGTCCACAAATTCACAATCATGTGGACTTTTAACCAACTTTTGTCCATTAGACCCATACTTTGTGTCCACGGATCGCAATAATGATAACTTTTGACCACCGATTGTGATCGTCCAACATGCTTTTGTGTCCATGATAAGAATCTTGTTAAGCATTTTGTCCATCATATGTTAAACCATCTTGTTAAGCATGAGATGTGATAAGGTTCCAAATTCTTGTTAAGCATCTTGTCCACGAATAATCATATGTTAAACATTTACCCATGGTAAACATATTTTTGGATTCATCATTCATGTGATCGTCTAACATCATATGTTAAATCATCTTGTTAAGCATCTTGTTCATCATAAGTATCCACGTGGATGGATGAACTATCCATTCACAATATTTTTTTTAAGTCCAATTTTTTTTTTTTTTGGATTTCCGATAGATCGATCGATTCTCTCTCCATTTCGATGATCTATAAGTCCGAAAACCTCACTCAATTCACCCTATCCACAGTCAAAAAAACGTGGGGTAAAAATTAATGCATAAAGTAAGAAAGAGAGTGTAAGAGAAAAGAAAAGAATTAAAAAAAAAATAAAAAATCGGATGGATAGAAGATGAACTGTGGATGGCTTTGTATAATTAACTATATATAACTAGAAGACAAAAACAAGGTTAAATGGTCATTAACCACCATTAAAAAACAAAAAAAGATACAAAAAAACAATTGGATTTTGAAAGATATAACTTTGCTATTACTTTTTGAAAAAGATACATTAGGGGTAATTAATTCATGTAATTTCCCTTATCTCTTTGGGTTAAGGTCCTCAACGATAAAAACATCAAAAGATGTTAAAGTCCCTTTTCAAATTCCTAGCACTCGAGTCTCGTACCTGTGCCCTTCCGGTCACATGGTTCAACCAACAGAACTACCGGCTCCGGGTATTAAACATTTTCCTTAGTTTTTAATTAAATTTTTGTCACAAAATGTGCAAACGGATAGTTCTTCCATTTCTTTTGTGTTCGACGTTTATTTTAAGGATTAGCAAAAGAAGAAAAAAAGAAAGACTTCAAACGCCTAAATTGTAGATAGATTAATAGAAAAGAAAGATTACATTCGTTATAAAAACAAACGCTATAGTACGCAAACACACGACATATGTTTAAGAAAAACAATCTTCAAAATCCCAAAACAGTATTTGACATTTTCATTCACGGTCGACCAAAATTAAGACAAAAGGAATTTTTTAAGAAAAGAGGACCAAATAGAGTAGAGAGGGTAGACAGAGAGAAGATAAAGACAAATGGTGTAAGGGAGTTTGTCCTTCTCAGTGAATGAATTTTTGTAACCACCACACGATTTAGTGTGATTACTAAGAAGAAAAAAGCTCGTCAGAAAGCACACAGATACTGGATCTGTCATTGTCTGATCGTCTCTGAATGTTTCCATGAAGAAATTTGGCGCAACCATAATAAGAAGAAGCGTTGCACCCGGAACTTCTAGCGACTCTGTGATAATCGAAGTCGTCACAAGATCCGAACGCGCGCCTTGCTAGAGAGTTGACGTGTTCGGTCCGAAGGAACTAAGTTGTTCTTGAGAGAGAACCGACTAGATTCAGAGACTAGCAGGAGTTAAAAATGTGCTCGGGATGAACGAGAAGAGAATCGTGTTCGGGTTCGTTCAAAGAGAATGATGTGCTCGGAACGAGCGTGTCTTTATATTCAGATATCCGAGCAGGTCGAGAGACGTGCTCGGTTTACAATTCGGGAAATGGATTCTAGAGAGAGAAAGTAGTAAGAAGTGCACAAATCCCAAAAAGTTACATTAATGTACAGTGACGACTCCTATTTATAGTAAAATGCGGTCGTACTTTCTACAGGCCGTTGACTGCTCGTCGGGCTCGTGCGGATTGGGCCGTACTTGATGACGAGATGGGCTGAGCCGTACATTCCTTGGACGTTTGTGCGGCCGAGCCGGCTCGTTGTCGTTTTGTTCAGGTCGAGCCGAGCCGAGCCGATGCAAACGAGCTTGGTCTGGCATATTCGTTCTGGCCTTTTATCGCTTGTTGGGCCGTAGGATTTCTTGTTGGGCCGACCTTGAGCTGAAGAATAGGTATTGGGCCTTCTAAATGGGTGGGGTGCTAAACCCATATATGACAGTAAGCCCCCCCCAGTTCGTCGATCTTCGTGGTATCGAGGTCGGCGGATTTGATCAGTGCTTAGTTGGGCCAATATTTATTCGGAATCGGCCCGGTCCGTTAATTGAGTCCGCGTGCCTTTTTTCTTCTTCTTCGGGGGGTGCGAGAAATTTCTTGGGAACTGGCGGGACATCGAAGAGTCGGCTTGTTGCAATGATGGCGCCTATAATCGTGGGAAGCCGAAGGGTTGCGTAGGGGTCATCATTGCGCTTGTCTCGAGATTTCCCCGCTCGCTTATATATATCTTGCTCCGCTCTTCTCCAATTTCATTTCTCTCCTTTCGCAGGTATTTCGCTCTCCCTTCTCTCTAGATTTTTCTCTCTCTAGGTTTGTTGCTTTGTTGTATTGTAAGTTATGAGAATCGATTCTAGTTCAGCGTCTTCCTCGGGTCGGGACTTGTATTCGGTTAGATTGTCCGAAGGTGATTCCGTTCAGTCCAGTTCGTCGGTAGGTCAGCTAGTCTCCTCGCCTGGCTCGGGACGAACGGAGGTCATTTCCCAGAATCCTGACGATAACCGAGCTCAGGATCCGTCGGCCTCGGGCAGTGTACAGAGTTTCCGTGTGCCTTATCTGATTGATTCCGAAGACGACGGTGCTCGGCCCTGGATCCCGTTGGACCAGAACTTGGGCTCTCTTCCCGTGAAGGCAGAAGTGGTGGCTACGGTTGATCAGGCTCGGTGTGACAGGATGGTGGTGGAACCGAGGAGGCCGAGTAAGGCTCGGAAGACGGGGCGAAAGGCCGCGGATGGTTTAGAGAAGAAGACGCGTCCGGTTCGTGAAGTTCTTCCAACGAAATGCTCGGAAGATGACTTGGCATGGCTGAGGGATAACTGTGATCCTGGGGGTATTGACCGGCTCGAGCTTCGCAAACCTGAGTCGCACGAGAGGCCCTGGGATTGTCCCGAGGGGTGGATATGCTTGTACGATTTTTGGTTCAGGGGTATCCACCTTCGATTCCCTTTACCGAGGTTACTGGTGGCTTACTGCGAAGAGAGAAGGATTGCTATGTCCCAGCTGTGCCCGGCCGCTGTCCAAAACTTGGTTGGATCCATGATTCTGGCCTCCGAGTGTGGAGTGGAGATGACTCTTCGGTTTTTTGAAGAGATAACGACAATTTCCACAAACCCTACTACCGTCGGGACCCGGTATGTCTGTATGCGTACTCGTTATGGGGAGAAGGTCGTCATCGGGAAACCGTCTAAAATCGACGACTGGCAGGATCGCTACTTTTACGTTCGGGTCAATTCCGCCTCGGTTCCCGATCCTGAGAGGCCGTATAGGACGCTCTGGAATCATCTTCATGGTAATCTCTGCTTCCTGCTCGTTCCTCTAAATAGACTAACTCATCCTCGTTCTCTTTTCTTGCAGATCGTCATTCTATCGATCTCCCAGTTCCAGACCAGTTTTTGTCGAAGCTGCATAGGCTCGTTGCTCGGAGTATCCAGAGGTGGCCAGACGTTCACGTTAGTCGGGTCAGGCGAGCCATAGAGTGTTCAGACGAAGGTATTCTTGTCGTTTTTCGTCTTTTCTATGCTTTGCTTTTTTTTTTTTACTTCTTTGATATGCATTGTATGTTCTGCAGGCTGTTATCTGCGTTCGGTTGAGTCTTTGATTGAGCATAACAGTAGACCTCTCGTTCCGATCGTGCCGAAGAAAAGTCGGAAGCGAGAGATGGGTCGTATGGATCTGGAAGTCGTAAACTACGTCGAGGAGAATCTCGTCGATCAGCAGGAAAATCCTGTTGCGGAGCCAGAAAATCCCTCCGAGCCGCAGGTAAATCCTGTTGCCTTGGACCCAAATCGACCATTTTCGCCATCTGTCGGGGAGGTCCCGCCCGGGATGGTTTTTGTAAACGAGTATCATCGGGATTTGTTTCGTCAGGTTTGCGAGGCGGTGGAGGCGGCCGAGGCTCAAAAGAAGAAAAGGAAAAAGAAGAAAAGGTCGCGGACCGAGGATGCGGCCGCGGTTGAACCGGGGACTCCCCTTGTCCCTGAAGATGGTCGAGGGACCGAAGAGAACGTTGACGTCTTCTCCTTGATCAGGAAGAAGAAGAAGAAGGCTGTTGATCCTGCGGGTCAAGCGCTCGAGCCTTCCGAGCGGTCGGCTCTGGTGGTTCTTCCGGGTGCTATGGGTACCCAAGTCGGGGACGTCGAGGGTCCAAATGTCGATGACGCGGCCCTTCTGGAGCGTTCGACCGATGACCCGAACGCTGGCCATGCTGAGGTTGATGGTCGAGAGGAAGACGGGGATGCTGATCCTCGGGAGGACCAGTCTATTCCGGATCTGGAGGAGATCGCCGGACTCACTTTCTTGGGTGGACCGGGTGAAGGGGCGTTCACGGACTACGGCTTCTCCGTTCGGTATGAAGGTGAGATGCCGATGGTTCGTGATGGTGGAGCTTGCGCGGACTTGTTCCGGATGCTGCGGGAAAGTCCTCCGCATCCGTTGCCTCCGGTTGAGCATACGCGCTTCCCTGATAGGAAGAAAGCGGCGGCCAAAGATATGGCTCGGGTAAGATTTACTTTTTCCTATGATTTTTATCTTGTTGATCGTCCTCTTTCTAATCTGTCTTTCATTTCAGGGCCTTGCTAACTATAACCTTCTGTTCGATGCGTACGAGCAGAGGGAGGTCGACCTTGAAAGGGCGATCAGCGGGTTGAAGCGGGACCTTACCAAGGCCGGTAAGGTCATTGCCGAGCTAGAGGGGTATCGTGAGGTGTCACTACACGCGGTGGCGCTTCGATCGACCCTTGAAGATGAGCAGAGGAAGGTATCTGCTTTGGAAGAGAAAGTCGCTGGACTTTCGACCGAGAACGATCAGCTAAATACTGAGAACGTTCAGTGCTTGGCTGACTGCTCAAACGTTCGGGCCGAAGCCGATGAACTGATTGCCCGGGTATCTGACTTAGAGGGCAGGCTTGAATCCGAGTGTGCTCGGCTGAGATCCTCTCGTACGCGGGAAGTCCAGAAAGAGAGGCAGCGGGTTTCTGAGAAAGCGCAGGCTCGGCTTTCCAAAATTAAGAAAGCTAACGAGGAGAAAGAGCTCGGGCGGAGGACCCAAATATTGATGAATCAGGCCGCTGCCGTTGCGTCTATGCTGGAGACGCTGGTCAAGGAGGGATTTGCTATTCCTCCTGATAGGATAGCCAAGGCCCATGCCGATGCTGCTCGTTTTAAGGAGGCACTCATCTCGATTGAGTTTACCGACCTGAAGGACGAAGATTTTACCATGACTCCACCGGGTAGTCCGGGTCGGGCCGCCGGAGGCTCTTCGGTGTCTGCTGCGGATCAGCAAGCTTCGGTCGAGAATGAGGATCGAGCTCCCGAGGCTGCTTCTTAAACTTTGTTGTTCTCCTTTTCCTTTTGTAATGTGTTATTGTAATCGGATTCTCGCCTTCGTGCGTTTTTAATGAACTTGTCTTCTTTCTCGTTCCCACTCTTTTATTTATGTTCAAGTCGAAATAAACGATGAAAGAAGGAAGTGCTCGGTTTAGGTTAGATAGTCGATTTTGGCGAGGAGCGAGCGCGATGCTCGGCTTATCCCGTAGGACCGACCGGGACAGTTATGCGAAACTGTGTTCGGCTTATTTTTTCTGTCAGTCGTCCTTGTGCGGGAACTGGGCCCGGCTTACTTGGTTGTGGGTTTCGAGACTATGCTCGTTGTACCACGGGTCGGGCGCGAGTAAGTGCTCGGCTTACCCCTAAGGTCTGATCGGGACAGTGTGCGAGAGCTATGCTCGGCTTATTTACTGTCGATTAGCCTTGTGCGGGACTTGGCCCGGCTTAAAAAGTGTATCGAACATCTGGCCAGGATGTCGATCTGTTCGGTGCGGTTGAGACAAAAATTTAAACTCAATAAAATTTTGTTATTGATATAGCTGAGCCTCGTGAGAGGTTGCCTACGTACCCCAAAAGGGGATCAAGCCGATCGTAGTTCACTTTACATATTACTCGAACTCGTGTATAGCGAGCTCGGTTTTGGAGCGAGAGATGCTCGTTTTTTTTTTTTTTTTTTTTTTTTTTTTTTTTTGAGCGCGATGCTCGGCTTTTCCGTGAGCAAGATATGCTCGGTTTTTTTTTTTTTTTTTTTTTTTGAGCGCGATGCTCGGCTTTTCCGTGAGCGAGAGATGCTCGGCCTAGTAGTAGTACCGTTTGAGTTTGTTTGCATTCCAAGAGCGTGGAATGGCTTCTCCCTTCATCGTTACGAGCTCGTAAACCCCGGGCTTTACTATCTTCGAAACAATGTACGGACCTTCCCAGTTCGCGCCGAGTTTCCCTGCTCGGTATTCCCGTGTGTTTTCGAACACTTTCCGGAGAACAAGGTCGCCTTCTATGAAGCGGCGTCCTTTGACCTTCTTGTTGTAGTGTCTCGTGATTTGCTGCTGATAGTTCTGGAGTCGTAGGAGCGCTCGGTCTCGTAGTTCCTCTGCTTGATCGAGGCAGTCGATGATCATGTTGTTGTTAAGGTCTTCGTGCTCGGGCGCGATACTCAGGCGTATTGTCGGGACACACATCTCGGCTGGGGACATTGCTTCCATTCCGTGAGAAAGTGAAAAAGGTGTCTGGCCGGTAGATGTTCTCGGGGTGGTCCGATGAGACCAGAGAACGCCATCGAGCTCGTCGGCCCAGAGGCCTTTCTTACTTTCCATTCGCTTTTTCAGACCGTCGATGATCGTTTTGTTTGTTGCCTCGGCCTGCCCATTGCCTTGTGGGTACCTCGGTGTTGATTTGCTTAGACGTATCTTCCACCTCGCACAGAATCCTTCGAACAGATTGGAGATAAACTGGGAACCATTGTCGGTTACGATCTCGTAAGGAACACCGTGACGGCAGATTATGTACTTCCAAACAAACTTCTGAACGTCGAGGTTTTTGATTTCCGAGTAGGATTCGGCTTCGACCCACTTGGTGAAGTAATCGGTCATTATGAGGATGAACTTCTTTTGGTGCGAAGCCGGGAGAGGTCCGACAATGTCCATCGCCCATCGCATGAATGGGTAGGGTGTGGCTGCGGTGGTGAGGAGCTCGGCTGGCTGGTGTATGCTTGGTGCGTGCCTTTGACATTTCTCACATCGGGCTACGTAGCTTTCGCAGTCGGCGATCATGGTCGGCCAGAAATGGCCGTGTCGCTTTATCTTTGCGGCTAATGCTCGGCCGCTCGTGTGATTCCCGCCAGCTCCTTCGTGTGTTTGCTCGGTGACCCATTGGATTTCTTGCCCGTTGATGCAGCGCAGAAGAGCCTTGGACGCACTCCAACGGAAGAGTTCATCCTTCATTATTACGTATTGCGCACAGCGGGCTTTCAGTCGGCGGGCTGCCCAACGATCCTCGGGGACCTTCCCCGTTAGTATATAGTCCTTGATCTCGTCTCTCCAGTCGATGGTAGTAGCATGTTCGGGATCGGTATCCTTAATTACCTCCTCGTTGCTTCTATGAGCATCGTCCAATCCTTCGTCTTCCTCGGTAATTAGAAGTACATCTTCGTTTGGTGCGATGCTTGGTCGAGCTATGCATTCGACTGGAATGATTCGACGAAGATCGGGGTCCGAAGTTGATGCTAGGGCGGCCAGTGCGTCGGCAGAGGAGTTGTCGCTTCTGGGGATCTTGGTTAGCGTGACCGACCCGATCTGTCTGGTGATTTCCTGGACGAGCTTTAAGTATGCATCCATGCGCTCGTTTTTTGCTTCGTATTCTCCGTTGAATTGGTTTACGACCAGCTGTGAATCGGCGAACGCATCTACATGCTTTGCTCCTACCACCTCGGCTAGTCGTAGTCCGGCGAGCAGTGCTTCGTATTCGGCTTTGTTGTTTGAAGCTGGAAATCCTAGGCGGAAGGATTGTTCGATTAGTTCGCCGGTCGGGGATGTCAATTTGACTCCTACGCCCGAACCGTTTCTTGATGAGGAACCGTCTACGAACAGGATCCATTTCTCCTTTGGAGGCAAAGCTTCGTTCGTAGTGAGTTCGGGTGGTAGTTCGATGAGGAAGTCAGCCAGGACTTGTGCCTTTGCGCTGGTTCGGGGTTTGTATTCGATGTCGTACTCGCTTAGCTCTACCGCCCATTTAGCAATTCTTCCTGACTGGCTCGGACTATGCAGGATTGTCCTGATTGGTTGGTTTGTGAGTACGACCACCGAATGTGACTGAAAATAAGGGCGGAGCTTCCGAGCTGAGACGACGACTGCTAAAGCGAGCTTTTCGAGTGTATTGTAGCGTGTTTCCGCGTCGTCGAAGATTTTGCTTGTGTAGAAAATGGGTCTTTGGTCACCTCGATCGTCGCGGACGAGCACACTGCTAACTGCCGAGGTTGACACGGAGATGTATAAGTACAACGTCTCTCCTTCCTCGGGTTTGGCCAGAATTGGTGGGGTGGAGAGGTAGGTCTTTAGCTGTTGAAACGCGTCCTCGCACTTAGCGTCCCACTCGAATTTCTTGTTCCCACGAAGAAGATTGTAGAAAGGGAGACACTTGTCCGTTGATCGAGAGATGAATCTATTCAAGGCTGCGACACGTCCGGTTAGTCGTTGGACTTCTCTGGTGTTCCTTAGAGATGGGAGCTCGGTGATCGCCGTTATTTTCTTCGGATTTGTTTCGATGCCCCTCTTTGTGACGATGTAACCAAGGAACTCTCCCGATGTGACCGCGAAAGTACATTTTGCTGGATTCAACTTCATTCCGTACTTGTTCAGGCTCGCGAAACATGTTGCGAGGTGACTGATGTGGTCGTCGGCTAAAGCAGATTTGACGAGCATATCGTCAATATAAACTTCCATTGTGTTGCCGAGCTGGTCGGCGAACATTCGGTTTACGAGGCGCTGGTAAGTTGCTCCTGCATTCTTGAGCCCGAAGGGCATAACCTTGTAACAATATGTCCCGCGGTCAGTGATGAAGGAAGTCTTTTCTCGGTCGTCTGGGTGCATCATAATCTGATTATACCCGGCGAAGGCGTCCATGAACGATAGTAGCTCGTGGCCGGTGGTCGCTTCTACGAGTCGATCAATGTGCGGAAGCGGGAAGCTATCCTTTGGGCACGCCTTGTTGAGGTCGGTGAAATCTACGCATACTCTCCATTTACCGTTCTTCTTTTTCACTACGACGGGATTTGCCAACCAGTCCGGATACTTCACCTCGGTGATCGAACCTGCCTTTGAAAGTCTTTCTACCTCTTCGTTGACAGCTTTGGCGCGTTCGGGGCCGAGCTTTCGTCTTTTCTGTTTGACTGGTTTAAAGATCGGATCGACGTGCAGTTCGTGACATGCGATGGTCGGGTCGACTCCAGTCATGTCAGTCGTCGTCCAGGCTAAGGTCGTGGCATTTTCCTTCAGGAATTCTATCAGCTTGTCTCGTAGGTCAGCTCGGAGGTCGGCTCCTATTCCGATGCAGCGTTCGGGATCGCGAATGTCGATGTTGATTTGTACTATTGCGTCCTTCTGCGGGCGATCGGGAGGTGGCAGCTCGATTCGAGGCTCTGCGACTAGGTATGCTTGTGATTTATGGCGCATTTTGTGCTCGATACGGAAGCATGTGCGGGATATCCTCTGATCTCCTCGTAGTGTATACACGCCGAATGGGGTTGGGAACTTGACACATTGATGAAATGTGGATGGGACCGCCCTCATTTCGTGAATCCAAGGCGTGCCGAGGATGACGTTGTAGATAGCTGGTCGGTCGACGACTACGAACTTGATCAGCTTGGTGATTCTGTCGACGTAGATTGGAAGTTTGATTGTTCCGATTGTGTTGATCGAGTCTCCCGAGAAGCCGGTTAGTGGTCTCGTCGATGGTTTGATACGGTAGTCGCTGAGCTCCATTCGTTGCAGTGTTTCTCTAAAAATTAGGTCGACCGAGCTGCCGGTATCGATCAGAATTTTTTCTACCTCGCAGTCGCCGATTCTCATGGCGACGACGAGTGGATCGTTATGCGGTCGATCCACTCCTTCGGCATCCTGTTCGGTGAAACTCACTTCCTCGCCGATTCTGAGCTCGTCGGTGGCGTTTCGTCGGTAAGGCTGGGCGGCCGTGGCCCTCCGTTCGTATTCTTTTATCGATCGAACTGAATCGTTGACCATAGGCAGTCCTCCCATAATCATGTTTATTCGTCTCCTCGGACGTGCTCCGTCTTCTTCTTCTTCGTCGCGGGCTCTTTTGTCCGCGGCTGCCGCTGCGTTGATTTGTTCGGTCTCCTCGTCGAAAGCAACCTGTTTCCTTCGCTCTTCCTGGACGATCCTGAAGCGCTCGGCCTCGTTCTTTGGTTGCGTGACCTGGTTGATTTGCTTCGGGTGAGGTTTGTTGCGATCCAGCACTAGTTTCTTCCCATCTTTTTGGTAATCGGCGAAGAGGAGGGCTTGAAGGTTTCTGCATTCCTCGGTGCTATGACCCGCTCGCTGATGATATTCGCAGAATAACTTGTTTTTATCGGCTCCTCGGATGAACTTGTTCCACGGCTTGCCTTGATTTTGACCTTGGTATCCTTGCCTGGGTCGTTCCTGCTGATGATTTTGAGAGCGGTCGGGATGATTTTGTCGTTGATCCTGATGGGGACGTTCCTCGTCCTGTCGGTGTTCTCGCGACTGATCGCTGACGTAGTACGACGATTTCCCTTTTCTTGCGGTTTCTTCCTCCTTGGATTTCTTGTAATCCTGATCGTAGTGCTGCCGAGGTTCGTATTGCTCGGTATTCTTTTCGGTTTTGTCTTTCGAAGTCGAACTCTTGGGCCCGAATTTCTTGGCTAGGGTTTCTTTTTCTTCCTCGAGTTCGACGAAGATCGATGCGCGGTGGAGGGCGTCCTCTAGTGAGCTTGGTCTATTTTTCTTCAGTTCTTCCCGGAAGCTTGATTCGTACCAGAGGCCGTTTCGGAGTGCGGGTAGACCCTCGCTGTCGGTGATCGTGATTTTGGCCAAAATGTTTTTGAAGCGGGTGACGTACGATCGGAGGCTTTCCCTTGGTCCTTGGGAGATAGCCCATAGGTCGGCGTTTGATACCTCCTCCTGAATATACATCGAGTAATGTTTGAGAAAGGCGTGCGTTAAGTCGCTGTATCCGTCGATCGAGTTCGGTTCCAAGCGGGAGAACCAATCCAGGGCCGAGCCGGTCAAATGCTCGACGAACAGTTGGCAGTAACCTGCGTCTCGTTCCCCGATACTGAACTTTGTCCTCCCCATTGCAATGCGGAAAGCCGTCAGAAACTGCCTTGGGTCGGATTTGCCGTCGTAGGTCGTCATCTTGATTTTGACCGCCGAAATAGGATGCTCGTACTGGATATCCATGAGGCGACGAGTGAACGGAGTGTTCTGAGTTTCCTCCAATACGCGGTCGATTTCGGGGGCCGAGCTGATCGCCTGATGGACGTTGGACGTCATATTTTTCAACATTAGTTTTATGTCTTCAATTTCGTTGTCTCTATGTGCGTCGGGCGCTGAGCTACTCGGGATATCCGTGTTGGGGGGTTGTTCGTCCTCGATCTGTTGCTGCGTTACCGTCCGGTTTCTCGGATTTTGGGGTGGCGTTTCTTCAAATAACGCTCGGTGGAGATGAGTTCGGGGAACGGATCCTTGTTGACTTGTCGTTCGTAGATCGTTGATTTGCCCTTGGCATACTGCGTGTGCCGTAGCGAGCTGATCGAAGCGAGCGTTGCTTCCCTGAGAGAGTTCGGCTATTTGAGTCATGAGAGTTTTGAGCAAGGTGGACATGTCCTGCTCGTTTGTCTGAGTTTCCGCGGCTTGTTGTGGTCGTTCGGTACTCAGAGGTTGCTGCTCGGCGCCGGCCGGCTGAATGATTGGATCTGCAACCTGAGAAACGTGCTGGGGTTGCCCTCTTGCTCGGGAGGCTGTTTCCGAGCTTGTGATGTCTTCGATGTGGACGTAATCCTTGTTCGATGGAGCTCCTGTCATCGCTGAATCTGTCCGTTAGTGAAGAAAAACTTAAATCCCCACAGACGGCGCCAATTGTGATAACCGAAGTCGTCACAAGATCCGAACGCGCGCCTTGCTAGAGAGTTGACGTGCTCGGTCCGAAGGAACTAAGTTGTTCTTGAGAGAGAACCGACTAGATTCAGAGACTAGCAGGAGTTAAAAATGTGCTCGGGATGAACGAGAAGAGAATCGTGTTCGGGTTCGTTCAAAGAGAATGATGTGCTCGGAACGAGCGCGTCTTTATATTCAGATTTCCGAGCAGGTCGAGAGACGTGCTCGGTTTACAATTCGGGAAATGGATTCTAGAGAGAGAAAGTAGTAAGAAGTGCACAAATCCCAAAAAGTTACATTAATGTACAGTGACGACTCCTATTTATAGTAAAATGCGGTCGTACTTTCTACAGGCCGTTGACTGCTCGTCGGGCTCGTGCGGATTGGGCCGTACTTGATGACGAGATGGGCTGAGCCGTACATTCCTTGGACGTTTGTGCGGCCGAGCCGGCTCGTTGTCGTTTTGTTCAGGTCGAGCCGAGCCGAGCCGATGCAAACGAGCTTGGTCTGGCATATTCGTTCTGGCCTTTTATCGCTTGTTGGGCCGTAGGATTTCTTGTTGGGCCGACCTTGAGCTGAAGAATAGGTATTGGGCCTTCTAAATGAGTGGGGTGCTAAACACATATATGACAGACTCTACAAGTTTTGTTTTCAATTTATAGTTAGCAAAGACAGAAAAAGACTAACCAACTCGCAATTGAACGATTATTTATACCCCAAAGTGTTCACTAACATTACGATACTAGATGTCAGACGATGATCAGGGGCTAAGTGCATGACAAATTGATTACCAATAAATTGGAAATGTTTTTGTTAAAGAATGAACACTATGGTATGGTTGGCAAACACACAAAAACACTTTAAACTAATTCTTCATAGAATGAATACTAAGTTAAAGCTGATCTTAAAGATTTAGTTTCTTCGTTGTGTACCAGGAAACTGGTTTGGGAGGAAAAGCTTGAGAACGACTGTGAGGAGAGCGATCCATTTCATAAATTCCATCCTGTGGATAGAATTCATATATCTAATCAGATCATCGTTAGATACTCGAGAACAACAACAAAAAGGCATTGATTGTTACCTCAAGAATTGGAAAACAACAAGAGGAAGGCTAACGAAGAGGTAAGGTGCTAATAGTGAAGTCAACATGTTGGTTGACTTCCATTTTGTTCCATCCAATATCATCAGAAGACTTTATCCAAAAAGATTAAAGTAATTGATTATGGAAAGAACAAAACATTTGAAACAAACGAAAGGCATACACACTTATATAAAAGTGTTTCAAGAAGAGATGACTAACATTGCAGTGAAAGACACAACCCATTTTAGTAACAACGTGAACATGGTTAGGAATCCGTAGCTGTGGATTAGCTTCTCTGCAGCGAGTTGGAACTCATTCATATACTCGAACTTTTCCATTTTTCAAAAAATAGAAAATACAATAGAAAAACAGAGCAACAGAGCAGAACTCGTAGTTTTAAAAAAGGAGAGACAGAACAAAAAGAATAAGTCTTCGGTCGTGGTCTGCTTCTTATCCAATATTTAAAGATGACCTTTGTGTTGTTTATATGATTTTGTCAATATCACGGACTCATGGATGGCTAATATTATTAGTTTTTTAGCCATCCATAATTGAAAATTTCAACGACTGTGATATTGTTGCTCCGCAAAGAATGCGAATCGAGTTCTTAAAAAGAATGCGAATCATGACATATTCTTCTTCTTGGAAGTATAATCAATCTTCGTCTAAGAAGCTTACTCTCGCCCACTGTGACCCTCTCTCTGTCAAGAAAAACCTTAGCTCCTGGACAGTAAGGGCTTTCTCGATGGCGGGTAGGCTAGCTCTTCTTTCATCAGTTATTGCTGACATCATTGCGTTTTGGTCAAGTGCGTTCTTCCTTTCGAAAAAGGTTTTGAGGAAAATAAACTCGCTTTGTAGTTTTTTCTATGGCACATTACAATTGGTATATCCTCAGGTGCACAAGTTTCTAGGGAAGAGCTGTCTATTCCGAAAAGAGAGGAGGTCTTGGTATCGTAGGATTAGTGAATTGTATGTTTATTATCACATAGGAGATCCCTTAAATAGAACTTATAAGCTAGGGTTTACAAGAGATATTATAAGAAGATAAATACAAATAATATCTCATATAAATATTCATGTATATCTATCTAATATGCTCTTTAAGATGGTGAACATTGGTTACACCAATCTTGACTCGTAGATTCAGGAATCTCGTCTTTGGTAATGGTTTTGTAAGTCCATATGCAAGCTAATCCATCGAACTAATATGTGATACTCGTAAGACTCCATTTTGAATGAGTTCTCGAACAAAATGATACTCGTAGCATTTGCGGTTTCCAAGTTTCTCTGGCATTTAGGTTCTGCGCGCTCTTATGCTGCCTCTGCTCTTCCTCCCAATCAGTCTCGGTATCAGTTGCTTCTCAATCAGGTCATTGATGTCGTAATAATCCCTCAACTTGCCGCAACTCTTGAGCTCAATCTTCAATCCAGCAAGGAACCGACGAATCAGCTCCCGCTCAGTCAGATACCGGCCTGCAAATATTCTTAGGCGGTTGAACTCCTCTCCATACTCTCGCTCTCCCCGCTTACTCTGGCGGAGGTTTTGGAACTCTCCTTCTATCCTATCCATGAACTCATGCGGAAATTACTTTCGGTTAAAAGATTCCCGGAACTCCGTCCACGTCAGCTGACGTCCTTGAGCGCTCTCCACTATACCTTTCCACCAAACAAGCGCATCATCCTTGAGTTAGAACCCTGTTATCTCAACACAAAACTCCACCGGGCACCTGACGGTATCAAAATTCCGCTCCAACTTCCTTCTCCGTTTATATGCATCAATGGCATTTATCCGCATCAATGGCATTTATCCCACCGGAAAAATGGTCCATTTGCATCTCCCTAAAATGCTTCAGCATACTCCAGTATGACATCCCATGCACCACTCCTGGCCCCTATGGTGGCGGTGGTGGTGGGTACTGGTGGAGGCTGAACAAATCCAAACCCCATAGGGACTAATCCAGCTCCTCCAACAACAAAGCCAGCTCCACCTAGGGCATTCCCAGCTCCTCCTACGTTTCCGGCTCCTCCTGCGGCTCAAGGCCCCACATTAGCCTTATCTGGCATAACTTCGGGAGATCCTGCTTCTCTGGCTCCTTCAGCTCCCATTGCAGCTCTCAATGCAGCTCCTATAGCAACTCCTACTGCAGCACCTCCTACTGCACCTCCTGCAACAACAACATGCGCCTCCTGAAGGGTTAACAATTCTTGCAGAAGAGCTGCATCCACGACTACCTGTTCAGCAGCTAACACTGCTCTTCCTGGGTGTTTCGCTGTTGGTTCTTGACTTCCATGCAAACTGGTAGCACTGCCTGTCGATGTCGCTGGAGACAGAGATCTGTCGTCACGACGGACTTGGGAAGTTCTTCACTTAGGCGGCATCCTATTGCAAAAGCAGACGAGTGAGTCAGATGGCAGTTGAATACATAACTCACTTCTGGCGAGTATATAAGGAGGAGATCGGAGTGGTGCTCCTAGAATCTACTTTTAGAAATCCCCATTTAGAAAAGAATTGAAAACATTTTGAAAACAACGATGAAATCCAAATATAAATACACTACCCTATCCTACCTAGCCAAGACGGAACCGGCTAGGTCTAACTCGGCTCTGATACCAAATTGTAACACTCGTCCCGTCGGATCAAGCAAACGACTCATCGGCTTCTCAATCCATAGTCCACAAACCCGTGAACCAAATCATAAACCACAATCCAACACTTAATAACCGAACAATTTACTTTATTAAAATAAAAACCCGAGTCTTGCTATAAAACCGAACCAACTGAAATAATCTTTAACGGAAAACGAAAACAACGCATAAATCTTATTCAATAAATGAAAAACGCCAAAGAAGACCCGCCTCCCAAAACGTAGCACCACCGTTCCTCTACCCCTACAACTCTTCGAGATTACCTGCAAAACAACAACGAATGAGGACTAAGTAATTGGTTCAACACCAATACCCATTGAGTGCAGGCTCTAGGAACCCACGATCTCACGAGTCCAAGGTTAATAACACATTGCACTCACGCCCGAAGGCTCACAAAACCTACACAACTATCACTCCACGAAACACCACCACACCGCCGCGCATGCCACATCTCACATCACTCCTTTGAGAAGGCGTGTCACACCTCCCCCGACGACTTTTAGAGCACATGCCTTTTCCGGTCTCAGACACGTGCCGCTGCACAGAAGTCTGGCACAGGCGCCTAGAACATCTAAACAGACAAGCCTTCAATCACAAGCAATGTTTTCGGTTTACGTGATAACCTAGATTCTAGGTTCGTTAAATCGTATCAACGAAAATCATCCGCTAGATCTAAACTACCTAGGAAGATGCTATTAACAATGGACTCATTTCCCGATATTGAGATAGATTGAGAAAAGATCACGACCGATCCTCACCTTAGTCTAGATCTGAGATTCAGAAAGTAAATCTGAAAGTCCCGACGGTAAATCTAAGATCCTGCACACAGATCTAGGGTTGTAGACGACATGTTTAGAGAGAGGAAGAACAGATCTAGGGTTTCGGGTTCAGATCTGAGCGAGAGAGAGAGAGATGGAGAGAGATGCAGTTCAAATCCACCACTTCTAACAGATCAGATCTGATCTAAAAGCATAGATCTGAAACAGATCTGGGTTTTAGAAGAAGGAAATGGAGTATATATGAGATCCGAGAATTCTAACCTCAAAACCGCGAAGAACGAAGGGCTATGCACTCAAAAGAATCAAGAAGACGGCGAATCGGGTTCGGGATCGAAAATGGCGGCAATCGGAAATTTTCGGCAACATTTCCATCGAGAGGCGGCGGCGCGGCAGCTCCGGGCACTGGTCCGGCGAGCCGACGGTGGTGGTTCGGCGGCGGTCTAGTAAGGCAGCTCCGGCGGTGGTCATGTGAGGCCGCTCCGGCGGAGGTGGCTAGCATTCGTCGGATTTCCTCCGGTCACGAATAGGGCATCGCTGTCTTGGACTTTGTGACAAATGAGAAGTTGTGCACCTCTTTTTATACGAATGGGAACTAGAGCTTTTCCTCTCAACGGGTTGGACCTTAGATTTTCAGCCCAATTTCTTATTTCCCTTCGGCCCCAAAAGTGGGCCATTGCATGTGTGCTCTTTTTCTGTTATAAGTAACAAGGTGAGGTTTTCCGATTGTTGAAAACTACTCAATTTGCAAAAAGTGGCGAGGTCCATGAATTTCATCTTCTTCAGTAAAATAACGGTGTCGGTTGTTACAGACGCTAAACGTTTACATGAAAAAATATAACATTATTGGAACGTAAAATTCTTTAAACGTTTACATGACAAGTAGTTTTTCATTAAACATTTTTGCAAAATGTACGAAAAGCTTCTTATAAATTCATATAAAAATTCATTTCACTATAAAACAAACGCTATATATATATTGCAAACAAACAATCAGTATTTTAAAATATGACAACACTTCATTAACGATCGACCAAATTGAGATTAAAAGTCTAGTTTTTGCCATTGTGAAGTGTTGGCTTCTTAGAAGGTAAAGAAGGCGTAATTAAATGCGGACCAAAGAGGGTAGACAAAGAGAATATGAAGACAAATGGTGTAAATGACTTTGTTCTTTTGAGTGAATGAGTTTTTGTAACCGCCACAAGCTTTAATGTGTATGCCTAGAAGGTAACAGCTCGTAAAAATACACACATTGGAAGGTATCAGGTCGTCTGTCTTGTCTCTGAATGTATACACGAAGAAACTCGGCGCAGTCACAATAAGAAGAAGCGTTGCAACCGGAAGCTCTAGTGACTCTGCAAGTTTTATATATTATAGGCAATGAATTACAAAAAAGGCTTTAAACCAATTCGTAGAAGAATGATTATTTATATTCATTGGGACCGTTCAAAGATTGTGTACCTGGAAAATGGTTTGGGAAGAAAAGCCTGAAAAGGACTGTATGGACAGCGATCCATTTCCCAAAATCCCTCCTACAGATACAATTATTATTTAATCGAATCGTGGTTACATATTCAAGAACAACAACATAAAAGGTATTTTTGTGTGTGTGTATTGATTGTTACCTCAAGAACTGTAAAATAACAAGAGGAAGGCTAGCGAAGAGGTAAGGAGCTAATAGTGAAGTCCACATGTTGGTTGACTTCCATTTTCTTCCATCCATTATCATCAGAAGACTTTATTTAAAAAGAAAAGGTAATTATAAGATCAAAACATTTGAAACAAAAGAATATCAAAAATGTTTTAGACAAGAAAAGATGACTAACAGTGCAGCGAAAGAGGCAACCCATTTTAGTAACAACGTGAACATAGCTAGGAATCCATAGCTGTGGATCAGCTTCGCTACAGAGAGTTGGAGGTCATTCAAATACTCAAACTTTTCCATTTTTCAAAAAGTGAAAAATACAACGCAGAAACAGAGCAGAACTAGTTTTAAAAGTGGAGAGACAGAACAAGAAGACTAAGTCTTCGTCCTCGTGGGCTTCTTGCTTTAAATTCAAAGATGACCTTGTGTATATCATTTATTATCTTTGAATTATTCTGTCAGTATGACTGACTAAGTTGTGGCTAATATGTTTTTTTCTTTCTTTTTAACGAGCCATCCAGAGTTGAAAATTCTTGGGAAGAAAATTCATGCTAAGAATTTCAAAGCAACCGTTTTCTAGCAAGTGATGTGTTTATTAAATGTTGACATCTACTTTGTTGGACGATTGAGAGGGTGGTTTCTTTGATGGGCTTGGTTCCGAAGAACGAAGAACGGAAAATAGTTCCATATAAGGCAAAATATAAGAACAGATGAGAAAAGGACACTTAGAAGGAGTTATTAGGGACATAAGTCCCATATCGGCAGTTGGAAGAGATCCTTAGTAATATATAAGTGATATGGGTCAATCCACTTATCACCGGTTTTAGGTTGGAAGCCCATAGACCTTAATATGGTATCATAGTCCAATCCACACCAGTCCAACTCGATTTAACCCAAAATTGGTCTACCCATCGACAAACCAGGCCTAAATTGGTGCCGTCGATCCAAGCCTGAATATTCCGAGATTACTGGTAAAAGAACCATTATCTCGAGGGGGCGTATTAGAGACATAAGTCCCATATCTCTAGTTGAAAGAGATCCTTATCAATACTATTAAAAAATTGGAGTTTGGCCTTGGTACATAAATGTTGTTCCCAAAATTTGTCCTTGATATTATTAGGATTTGTAACATTCATTAAGGGTAATTAGGGAATATAACATTATCTCTACAATCCATGTTTCCAAACAAGACAATTATTAATCATGTAGCCAAACAACCAAAATCTAATGGGTCATACTTTCCTAATTAATTAAAATCAAAACAAATTAATTGATAAATATAATGAATAATTTATACATCAACTATTATATATAAATTAAGATTCTCTAATTTATGATTTAATTCAAAATATATTTATAATATATTTTAATATTTTTTTATTTTGTTTCAAATATATATATATATATACACATATTACGATTGATGTTTTTACGATTGTACTTTTTAGCAGGTTTTTCCATCAAACTGAAAAATATTTGAATGAAGTTTTATACTTAGCAGGTTTTTACGATTGTACTTTTTACGATTAAACCAGCACTTAATCAAAATCTATTCGATTCATCTAATCAATACTATTAAAAAATTAGAATCGTTAAAAACTAACCTTTAGGGTATGTGTTATTTACAATTTGTGCCATTTAAGATTTAAAGATGTTTTTAATATTAATTAAGGGAAATTAAAGAATATACTTAGCAGATTTTTACGATTATACTTTTTACGATTAAACCCGCACTTAATCAAAATCTATTCGATTCATCTAATCAATACAATTAATAAATTAGAATCGTTAAAAACTAACCTTTAGGGTATGTGTTATTTACAATTTGTGTCATTTAAGATTTAAAGATGTTTTTAATATTAATTAAGAGAAATTAAAGAATATACTTAGCAGGTTTTTACGATTGTACTTTTTACGATTAAACCCGCACTTAATCAAAATCTATTCGATTCATCTAATCAATACTATTAAAAAATTAGAATCGTTAAAAACTAACCTTTAGGGTATGTGTTATTTACAATTTGTGCCATTTAAGATTTAAAGATGTTTTTAATATTAATTAAGGGAAATTAAAGAATATAACATTTTCTCTATTATCCATATTTCCAAACAAGACAATTACTAAATATGTATCCAAACAATTTAAATATAATGGGTTTCATTTTTCTAATTCATTATAATAAATATATATATATATATATATATATGTATAACCATGAAACTATTAAATCAATTGATAAATATAACTAAATAATTTAAACATCAACTATTAGTATATATAAGATGATATTCTTTAATTATGATTATATTCAAAATTCATTTATAATATATTTTAATATCTTCTTTATTTTTTTTGTTTCAAATATAAATATTTATTTTTATATTATATAAATATATTAAATTAATTTATTTCGTAAGAATTTTTCTTTTACGATTGCATTTTTAGCGGGTTGTTCTCTAATTTATGATTTAATTCAAAATATATTTATAATATATTTTAATATTTTTTATTTTGTTTTAAATATATATATATATACACATATTACGATTGATGTTTTTACGATTGTACTTTTTAGCAGGTTTTTCCATCAAACTGAAAAATATTTGAATGAAGTTTTATACTTAGCAGGTTTTTACGATTGTACTTTTTACGATTAAACCCGCACTTAATCAAAATCTATTCGATTCATCTAATCAATACTATTAAAAAATTAGAATCGTTAAAAACTAACCTTTAGGGTATGTGTTATTTACAATTTGTGCCATTTAAGATTTAAAGATGTTTTTAATATTAATTAAGGGAAATTAAAGAATATACTTAGCAGATTTTTACGATTATACTTTTTACGATTAAACCCGCACTTAATCAAAATCTATTCGATTCATCTAATCAATACAATTAATAAATTAGAATCGTTAAAAACTAACCTTTAGGGTATGTGTTATTTACAATTTGTGCCATTTAAGATTTAAAGATGTTTTTAATATTAATTAAGAGAAATTAAAGAATATACTTAGCAGGTTTTTACGATTGTACTTTTTACGATTAAACCCGCACTTAATCAAAATCTATTCGATTCATCTAATCAATACTATTAAAAAATTAGAATCGTTAAAAACTAACCTTTAGGGTATGTGTTATTTACAATTTGTGCCATTTAAGATTTAAAGATGTTTTTAATATTAATTAAGGGAAATTAAAGAATATAACATTTTCTCTATTATCCATATTTCCAAACAAGACAATTACTAAATATGTATCCAAACAATTTAAATATAATGGGTTTCATTTTTCTAATTCATTATAATAAATATATATATATATATATATATATATGTATAACCATGAAACTATTAAATCAATTGATAAATATAACTAAATAATTTAAACATCAACTATTAGTATATATAAGATGATATTCTTTAATTATGATTATATTCAAAATTCATTTATAATATATTTTAATATCTTCTTTATTTTTTTTGTTTCAAATATAAATATTTATTTTTATATTATATAAATATATTAAATTAATTTATTTCGTAAGAATTTTTCTTTTACGATTGCATTTTTAGCGGGTTGTTCTCTAATTTATGATTTAATTCAAAATATATTTATAATATATTTTAATATTTTTTATTTTGTTTTAAATATATATATATATACACATATTACGATTGATGTTTTTACGATTGTACTTTTTAGCAGGTTTTTCCATCAAACTGAAAAATATTTGAATGAAGTTTTATACTTAGCAGGTTTTTACGATTGTACTTTTTACGATTAAACCCGCACTTAATCAAAATCTATTCGATTCATCTAATCAATACTATTAAAAAATTAGAATCGTTAAAAACTAACCTTTAGGGTATGTGTTATTTACAATTTGTGCCATTTAAGATTTAAAGATGTTTTTAATATTAATTAAGGGAAATTAAAGAATATACTTAGCAGATTTTTACGATTATACTTTTTACGATTAAACCCGCACTTAATCAAAATCTATTCGATTCATCTAATCAATACAATTAATAAATTAGAATCGTTAAAAACTAACCTTTAGGGTATGTGTTATTTACAATTTGTGCCATTTAAGATTTAAAGATGTTTTTAATATTAATTAAGAGAAATTAAAGAATATACTTAGCAGGTTTTTACGATTGTACTTTTTACGATTAAACCCGCACTTAATCAAAATCTATTCGATTCATCTAATCAATACTATTAAAAAATTAGAATCGTTAAAAACTAACCTTTAGGGTATGTGTTATTTACAATTTGTGCCATTTAAGATTTAAAGATGTTTTTAATATTAATTAAGGGAAATTAAAGAATATAACATTTTCTCTATTATCCATATTTCCAAACAAGACAATTACTAAATATGTATCCAAACAATTTAAATATAATGGGTTTCATTTTTCTAATTCATTATAATAAATAAATATATATATATATATATATATATATGTATAACCATGAAACTATTAAATCAATTGATAAATATAACTAAATAATTTAAACATCAACTATTAATATATATAAGATGATATTCTTTAATTATGATTATATTCAAAATTCATTTATAATATATTTTAATATCTTCTTTATTTTTTTTGTTTCAAATATAAATATTTATTTTTATATTATATAAATATATTAAATTAATTTATTTCGTAAGAATTTTTCTTTTACGATTGCATTTTTAGCGGGTTGTTCTATCAAATTGTAAAATATTTAAACTATTATAAGAATGGGTTAAAAAAATAAATTAGCCAATTTTGAATTCTAAAAATAAACTTTGCACGAATTTAAAACAAATATATATATATCCAATTGATATATATTTAATTTAATAAAAACATAAATTATTAATTAATACCTCCTCCCAAATAACACATTTTTCTTTTTAAAATTTAAATTATTAATTTATTTTATAATGCGGATTAAACAATTATAAAAAAATTAGATTGCATAATTAAAAAATTTTAATTAGTAATAACAAAATAAATAAAATTTATATTTGTAAAGAAAAGTAAACCCGCGCTTTCTAAGCGCGGGTCAAAATCTAGTTAATATATAAGTGATATGTGCCAATCCACTTATCACCAATTGATTTTAGGTTAGAAGCCCATAGATCTTAACGGGAGTTACATCTACGATCATATTTGAAAGAGGGAAAAGATTCTGTTGCTTTATCAACCAAAAGCGTTTACACTAAGTCAACCAGTAGCTCATCGAAACAAACAAGCAAGATTGCAATTTAACAAAAGGAACCAGATTTTAAAAAGAATTTAACCTCAAATTTGGTTGCAAATGGATAGACGTTAGAGGCATAAAATAGGATGATATTATCTATGTCTCTAAAATGATTACGATAATAACATACGGAAAAATAAAGTTTTATCAATTTTGATGGAATAAACTAAACTTGTTCAAAACATAATTAAAAAAAAATTTACTACTCGACTGACTACCATTTTCAATATATGAGTGGAACAAAATTATTCTTCTATCATCCCATTCTACTAATCTTTATTTCACTAATTCCTATAGTTCATGTGAGAGAACGATCATTCTTCTTCGAGGGGATTGATCGATCTAAGGTAGGATGATCGATCGATTAAGATGATTGATCTAAAAAAATCCGGGTTTTTTCCATTCAGTGGGATCGATCTGGTTTGAAGAACTTGTCTGGGAATGACGGTTTTCTCCTTGAACTATCATTCTTGCACAATTTTAAGTTTTTTTCTCTTCATCATAAATCATTTTTGAACATTTGATAAAGATAAAATAAACACAACAAAGTTGTAACATTCCGGTGATGATATATGTGGAGAGATTTAAAAGAATTGATTTGGCTACATATGTCATTAAATTGCACTTCTTTTCGGTCACTTATCCAAAGAACTTCATTATTAAGCGTTTTTAAACTGAATTAGTTGAAGGATGGATGACCTACAAGTAAATAATTCACAGTATCGTGCATGTGAGAATAAAGCACGAGAAAAAATCATGTGGTGATTACAAGTATAATAAACAAGTTATTTGAGCCTCTCAGACTAACAATCTGGCCGTCAGACAAGGGTGGATCTACCAGCCGAGAGAGCGGACGTGGGACCCACAGACATAGGCAATAGAAACGTTACAAAACACTAGTTAGAATGCATTAGAAATGCAACATAAAACTGAGCAAAAGAAAGAGGTTTTAAAAAACACAAAAAATCTCGTATCTTTAGAATCCATCCTTAAGATTATGATATGCATACCACATAATGCAAAACATGAGTAACACATTTTTACCAAAATCCCACCAAATTCTTCTCAACACTTTATCCATACTTAAGATCACAAACCAACCAATCCTTGAATTCCTAACAATCAACTCCCTAAGTTTATTCAATATTTCACGAGCTTCTCACTACAAGTGTTATTCAGGGTTGGCGATGCTAATTTAAAGGTGATGATGATAGACATAGTTTTATCCCTAAGATTTACACTGCAAGTGTACAACAATGTCGAAGTAGTTTTTAGGGTATTGAACAAATGATCTTAAGAATACGTAATGTATTTATAGATTCAAGTTAAGCTAGACGAGATGATTGTAATGCAAGCCAATCAATCAATCATGATTATGCTAAGTCCTAGAACTCGAAACACATATATAAAATGAACCAGCTGTCGCTGCGAAAACAATCTATGTTTAACAACCTAGAAAACCAAATTTCTTTGCGAGATCTAAAGACTAAACATGCATTAATATCAAGTTTGATTTGTTCAAAAATTCCCTAAACCAATAGCAATTTACGCACTTAAGGAATAAGAACAACCTAAATGAAGAACTAGATTCAAAATCCTTATATAATCAATCATCCAATCAATCCCTGAAATCCCTAACGAGAAACTCTAAACCTAACTAGCATATTTACTCATTCATAAAGATTGAAATAATAAAAATGATTGAATAGGAATGCATAAAAAAAAAATAGACAACAAAACGAGTTCGAAATCTCTAGAGATCAGACCCAAAAGTTCTACTACAAATCACTTTGATAATAAAATCATGCGTAGCTAAAAATGGCTCAAAACCTAAATAAATAGTCTAATTGACGATTTGAACTTTTGTGAAAATATGGGAAACTTCTCAAGAAAGTATTCATACACGACCGGCGTCGACCGATATCATAAGTAGTTTTGATCGACGCCAAGCTCGCGGACCGGTAGTAACTTATGTTTTCCTGCATCTTTCTCCAAATAACTCCAAAAGCTCTCAAATCTCCAGGTTATGCTCATATCGTACCTAGATCTGTAACAGATTCAAAAACTCCAAAACACTAATAAGACTTTATATACAAGATATATATTATGGTTAAAAACCATAAAACTATGACATATCAACTCTCCCTGGCTTAACTTTTGCTTGCCCTCAATCAAACAGAAAAAACAAAACCTACCTAAAAGGAAAACTCAGAAACTCATTTCATCCTAGAAAAACCACATCAAAATCATCATAGTAAGCCACATGAAAACTCACCTAACACAATCTAGACCATCATGTATTTCCCACAGACTTACCAAATGTCTCAAACAACTCCACAATCCAAGTGAGAAATCCAAATTCACCATAATGACCTCTTTAAGATTAGGTGAAGACCCATCGAGGGAGTATCTATCAAGGAACACATAAACTCTTACTCAGTCATAACCTGATCATACAGACTTTCTTAACTTCTGGGTTCTTTCCTCTCCTTTTTTTCATTTCAGCAACCATTTTTTCCACTGGGTATCATTTTATTTTTTCTTTCGGTTGCTCTCCATTATTATGGTTTTTTCTTTGGATACGTTTCCATGAAGCATAAGAGACAATAGCCACCTCTAATGATCAATTAAAAGCTACTAGTTTAACCTCAAACTTTTTATCTTTTTATAAAGGAAGGAAGAGGGGAACCGTACTCACACAGACAAGCCTTTTAGGACTAAGGAGGAATCCACCAAGCCCCAAGATGATATAATGATGTCGAATTATGGGCGAAGTCCGTAATGAATCCTTCAGATACCCAAGATGATATTGGTAACATTGGTAGGCTAGTAAGTCATGGTGTTTTTCATTAGTCCTACGTCCCTATCAAGCTCGAATCAATGGTCATTTAGGTTCCTACAGATGTGGTTGTTCCTTGAAAAATCATTTTTCTTACACAAAGAATTGACTCAAAACGAACTGACATGACTTACCCTAATAAAAACAAAAACAATGTCAGCAGTCACCTCCCACAAACTTAAAAACATTGTCCACAGTGTTAGCAAGATTGGTTTTGGGAAAACAAGATTTAAAAGCAAGTAAAGCTGTGAAAAACTAAAACCTTACCTGCTAGGGTGGTGAGTGTCGACTGACACACAACATTGGTGTCAATCGATACAAGGCTTTGATCGACATAAATCTGATCCATGTTGAGCACCCTAGTCAATGGTCTGTCATTTCAAATTGGGTGTCAACTGACACCATGTTGGTTTCGATCGACATTGATCGTGCTCGGACAATGTTCTTCGCCTTTTGACACTCAAAACAAAGAAAAATACAAAGAACCAATGAAAAAAATCAAATATATACGGAATCACCAGTGGGTTGACTCCCACCAAGCGCTTGTTTTAAGTCATTAACTTGATTTGTTAGGAGATCAGGCTCTTGGAGGGTTCGGCAAAGGAAACGAGTGCCTTTGCGAAATTCTTCTCATCCATGGTGGTGCATAGGCATCGTGAACATGGGATCTACCAAGGAACGGTGGAAGAGAACCAGGGTTGGAGAAAATCTTGGGTGGGATATAAAGTTTCCCTGCATTCACAGAAATGTTGTTACGAGGTGAAGGTTCAGAGGATATGTATATTTGTTGTGGTGGAAGTGTGATGTCTAGAGCTTTCTGCTTAAGAGCAGTTGAAGGTTCTGGATATGCCTTAGTCAACTCAGTTTGTACTATCATATATGCTTTTCTGTTATCGACCTTTTTCCACCTCAACTCCAGAAGTCTAACCATCTATGGTGGATCTCCGCAGTTTTTCCAGCTTGAAGTACATAGGCTTATCTCCCAGGTGGAGATTAATCAAATAATTCCTCACATTAATCACTGCTCCAGTTGTATCCAAGAAAAATAGACCAAGGATCAGATGATCATCTGGTTCATCATTATACGTTAACACCACAAAGTATGTTGGAATCAAGAAGTCTCCAACTTTGATCGGAATGTCCTCAAGAACCCTTTTTGGGATCCTTTTCGAGCGATCGACTAGAATCAAAGAGATCCTAGTTGGTTGAAAATCCATCAGCCCCAACCTTACTGCCAAGAGTTTGACATAAGGTTCACACCGAATCTCAGATTACATAGAGAATGCTTGAAGCTGTCCATGAAGATGGAACAGTCTAGCAGAAAGACTCTTAGGTCTGGTAGCTTCTTTGGGATCTTGTCTGCAGCACAACACTGATTTACTTGGAGACCATCACCACCTTTTTTTTTTAAATCTCCATCCGTGTAGATCATCTTCTTCTCATACCTCCTAAGAGGCATCAACAAGTGGAGTTTCAGTCAGCACCTTATCCATCCTTATCTTGGATCTTGTTGCATCCAACTCTTGTTTGGACTTCTTAGGAGCCTTAGGGAATGGAACCTTAGGCTTATAGACTAGTCTAAGGACTATTTTAGGCTTCTTGGATCTTCCATCTTGGTGTCGATCGGCACTAAGGGTGTGTTGATTGACGTTAGATTCAAAATAGGCGAGTCTGGCTTCGGGTGTGATGTGTGATGACCGATACCAGGGGTGTGTCGATCGACGCATGCTTGTTTGTTTGACACCAAATCTTGTGTATCGACCTCAGTCGATTTCACTCCATTAAAATTCAAAATTTCATCCATGGAGAGAGGGTATCGACCAACACCAGGTGGGTGTCGATCGACACTGATGATCGATGCTAGTATTTATGTGTCAATCTTGGTCGATTATGGTCCGTCAACACTCGAAAAATTGTGTATTGATACTGATGTCGATCGACACCGCTGATGCAACACGTTATGCACGAAAATTTGCCTTAAAATTCCCTGCCTTTTTCCCAACGTCTTGCTCCTAATCCAGCACATTCTCAATATGAACGAAGAATTCTTGACTTGTGCATTTTGAACCATCTTCTCTTTGACAGCTGCTTCAGTCTGAGTCAGCCTAACATCCATTATGTCAACTCAAATTGTGAGAGCCTCCAATTCTCCAAATGTCAACATTGCATTATATTCCCACTAAGACCCATTGTAATCTTATGTTTTTCCTGCAAAATTTTCTCCAGCATTTATTCAACCTTGAGGAATGGTGGGGGAGGTGAATGGTAAGAAGAATTGGTGTAATCTCTGGTGTACCCATTTCTCCGAAAAGGCTTCTGGAATGAAGATCTTGGAGTGAAACCAGAGGAATTATGATTGGCTTTGAAGGCACCTATGTTGTTCTGAAATCCAACTCCATTGATGTAGCTCACATCTTCCTCAAAGGCTTTAACCTTTAGAGCAAACCGGATAGACTTCTTTCCCAAAAGATTATTATGGATATAATCCAACTTAGCTGCAGCAATCTCACATTCATCGATGCTTGCCTCTGTATCTCCAAGTCTGAATTCATGGTACTATTGCTAGAAATCAAGTTCTCAATTAGCACATAAGCATCTTCAGGATACCTCATGTTGATGAACCCATTGCTCGCAACATCCAATGCCATATGGTATCTCTAATCAACCCCTATGAAGAAGGTTCCCCCCCATTTGAACCTCATTGAAACCATGGTGTGGACATTCACACTGGTAAGCCTTAAATTTGATTCAAGCGATTTTGAAAGCTTTTGTTGGATCCGACTTGATTGTGGATATCTATTTCCTCAGATCTTCGGGCCTAGCATCATCATAGAATTTGTTGAGGAATGCATTCTTGGTCTCAACCGAAGTTGTCGTAGATCCTAGTGCTAACTTCTTTAGCCAACAAGCTGCTTCCCCAACAATAAAGTGAGGGAAGAGCTTGCAGAATAGGTAGTCATTTGAGACTCCATCTTATTTCATGCTAGTGACCAAGTCCTTAAACCTCTCAATATGGTTCATATGATGTTCATGAGACGGTTCATGAAAATGACGAGGACCAACCAAAGTGTAGTAGGAAGTTTTCAGCTCAAAATCATGCCTCTCAAATGATGGCACTCAAATCGCAAACTTATTATCATAGAACTGATCAGGCCTATTGTAGTCCAAAAGTGTGCGCCCGCGACCACCTGAACCTCCCTAATTGAGGGCATGTTTCTTATTTCTGATGCATACACCGACTTGTATATCTATGGGTTTCCTTCCTCATCAAGTCTTCTCTCTTATGCATTTAATATATGACCATCTTGGTCCCATAGATCACCAGCTTCGTTGCGAGTAAGAATCACAGTTCTTACCATCTCTGCTGGTTTCACCTGAAACACCAAAGAAGAGTGTAGAAAATTGTAAGTAACAAAAGAAAAAAAAATGCCTAGTCAAAACTCTGCTACTAAAACCTATTGGCACTAAAAGAGGCCCATAGAGCACCAAAAACTTGAAAGAAATAATTTTATCCCTAAGATCTACAATGCAAGTTCACATGAATGTAAAAGTAGTATTTAGGGTATCGAACAAAGAATCTTAAGAATACGGAATAGATTTATCAATTCAAGTTAATCTAGATGAGATGATTGTGATGAAATAAAGAAAGTAAATAAACGTAAGTGTAAACGATGGAAAAAAACGCAAGGCTCAGTCAATTATCAGGAAACCAGTAATGCAATCCAATCAGTTAGTCATGATCCTGCTAAGTCTTAAAACTCGGAACACAGAGATAAAGTAAACCAAGTATCGCTGAGAAAATAATATATGTCTAACAACCTAGAAAACCAATTTTTCACTACAAGAAAACAGCGTTTTTGCGACTGAACCTTGCGACTATACTTGTAGTTGTAACATTTGGCCACTATTAGGGGACAATATAGCTACTATTTTTGTGACAATGGATATATGGACATGTATTAGTCACTTATATACGACCAAAAATGATTATCACCAATTTAGTCGTCGATTTACGACTGATTAACGACCATTGTCGAGACCGGAATCAATAATCGCAGGCTAGTCGGTGATATGGCGACTATTTTGCGTCTGATGTGTAGAGTCGTAGAAAAATCACGAATTGGTCAGTACATGGGCGACTAATTCGCTACTTCGGTTATAGTAGTAGCCAAGTCGCTTATTTGTCGCTATTGATACGACTAATATTCAACTCATTATTCGTGTCGCAAAATAGTCGGGTATGGGTCGTATCATATAGTATTTTTGGATTTAGTAATAATAATATGAGATACTTTAGTCTCCTGGAGTCCATGCATACGATGCGTTTTGAATGCAAACTTTAAATGTGCAAAAAATTTTATTGTCGTATCACAAATGAAATATGTAATTTGATATTTGAATTTAACAATAACCAAATTGATCAGGGTTTCTATATATGCTATTTAAATAATGCAATAAAAATGAGATTATGATATATAGTGGACAGAAATGTTGTAAACATTAACGAAAAATGTGTTTTTAAAAGAAACATGAAGACGATCAATAGATCATCTAACCCAAAAAATAACAAAGTTTAATAAGGTCTTCTAAAACAGGTACATAATTTAGAAGATATTTAACTAGGGCATAATTTCTTCAGGATATTGGTTAGGTACCGGATTTGGAAAGCTACAAAATAGAAAACAATGTATGAGTTCCGGAAACATATAAAGTATATTACATAATGAGTTGCATTTGGTTTATGACCAAAACCTGTTGATAAATCCATTAAAGTCTGAATTGTTGGTTTGATCGTACATAATTATTGACATCCCTTCTTTTCTTTGAGCCAAGTTACACCTAATTAAATAAATTTTATACACAAACACCACTAACATTTTAAACAATATAGAAATAAAAAGTATCATCAATCCTAAACCCAGACATGTAATACACCATGAAATCATTCTACAAAAAAACTAAATTGAATTTCTAATCATACTCATTTCCTGCTTTCTGTAGAAGCACCGGAGAATCACAAATAGATGTCTATTAGCATCCTTCCAAAACCTTTTTACAAGTTCCTTAGCATCTTCCCAGAGAAATAAACACCGAAGACTCCAGAGGCTAAAAAAAATGTATTTTCATTTTCTATTATCAGGGACAAACAACAAACACATATGTGAGGAAGATTACATACGCATTTGTTTAACTAACATTAGGTCACGAATTGTAAACTGCAGCTTTGGTCGGCATGTCCAATGAGGTTCAAGGTTTCCAACAAGTGTAACAACACCAAGGACATCTATAATAGAAAATAAAATCATTTAAAAAACTATACCTTAATCTATTTAGTTAAAAATATAATGTATACCACACATGAAAATAACTTGATTAGTATAATTCGATAAAAGAAACAACTGTATAGACTAAAAGTTACATATAGAGTATTCATCACAGACTCTCCCATCTAATATATCCGAAAACGATTCAAATTGCATAAAATGACCTTCTGGAATATTATCATAAGTGAGGCAGAAAGATGTGTTTAACCCGAATATGAGCTTGAAATCATGAGGAGTCAACGACACATATTCCGGTGCTTGCACAAATCGAGCATTCACATGTTCAAACCAACGACCCTCACACCATGTAGAGAAACATAATTTCTCAATGAAAGAGGCACAAACAATTGCCTTTATTTTCATACCCTAAATCAATAAATTAATACCTTAACAAAACATGCAATGACCCAATAAATAAAACATATTATAGAGTAAAAGAAAGATTACCTCCTCATCGACCAAAATCATTTGGATTATTGGTTCTCCAATGGATGAAACACACATCCAAACACGCAAAAGAAGAGCTTTTAGGTCCCAAAAGCAAGGAATAAAGTTGTTGATTTGAGAAATTTTTTCTGAAAGTCTGTGGAGCCATGGTTGAGAAACGGAGAAATTTTCGCAGAAATTAGCTTGAAAAGAAGTTTTTTTCTCTCAGTAAGCGATAAGAAAATGAAGCGTCTAGTATTTTAATATTAAATAGTTTTCCAAATTGGTGAGTAAAAGGTGTGAAGCACTAAAAGAAAACTTTTGAATTAGTAATAGTAAAAGGTGTAAAAATTAGAACTCACAACCCATGGTTTAGACAAAACTCACAACCGCTAATGATATTTTTTTAATAATGACGATTTGGTTTAGTTAAATTTGGTTTCGAATCACACTTATTAATGTCGATAACGACGATTCAAAAATCCCTATTCTCGATAAACTTCCTAATATGCTGCAGCCACCCTCTTATCTTGTTTTGAACATTTCATTTGGTAGGTTTGTGCTTATTGCTTACATATTAAATGAGAGGAAAGAAGAATATTCAATGTTCCTCTCAACCGATATTATTTAAATTTCTTAACATGATAAGTTCGTATATACTCAAAAAAAAATATCAGATAGCTAGAAAGATTGCAAAATCATAATTTAATTTCTCAAACCATCTTAAAACCATTAATAATATTTCACACCAACCAGAAAACTGGCTCTTATGAGTGTTTCTCTACGAGACCCCCATCAAATCAACACTAATCATGGTTAAATATATATCATGCAAAGGAGAGTTACGACGTTTGGTTAACTTGCTCTGTTTTTCATTGAATTGTGGCCATGAATTATCGATTTTATCATGCCACAACTTCATCCGTTTATATTATATTAATATTTCCACTGTTGCCTTGTAAATATAAATAAATTCGGTAGGTTTATAACTTGCTTATTTTTCATTATTTGAAAGGTCGAAAGCTACATAATCTACTACATTTAGCAAACAATATACTAATAAGGATCTTCGAAAAGATAATGGGTCTCTCATGATTGTGAAGAAGAATAGTGACTCAAAGGTCCAAAAGCATGTACGCAGATGTTTGTACCTTTGAAACCATTGTCCCACCAACTCAACCCAGTCTTTATCGGAGCACACGGACAGCTGTAAAGCCCTTGATATCTAATCCTTTTCGCTTCTTATAGAACAGTGTACACCGTCTGTCTGACCGTCCATACCTTTGTCTCTTGGTTATCTTAACACGTACTCGAGTTGCAAACTCGCGCTCGATGATGTACCCATGGTTTAAAACTTCTCCATCTCCATAAAACACCCGCATGAACATGGAGTAGGTGTATATCCCTATCTCACATCCACTATCTACAGCTCTTTTGATCATAGCCTCTCATTTAACCATCCGGTCGATGGAGGTCAACGATCGACCCAATTATCACAATATACAAAAAGACACATACCTCTGAGGAGAAGAGCAGAAGGGTTTTCATATTCCATACATTTGTTGGCCAATTTAGTTATAACCCTAGGTGGGCACCATATATCTTCAGTAATGTTGGAGAAGTATAGATCGACCGACTTATAGAAGTCTGAGCTTTCTCCGACGTTTTGCATCGCAGCGCATGTTGCTTTCATCTGAGCCAAATAGTGTATCCCTTGGTTATCGACAATGACGGGAAGAATAATTTTTTTAGGATATCACTAGGAAGGAAATCCATTGCCGATTTTGGTTAGAAAATATGGAACATGCAAAGAGAATTTTAAAAAATAATAATGCAGAGTGTTAGATAAGTGTTGTTTCTAAGGCATCCACAGATGTTTATTTATAGATCGGATCCAACCTTATGGATTTTCCATAAATTTAAATAGTATTTATGTTATTGTTATTTATTAATTAATATGCATATGTTGGCGTGCATCTTCGTCTGGAGCAAGTATGTACATGATGAATCTAATTCGCTAGGTAGTGATATGTAATGTCGCTTCATTAATTGCAATTCAAAATTTATTACAAAACGTGTTGTTACTTGCATGAATATATTGTTGAAAAAATATTTAGGTAAATGTCCTTTCAATTTAATCATCGCGCCTTTTGCAAAAAGTCATCTATTCAGTCATAAAATACTCTGGAAGTATTACCATTTTCACCCAAAGATAATGCATATACTCCTTACGATAAAAATTTGCACATAAATGAAAACATCATATAATATTATGTGCAGTTTAACACATTCAATTCTAGTCGACACAAATGAAGGATACTCAAGAATCTAAATTAAAAGGGCCAAATTCTGAAATTATTCAGCAAGAGTCTGAAGTAAAATAGCGACTATGAACCAAAAGCATATGTCACACATAGTTGAACCCTTGAAACCAAAGTCCCACCAACCCTTCTAGGTTGTTATCGGAGCACACATGCAACTATAAAGGTCGTTGATATCTACACTCGCTTCCTTCTCAAAGAACAGAGCCGAAGGCGTTTCTGGTCATACACGCATATCCCTTCTAGTTATCTTTATATGTATCCGAGTGGCAAGTTCACGGTCGATGACATATCCACTGTTCAACACTACACCATCTCCATAAAAAACACACAAGACCATGGAGTACGCGTATATCCCTGTTTCACATCGGCTATCTTCTTATCATTTGATCATTGCCTCTCCTTCAACCATCCGGTCGATGTAGATAAAGCAACACATACCTCGAAGGAGAAGAGCTGCAGGGTTTCCTGATTGTAGACACCTCTCGACAAAATATTGTTTATAATGAGGTGGGCAATCAAAGAGATTTAAGTTAATAAAACCGTAGTATAAATCGATCGACTTGTAGAAATCTTGACTCTTTCCGAAGCTTTGAAGCGCCTTGCAAGTTGTCTTCGCCCTTATAAAATAGCGTAAACCTTGTCCACCGTCAATGACGTCAAGAAGGATTTTTGAAAGAACATCACTTGGAAGGTAATCCATTACGAATTTGGTAATGAAGAGATAGAAGGCAAAAGGAATTTTGACAAATAAAAAAGACTTTCAATATTTGAGAGTTCGAAGCAACCACCAGAGTTTATTGATAGAGACAATGCAACCTTTGGATGGTCTAGTCTGTATTAATTATGTATATATTCTTATTAGTCCCAACTAACAACATTCATGATCATGATCATGGTGTTAATGAGTCACATATCTATCTTTGAAACATGGGAAAAATGGGGGAGTCAAAGGTTGTGATGAACATTCAATATTCTTCTTCTATGCGTATCTTTCATCTAAGGTTTATAGTATCTATTTAGCAATTCATCTTAGTCATCTATTTATATACAATAATTATACCGAGTCACAAGTCTATCTTTGAAACAGGGGAGGAATGGTGGTGTCACAGGTTTATGGTTTATGGTTTAGGGTTTAGGGTTTATTATTTAGGGTTTAAAGTTTAATGGGCTTGTCAAAAGTTTTGGGGTTTAGGGTTCAGTATTTAGGGTTTAGGGTTTAACGTTTGGGTAAAACAGTTTAGGTATAGGATCAAAAATTATTAATTAATTAATGCTATTATACTATTACTTAATAAAATAGTATAAAAATTATATATATAATAAATATTTCTTAATCAAAGATTATAAAATTATATGCATATAATAATAAAGCACACATAAACCCAAAAAAACCAATTTAATTAAGCACCACAACCGCCTGTTCAGCATGAGTAAATTTTTAAAATATTTCGCGTAATTTATCCGGTAAACCAAACCTAATTTTTTAGCCCAAAACTTTTCACTTACGCGCCTTAACCCAAAAAATTTCGACTAAGTGTCGAGAAACCATTATTTACCGCAAACATAAACCCTGATTTTATTTTTTTCTTCCCCGTCTCCAAAATCGCCTTCGAATCATCTCGGAATTTTTTTCCTAGCAGATCCTCCTCCCTACCGAGTAATCTCTAGCTGGCATCTCTTATTTGAATTTCTTATTCGAGGTTCTCAGTTTCATTGCTACCGACCCTCTCAATTTCTTCTCTGAAACTCTCCGTGATACGATGCCTCAAAAGGCAAAGAAATGAGGAGGAAGTCGTAAGATACTAACTATTCCAAATGTCACTCAGAGAGCCGTTGGGTCCAATCCCAGTGGTTTGAAAAAAAACACAAAGCCCTCTGCCATCCCGATACACCTTCACCCCGAATCTCGTTGATGCTCCGACTCAGACTACTCAACGTCCAAAGAAAAAACCAGCTATCCCCCAAACCAGTGTCAGCACCCCATGTACAGGACTATCCACCGCCAATACAACTAATCCAGAACTCGACTACTAATCAGCCGGAAGTCGAAGATTCGCCGGTCTCAGAAGAAGTCCAGAACACCCAGGACTCTGTTGAGGACGCCCCACCTTCACCAGTTCACCTATCTCAGGCTCAGAGTCATCCACATTCTGAAGGACACAACTTCCTCGACGAATCGCTTAATATTTTGCCGGACCTCGAGGAGGACACACTGCGGGCTCTGAATGCACTGCTTCGGATGCCAGACAGGGAAACATTTACCACCGTACTCTCTCCCGCACGGATGCCATGCTTGACTTGGTATGGCTATTGTCATCTACTGTTTCTTCAGCTGTTGATATTCTTTGTATGGTTTTTTTGTTCTTGTCATATACCTTTCGCAATGGTGTGTTTTTAAACCGTCTAGTTTGTTTATGAATCTGTCTTTTGGTTTGCTTATGACTTATGCTGATCTAAAGAGTTCGAGTCTCTGATGGTTAGGATGTCAGTCTTGTACATATTTCAGGTTTACTCATGACAGAGGATCGAAATTGGTACAGAAGATTACAAAAAAAATTACAAATGTTTTTTATAAAGCATACTATAGCTGGTCACGTGTGCCTCGTGATAAAGAAGAAAGATATTTACTCAAGTTCGTTGTACAGTTTTCTCTCCTATATCTTTCATGTATACATTGCATGTTTTGCTTTTACTATTGCTATGTCTAATTTCTTATTCTATATATTCTAGAAAACCCACCATTGGGATCCCTTGATAACAGGGACAGTTCAACAGTATTTCAAGGAGATCTGTCAACGACGGTTAAAAGACATGATTAGCAGTGCGCAGACTAAACGAGAGCGACCCAAGTGGACCGGCGAGACTCTCTGGAAAATGATGACCGACTATTGGGAAACTGAAGAAGCAAAGGCTAAAAGTAAGACCTATGCCAGTTGTCGTATGTCTGACCATGGTGGTCTCGGTCATCACGTCCATTTCTCAGGGCCCAAATCGTACCTATAAATCAGGCTTGAAATGGCAAGTAACCTTTATTATATATCTCTTGATAAGAAGCATTGTAACTATAAATTTATGTAATAATAATTTTTTGAGGTATAACACTGCAGGTATAAGAATATGGAAGACTGGTTCGTATTGGTGAGGTATTCATCGGGACACATACAAAGGCAGACGGTACGTGTGTTGATCGGAAGGCAGAGGATATCGCTGCAACTTTCAAAAAGATCGTAGACGATAAGTTGTTAGATCTCAATATAGAGACTTCAGAAGTTTCAAACGGTGCTGCTTCCAGACATCGGGAACTCTCACTAGATGAACATGAGCACATCTTCCTTGAGGTAAAGTAATATTTTCACAATTCACATTTATAAAGTCAGGTCATGTTCTTTACTTAATTGTGTTTCGCAAATATCTTTAATTATAACGGGCCAGTGTGACGGATAAACGAGAAAATCCTTATGGAGTTGGAAGCATGAAAGAGTCTCTTTCTAGGGGAAAGTGCAAGTAGCTGGGAGACTCTTCAGGGTTTTTGGCCATACAAGAGCAATTGAAGGAAGCTCAACGTAAAATCGAAGAGCAGGCTTCCCGTGAAGCAAATCATGCCCGAGTTGCGAATGAGCAGAAGGAAAGATCGAGTGCCTTTCCTTTGTAGAAAAGTATATGCGAGAAATTATCAGCATTTTCTTGACTTCCTTCAGACTCATAGGCCAGCAGCCAACACAGACAGTCGTCCCCCAACGGGTACAACTTAACTCCATCTGCTGCATAGGATACTTGTCGCTCTGCCTACCGAAGTTCATTTTTAGTGTATAATTTCAAAACTCCTTAATATTGGAGATCACACAATTAGATAATCGTTTGTGTATGTATGCAACACAAAACTAACATAGTTATCAATGTTTTCTTCAAGCAATTATCATATATATATATTGATTATATCATTCAAATTTAAGTATCACAAATTACCAAATCGTAAATTTGACAAATGGAACAAAACCAAATTCTTATTTTCACGCAAACTTAGCAGTCGTCAATTAATGGTATATGGATGTCCTGTATAGTCGTTAGTATAGTCTTAAACAGTCGTAAAAGTGTCACTGATGAGTCCTGAAAATGTCACCATAGTCTACGACTAGATCGTGACTTTACTAGCCAGTCAGATAACATTCGCCACATAGTGGCGAGATCACTACCATAATCGCATATGGATGTTCATATTAGTCGCGGGAGAGTAGTTAAAATGGTTGTTACCCAGTCGCTCCATAGTGGCTAATATTGACGAAAACTTTCTGACTATACAATACAGTCGCATATAAATCGCCCTGTGGTCACCTCATTTAACAACTATTTGATGACAACATTTCTCCGACCATATCTGGACACTCTCTATAGTCGCACAATTGTCGCTATTTGTCGCAGATTAGTCTCTATATCTCTTGACGACACTACGTCTATTTTACGATTACCAATGTGGGTCGTATAAATAGTCGTAACTCACCGAGTAATAATACAGCTATGATATTTAGCGACTATGGATTGACGACTACAACATCTAGTCGTATGTTTGTCGTAAAACCCTGATTAACGACTATTCTGCGATTAAAAATGCAGTCGTAAAAACATTGTTTTCTTGTAGTGTCAAAATGATATCTCTTCTTTGAATCTCTTATTCGAAGCTTTCCATTTCATAGTTTACTTTGGTCGAAACCCTATCGATTCACTCAAATTCTTCCTTGGATATCTCAATTACGAAACCCTCCGTGAATCGATGCCTACGAGTACAAGTAGCTATATCGTTAGTTTGATTTTACTTTGCTTTGCTTTTGAAATAGGACAGGCTCTGAATCTGATTATTCGTTTACAATTAATTTTGGTTCTACAGGGTAAACGACTCCTATATTCCATAGTCTGGGTAAGTTGGTTGTTTTTTTTAATGAATGTTTGAGGAGTTAGAGTCTGATGGTTAGGATGTTAATCTTATAGTTAGCACGCAATTGAAGACACCAATATATGCTTAACTCATTAATGTATTATGCTAAGTACGAGTGTCTAAGCGCTTTCAAGATAGTTTTTATATCATTTTAGGCGTTCCCAAACCTCACATAACTTTCTTCTAAAATGTTTTATGAGGAGATCTATCAACGACATATGATAGACATGGTTAGCATCACAAAGGAGTGCAGAAGCACTGCAAAGAACTGTGACCTCGTGAGATATCAACAGTTGAATATAACCACATATTTCCTCAGGTAAACAAAATTTTTTCACAATCCATGTTTATAAAGTCATCTCACGATCTTCAAAAATGGTGTTTTTCTCTTACTGTCTTTAATTATCATGGAGTCGAAAGCCTGACAGCTAATCTTATAATGCGCAAGTACAAGCAGCCCATACACTTTTCAGCGTTGTCGCCCACTAAGAGCAACTGAAGGAAGCCCAAAGTAAGAAAACAACACCATCTGATTTGTAGGTTGCTTTATCACTGTCTCTTGCACTTGTTAATTTATTGGTATATGATTTGGCAACTCCTAATTGCTGGTGTTTGCGTATGTAGCTCGTCTGTGTCTACATGTTACCAATGTTATTTTTGATGCAAGTGTTTGTTTCGTTTGTTGTACCATTCAAATTACGGTATCACCGATTACCAAATTGAACATGAAATTAATCCAAAATCTTAATTTTACAGTCGACAATTAATAGCAAGATGTTTACCATAATCATATTTGGATTCGCCATTTAGTCGTCTTATAATTGGTAAATTAGTCCATAAACAGTCGCCAAAACGTCACCATAGTCTACGACTAAGTCGTGACTATACTACTCAGTCACAAAACAGTCGCCACATAGTGGCGAGATCATTACCATAATCGTATATGGATGTTCAGATTAGTCGCGGGATAGTAGTTAAAGTGGTCGTTACCCAGTCATTACATAATGGCTAATATTTACGACTACTTTCTGACTATACTATAGATTCACATGTTAATCGCCCAGTTGTCACCTAGTTTAACGACTTTTGATAACAACATTTTTCCGACGTCATCTGGACTCCCTCTATAATCGCACAAAAGTCGCCGTAGTAGTCGCATTTTAGTCCTTACATCTACCGACAATCTACGTCTATTTTACGATTACCTATGTTAGTTGTATAAATACTCGTAACTCTTCGACTAATAATACGACTATACGATTTACCGACTATGGATTGACGACTACCATTATTAGTCGTATGTGTGTCGTAAAACCCCGATTAACGAGTATTCTGCGATTATAAGTGCAGTCGTAAAAACGATGTTTTCTTGTAGTGTTTTATGAGTTATAAAGTCTAAACATGAATTAATATTAATTTCAATGTGTTCACAAATTCCCTAAACCAAATTTATTTGCAAATATGCAGTTTTCTCACCTAGATTCTTTCTAGCTAATTAACAAATTGTCGTTTCAGAAATCAACATATGATCAATAATATGGGTGGCTAATTCAGATCAACCAATATAAACAACCTAGATGAAGAACTAGACTTCAAAATCTTTATCTAATCAATCAATCTATCAATCCATGAAATCCTTAACGAGAAATCTTAAAAATAACTAGCTGGTCTACTTAGACATGATGATTGAAACAGTAAACATGACTGAATAGAAATGGATAAAAGAAATAAATAGATAACCAAAGAGGTTTGAAATCTTTTGAGACCAGCCTCAAAAGCTCTGCTACAAATTTCCCTGATAATAAAATAAAGTGTAGGTTGACAAAAATAAAATAAAATAAAGTGTAGTATAAACAATTGCTTAAAACCTAATTAAATAGTTTAATTCAGATTTGGGATTTTTCTGTAAATATGGAAAACTTATGGAAAATTGTGAAAATCTTCAAAACTCATTAAACTCTCTAGAAAGTCTTCATATACGAATGGTGTCGACCGACACCAGAGGTGATGTTGATCGACACCACGCTCACAGACAGGTACAAACTTCTGTTTTCCTGTATCTTCCTCCAAATAACTCCAAAAGCTCTCAAATCTCAAGATAAAGCTCATCTCGTACCTAGACTTATAAACGACTCAAAAGACTCCAAAATACTGAAAAGATATATACAAGACAAAAACCCATAAAATCATGATATATCAATGCATGATATCACACAAAATATCAAGAGAGAATATATTCGTTGAAGTCCACAACCTATATTCCATATGACTCCTCATTTCTGGTTTCCCCCTTGGGGTTCCTCAATGCTGTGAGACATAAGAATTTTGGTTCCACTCTTCCTAGTAGATTTTCCATATTTGCTAGGATATATTTTTTATCGACATTTTTTTCAAGGGAAGAGACTACCTATTTGTATCTTATACAACACAAAATTTAGTATCGAAATCGTGTCCCTGATTGGACATCATTATTTGCATTGAATCTATTTTGTGTTCCACTCCTTTTTAGAACCTTGCGTCTAGAGTGATTGGAGATATGTATTGATCTTTTTCTCTCCGACCCTTTTCCACATATATGCGCATGAGAAATATAAAACAAGAGAGCATTAGGTATGAAAGAAGATAAGGCCCAAGATGGGTACGTACTAGCTCAAGATGATGCAGCCGTTTTGGAACAACAAAGAGTGGTAAAAGAGTAAGAAGTCATGTATGGTAGTTCGTTTCCCTAGTCCAACACCTAGTGAGAAGAGTCAAATGAAAAGAGTCCATAAGATATCATGCCAATATAACCTCGATAGACTAGAAATTGCTGGAGGGGGAGATCTAAAAATGAAGTGTTAGCATGTACGCGCTCTCGCAAAAGAATTGTCGGGAAAACGGCTCATTCCCACATGAACTTCTAACAAAAACAGATTTTCATACATGATTTATCGAGCCATGCCAAAACCACCATAAACTCTATTAAAATTTGAATAAACAGACACAAATTATTCTAATTTTGCTTATTCCACCAAATCTAATCACAGAGTCAATTGATTGTTAACGGAGTTAATAAATTCGTTAATCCCGTTTAATATTTTAAAAAATATATTTTTTTCCATTAATCTTATAACACAAAACGAGGTCGTTTTGTGTTATAAGATTAATGAAAAACTCACGAACCCATTTCCCCCAAATCAGATTCGAATTAGGGTTCCTAAGGCTTAAACACGATGTATGACAATTGAAGTTATGATCCAACCAGAAGTATTATTGAAACCCAGAATCGTTTGATATTAAGCAGCTTTTATATATTTAGTGATTGTTGTTCTCGATCTCTCTCTGTATAGGCATGAGATTGAGAAAGAAACTAGTGCTTCGAGGAAGCTAGAAGAGGATGATAACGCAAAGTTAACTCAAGATACTGAGGAAATGGTACTGATTCTCGTCTCAGTTTTGAGATTCTTATGTCGACTTCCCTTACTGAAAATTAAGCTTGAAAAAGCAGGCGCTTTACTCGAGAGAGAGATCGCAGGAAGAAGAGGTTCACAATCTCCAAGAACAAATTGCTGCGGCTTGCTGAGACTGGAAATCTACCCAGAAGCGAAGATCAATATGCAAGCTCCCCTAAATCTGTTCGCGATTCTCAGCCTCAAGAACCCTAATTCGAGTCTAATTTGGGGGAAATGGGTGTGTGAGTTTTTCTTTAATCTTATAACACAAAACGAGTCGTTTGTGTTTTTTTTTTTATTAAATTAATAAACGACTCGTTTTGTGTTATAAGATTAATGAAAAACTCACATTTCTACTCCGTTTCTCAATATAGGAGATTTTAGAGTTTTAGATTTTTTTCAAAATATAAGAAGTTTTCACATTTCTATGCAAATGTTTGTGTTATTTTAATAATAAAAATTTAAAAGCTATCATACAACTAAAAAGTTTCTTGAAAATCTTGAAAAATTAAATTATTAAATGATATTTTTTGTTTAAAGATAAAGAAAGTAAGTTTTCTTAATATGTGTGCATTACCCTAAAACCTTCTATATTGAGAAACATATGGAGTATTTTAAAAAAAATATTAAATGGGGTTAACGGATTTATTAACCCCGTTAATGGTCAATTGACTCCGTAATTAGATTTGGTGGAATAAGCAAAATTAGAATAATTTGTGTCTAAAATTCAAATTTTAATAGAGTTCATGGTGGTTTTGGCATGGTTCGATAGATCACGTATGAAAACCTATTTTCGTTATAAGTTTATGTGGGAATGAGCCGTTTTCCCAAGAATTGTCACCAGTGGCGAGGCTACATAGGTTTTGGGAGGGGCAGTTGCCCACCATGAATTTTTCAAAATCTTTTTAACTTTGTAATGAATTTAAGATATGCCCCTGTTGTTAGAATAATTTATGCCCACCCTCTAATTATTTGAGACACGTTTGACTAAGAAAACAAAAGTTCACATAAGACAAGCCCAATTTTATATTGCTTTAATAAATTTTAGAAAGTGGGCTTTGTTTAATTTTCTATGATTTAGTCCATTTGATTGATTAAACAATTATGGTTTCTTTTACTTCACCTAAACATTCGAAAAAAATTCCTAAATATCGTATGCCTTTTGAACTTCCTCTCCTCTCTTTTTTTTTTGTCGTTGGATTTTGCTTGAACTTTGATTCCTTCCACTTTGATATCTCTAGTTCATGTAAGTTTCTTCTCTATTTCATGAATTTGTTTTCACTTATATGATTTAGGCTTTATATATTTTCTCTCATGTTTGTTCTCTTATTAATCTGTCTATTCTAGAAATATTATTCCAGTTCAATGCTTATATGAATTTTTTATGTTTATTCATGTTTAGAACACAAATTTTATAAATCTTCTAATAAAAGAAGATGAAAATTTTGAGATTTTTATAATAAATGATAATTTTTTTGATGAATATTAGAATAATACTATTTAGTATACTTTGCAATAATTATATTTTTGTGACTTATGATTTGATTGTAGAAAACTTTTAGACAACCAATATTATTTTATATGTTTAACATGAACTTCTCGGCCAATTTCATAGATGTTTGTGTTTATTTTAATAATACATTGGAATGTTTAGCGAGATTAATTTTCTATTAACTCACTATTATTAAATGTTTTGTAGATTATCAATGGAGCGGTATTACAAAAGAACTGCTTCAGATTCCAAGAGTAATTTGGATGACTTAGATGATTTGCCATGGGATCCAGCTGAAAGAAAAAAGATATTGGATTATCATCCAAATCAAAGAGACGAGGTAAGACGGAAATATTTAACTAGAGGTCCATGTCAACCATATGGTCATACCTTTGAGAAAAAGAAAATTAGAAAAGTAATGAGGCGATTTAATCCAGCTTGGTTTGGTAAATATGGTAGTTGGCTTGAGTATAGCGTATCAAGAAATAAAGCCTTTTGTTTGTGTTGTTACTTATTTAGAGATGACATACCAAAACAAGGTGGAAATTATGCATTTGGGACAGAAGGCTTTTCTTGCTAGAATAAGCCTGAGACATTATCTGAGCATGTAGGTGGAATCAACAGCTTTCATAATATTGCTGTTAAGAGATGTGATGATTTGATGAACCAAGGTCAGTCAATTGTGCATGCTTTGTATAAGCAAGATGAAGTGGTGAAAAATGAATATCGCATCCGGTTAAATGCTTCAATTGATGCTTCTAGGTACTTGTTACGACAAGGATTACCTTTTCGTGGTCATGATGAGAGCAAAGATTCTGCTAATAGAGGAAATTTTGTAGAGCTCGTGAAATACACCGGAGAACAAAATGATGTGGTAAATAAGGTTATTTTGGAGAATGCTCCAAAAAATAACTAGATGGTTTCTTCTATGATTCAAAAAGATATTGTACATTCTTTTGCAGAGGAAGTACTGAAATCTATCATAGAAGAAATTGATCATGGTGTGTTTGGTTTGCTTGTTGATGAGTCTGCTGATGTTTCTGATAAGGAGAAAATGGCTGTTGTTTTCCGATTTGTTGATAAAAGTGGATCAGTTAAAGAAAGATTTTTGGGAGTTACTCATGTAAAGGAAACATCTTCCTTATCTTTGAAATCTGCTATTGATGACTTGTTTGCAAAACATGGGCTGAGCTTGAAACAAGTAAGAGGACAAGGTTATGATGGAGCAAGCAATATGAAGGGCGAGTTTAATGGGCTGAGATCATTGGTTACTAGAGAAAATAGTTCAGCTTATTATGTTCATTGTTTTGCTCATCAGCTTCAGTTAGTTGTGGTGGCAGTTGCAAAGAAACACTTTGATGTTAGCAACTTTTTCGATATGGTTTCAACAATGTTGAATGTGGTTGTGGCTTCTTGCAAGCGGAAAGATAAGCTTCTAGATAGTAATCGAAAGAGAGTGGAGGAAGGAATTAGCAATGGTGACATTAGCACTGGAACAGGACAGAATCAAGAGATTTCTCTTCCAAGGCCTGGAAATACTCGTTGGGGTTCTCATTATAAGACATTGTTGCGTTTGGTTGAGTTGTTTCCTTCTATCATTGAAATTCTTGAATGTGTTCAAGATGAAGGCGTTGATGACTCAAAAAGATGTCAAGCATATGGTCTTCTCAAGTATTTTCACACATTTGATTGTGTGTTCTATATGCAGCTGATGCTATTTATTTTGGGAGTAACCGAGAATTTGTCAATGGCTCTGCAAATGAAGAATCAAGATATTTCAAATGCCATGTCACTTGTAGCTTCAACTAAGAGAGAACTGCAAAAGTTTCGAGAAGATGGATGGGATATGCTTATGGAGAAAGTTTCATCTTTCTGTGAAAAGCATAAGGCTAATATGCTTACGATGGATGGAGAGTTTGTGGATTCAAGGAAGCCAAGGAAAAAAACAGGTATAACCAATTTGCATCATTAGAAAGTCAATTGTTTCTACACTGTTCTGGATTTGCAGCTTCAAGAGTTTAATGATCGATTTGACGAGGTAAACACTGATCTGCTTATTTGTATGGCTTCTTTAAGTCCTGTTAATTCCTTCCGTGAGTTTGATAAGTCAAAGCTGCTGAGACTGGTTAAGCTTTATCCGGATGATTTTAGTTATGGGGAGCGTTTATCTATTGAGCATCAACTTGGAATCTACATTGACAATGTAAGAAACGATGAACGGTTTAAGAATCTGAAGAATCTTGGAGATCTTTCTCGTTTGATGGTGGAAACGCAAAAGCATCTTGCACATCCTTTGGTTTATAGGCTACTAAAGTTAGTTTTAACGTTGCCCGTTGCTACTGCAAGTGTTGAAAGATGTTTTTCGGCAATGAAACTAGTGAAGACAGCCACACGCAATCGAATTGGAGATGAATTTCTAAGTGATTGTTTAGTATGTTATATCGAAAAAGAGTTGTTTGAGTCTGTTACAAATGAAACAGTGATTAAAAGATTTCAGGCTATGAGAGAGCGTAGAGTACATTTGTAAGGTTTTGTACTGTTTTGCGATGACGTTTTAAATATTTTATTTAATGATTTTTATTTCTGCCCCGGATGCAAATATTTTCTAGATTCGCCACTGATTGTCACTATAAAAAATTAAAAGCACATATGATGTAATTCATCACAAGATATGGTTCTTATTCCCAATAACTTTGACTCGATAAAAGAACAAACTGACCCAAAAAAAAAAACAAAATGATGTTAGTAACATACACTCTCTCCCAGATTTACTTCACACTGTCATTGGGAGAGAGACACTACAAGAAATTACCTTGGACGGATCGATTGATTTGCAGTTCTTTAATTAGCAATGTCTGGCATAGTTAACCTACCCATGTAGTTTATTAAAGTCGATATGATATGTCTCTTGAAGTTCTTTCGAATGCCATAAGCGTGTCATATACACTTGAATTTCTAAAATAATACAGCACAACATTGCTGCATATCCAAACGGCAAGATCTGTTATTCACAACAATAGAAAAATCAATCATTCTCTGATAAGGTTTCTTCTCTTGAGTTCCTGCTAATGTGAGAAACCGAGGACTGACATAACACCTTGAATTTTTTTTGTCTATCTGATCGTCCCAAGAAATTTGTTGACTCTCTTCTTCATTATTTTTAGTCTTTCCTCTAGACAAAGTTAAGTATTGTCATGTGCTAGAGTTAACTCTTGGTGTTCCTCCTAAGTGAAAGAAACATTATGGATTTTTTAATTACTAGTATGATTCGCTCGCATCATGTGTGAGCACAAATATTATTAAATATAATTTTTTAAAATAAAAAATTATCAAATAAATTTAACGACAACAATAATATTATAAAAGTATATATCAGACAGTTTATAATTAAACACATATATATATATATATTATTATACTTAATCACTTATTCAAATATTTTATATTTATTCTAAAATAAAATTAATAGAAACAAAATAAATTATAATTATATATTTGTGTATAAAAAGAAATATAGAAATTTATATTTAAAACATTTTATCATATATATATATATATATATATTCGAAATTTATATAAATAATATGAATTTACTATATAAAATATTATTATTTACAACCATATTTATTAATATTTAAACTTTTCATAAATATTTTGATATTTATCATTTTTTATCAAAGTTTATGATATCTTCAAAATAAAATTAAAAAAAAAAATCTTCACAAAAAATATTTATAATCTCATCTTACCTTTTAATTTTTGTATCTAAGGTTATGTATATCTCGAAAATAAAATTAAAATGACATATTAAAATTACTAATATAAATTAAGATTAATACAGTAATTAGCCTAATTTTATTGATGGTAAATTAGTAATCAACTATTTTTAGAGTGAATATAATGCCAAAAGCACTTCCTAATTAATATAAAGATTATTCTTGACTCATGTAAATATATGTTTTATATATATTTACTAAGTGTGATTGGTTATTAGGTACACACACAAAAGAAAAAGGAAAAAAGAGAGAGAGGGAGACAAGAAATGGAGAGAGGCAAGAAGAAGAGAAGGAAAAATAGAGTTCATCATACTGGTTCAGGGCGACGATCAGACCATCAAAATTGTCATGATCTTGCTGAAATTTTAAGGAAATCTTCATATTGGTATTGACATTCAATAGTTGGTTTTTTATTCCAAAGGTTTGTTTGTTGTAGATTGGAGTTTTAGTGGAGTTGTGTTTGTTTGAAGCGAACTGAGACCAGTTTTGGTTTTTGGAAAACCCAATGGTTAGTTCTTCTCTTATTGAGCTGAAATTTTGTAGCGATGTTTTTGGCTCGTTTATCTAAGATTTGAAGGGTGGAGTTTTAACTGGTGACCAGAATCTTAGTGAACCTAGGATCGTTTGAGGCTGAAAATTTATGGGCTCTTGTATTGAATTCTTGTTGAGTTCTTGGTTAGAGATTGTTCTTGTTGAGCCTTATTCTCTGAAATTGTTATGTGGAACATAGAGGATATGTTTGTAACTCAAACTCATTTTATATAGTGGATTTTGAGCAAACTACGGTCTTGTGGGTTTTCTTTCTCACATCGAGGAGGTATTTCCATATAAAAATTATTGGTCTCGGTTACTTTGCCTTTTGGTGTTTTTATGCCACCATATGTAGTTTTCTTAAAGGCTCACACGAGTGTGGGAAACTATATTCACAGTGTTGTTGTTATGTGTTGTGTTTACAGAGTAGTATCAGAGCTTAAGGTTTGTGAGCTTTGGATTTCAGTACCTTTGGGTTATTGGTTTTGCTTGTGTGAAAGATAGAAAATATGAGCAGAATAATAAGCTTGAATGATGCGAACTATCATCAATGGAAAGGCAAGAGGGAAAAATTGATTTTCGTGAAATAATTTCATGTACCAGTTTTTCAGGAGAAGAAAACTGATAATAAAACGTATGATGAGTGAAAGTTGTTGCATCAGAAATTGTGTGGTTCAATAAGACAATGGATAGGTGATACTATTATGCATCCTACTGAAAATGAGACTGATGCATGTTCTTTGTTGTTGAATCTGGAACAGTTACATGCTCAGAACAATGAGAATAAAAATATGTACATGATTAAGAAATTGATTGAGTTGAGATATCAAGATGGCACTCCTGTGACATATTACTTGAATGCATTTCAGGGATTGCTTCAAGTAATCTCGAAAAAACACACGACGACGCTCTCCTCGTTTGTCTAGTAGTGGGAGATGTCGAACTCTCGAGGATAATGATCGACACAGGAAGTTCGGTGGATGTCCTCTTTTACGATGCGTTCAAAAAGATGGAGTTCAACGACTCCGAGATCGTTGAGGAAAAGACACTACTGGTAGGGTTCGCTGGCGAAACAACATACTCAATGGGCTCTATATTCGCCCCAGTAATAGCTGGAGGAGTTCGAAGAATGACAGAGTTCGTCGTAATAGATCGGCCAGCTCCCTACAACGCAATTCTAGGTCGACCATGGATATATGACATGGAAGCGGTACCATCAACCTACCATCAATGCGTAAAATTTCCAACTCCCAAAGGAGTAAAAACCGTTTACGGAAGTCAAAAGATTTCCCGCCATTGCTACATGAACGGATACAAGCAAATTGAGAAATCCTCCGCATAGCAATTACGGAAAGAGGAGGAGCTCGCCACCATGCCGACCAAAAGGTCGAACGACCCAAGTCAAATAGGACCCCCGAAGGACCTCACGACCCAAGTTTGCATAGACGAGGCTCATCCCCAAAGACTTGTTGGCATTGGAATCGACCTATCAGAGACAGTCAAAAATGAATTAGTCTCTTTTCTTAAACAGAACGTCGACTCCTTTGACTGGTCTTCAACAGACATGAAAGGGATCAACATCGACGTAACCAGCCACGAGCTGAATGTCGACCCAACCTACAAACCGGTAAGACAGAAACGTCGAAAACTAGGCCCGGAACGAGATCAAGCCGTCAACGATGAGGTCGATCGGTTACTAAAAATCGGATCGATCAGAGAGGTCAAGTACCCCGACTGGCTGGCAAATCCTGTAGTGGTCAAGAAAAAGAACGGGAAGTGGAGAGTCTGTGTAGATTTCACAGATCTCAACAAAGCATGTCTGAAGGACAGTTTCCCACTCCCACACATCGATCGACTGGTCGAAGCTACCGCCGGACACCAACTACTATCCTTCATGGATGCCTTCTCGGGGTACAACCAAATACTAATGAACCCTAAGGACCAAGAAAAGACCTCGTTCATAACTGATCAAGGCACGTATTGCTACAAAGTCATGCCCTTCAGATTAAAAATGCAGGAGCGACTTACCAACGCCTTGTCAACAAGATGTTTTCAGGACTCCTGGGTAAAACCATGGAAGTCTACATCGACGATATGTTGGTCAAATCTTCCAAGTACGAAGACCATATCCCCCAGCTAAAAGAATGCTTTATCATTCTTAACAAATATGGGATGAAACTCAACCCAGCAAAGTGCACCTTCGGGGTCCCCTCAGGAGAATTCCTTGGTTACCTAGTGACCGAAAGAGGGATCGAAGCGAACCCCAAACAGATCGAAACATTTATAGAGATGAAATCTCTCCGAACAACGCGAGAAGTCCAGCGCCTGACTGGCAAAATAGCTGCTTTGAACCGCTTCATCTCGAGGTCGACTGATAAATGTCTACCCTTCTATCACTTGCTAAAAGCGAACAAGAAGTTCCTCTGGGACAAAAAGTGCGAAGAAGCGTTCGCCCAGCTCAAGTCTTATCTAAGCGAACCACCTATACTGGCGAAACCAGTAGAAGGGGAACCTCTCTACCTCTACCTAGCTGTTTCTACCGCAGCAGTAAGTGGAGTCCTGGTTCGCGAAGAACAAAATGAACAACGGCCGGTGTATTACATCAGTAAGACCTTAATCGATGCCGAAACCAGATACCCCGCCATGGAAAAACTCGCTTTGGCATTGGTGACATCAGCTCGGAAACTCCGACCATACTTCCAATCGCACTCAATCATAGTGATGACCTCTCAACCGCTGAGAACCATCCTTCACAGTCCAAGCCAGTCAGGTCGACTGGTCAAATGGGCTATCGAACTCAGCGAGTATGACATAGAGTACAAGGCTCGGACGTGCCTAAAAGCGCAAGTGCTGGCCGATTTCATAATTGAACTCCCTCCGACCATCGAACTCGACCCGACCTCAGCCAAGAGATGAAAACTCTACGTCGATGGAGCTTCGTCGAGGCAAGGATCCAGAGTCAGAGTAAAAATGGTCTCCCCACGGGCGAAGTATTAGAACAGTCATTCAGACTGGGCTTCGCCGCATCAAATAACGAAGCAGAAAACGAAGCGTTAATAGTCGGGCTCAGACTAGCAATAGCGATAGGAACCCGAGAAGTAGACGCCTTCAGTGATTCCCAATTGGTCACGAGCCAATATCATGGCGACTACGAGGCCAAAGACGAACGGATGGAAGCATACCTACATGTAGTACGTACGCTCGCCGAACAGATCGAATTCTTTGATCTAACACGGATCCCATGAGGGGAAAACACCGCAGCCGATGCCCTGGCCACTCTAGCATCGACATCAGATCCTAACCTCAAAAGGATCATACCAGTCGAAGGGATCGAAAAACCAAGTATCGACATAGCCCTGAAAGCTCTGTCCTTGAAAGAGGACGAGCCTACCATAAAGGTGTTGGAATGGTGTCATGAAATCACACATGTACTCATTCCTGATGATAGTTGTGTGTCGAGATCGGACATTCTTATAATACTGGGCGGTTGCAATGTTTTGCTAGAAGCCTCTTGCAATCTGTAAGTTGTAGACTTACTGCCAGCATTATATGATCCTATAGGGTCACACACCTAAGCAAACTGGAAGCTAAAATATGGGAATGATCATTATAGTAATGATCATGTTAATGTGTATTGGATACACATTAGTATCGAGTATATGGTGTTGTGTCGATCGACACTGTATGTGTGTCGGTCAACACAGTTCGGGTTTTCAAAAAAGGCTTTTCGATTTTATGACTCACCCGAGTCTGGCCCGTTGTAAGTGATTCGAGGTCTGAATAAAACCCTAGGGGTTTCGACCTGGATCAGTAGCCGTCATCTTTTTCTTGACAGAAGAAGTAGAAACACCAAAACTCAGATCCCATAGATCCAGCACTAGCATCCCGGTTTCCAGCTTGTGTGCGTGTGTATCTGGTAGAGGCGAAGCATCTGAGTCGCTAGATCTCGTTCACCAATCATTCCGCTGCCAGTTCTAGGTAAGAACGAGGTTGGTAATTTCAATACAACAAACCCTTAGATCCTAGGAGATCCAACAGTGGTATCAGAGCGTGTTAGGGTTTAGACTATTGAATCTGAGGCTTTTAAATCGAAAACTGATGATTTTGATGAGTTAATTGCCTGCTAAATCGTGTTTTATAGAAATTAATCTCGGATTAGAGTTTCTGTTGAAAACGATGAACTGTTGTTGTCGCTCTGTGTCGATCAACACTAAGCTTGTGTCGGTCGACACGCCGCGAAACGTATAATAAAATTTTAGGGTTTGTCGCATGATGTCGATCGACACTAAGCTTGTGTCGGTCGACACACCGCGAAAACTCGTAAAAGATTTTGAGGTTTGTCGCATAGTGTCGATCGACACTAATCTTGTGTCGGTCGACACACTGCGAAAATGCTCACTCGGTCTTGGAGATCGTTCTGTGTCTGTCGATACACTGGGTGTGTCGGTCGACACAGACTATGCGAATCGGTTCAATTGGATTGAACCGGTTATCTCGCTTGGTTGATATTGTTAACCGATTTGGTTCTGGTTAGGTAATGTCGATCGACACAGAGTTGTGTGACGATCGACATGGACCATTAAACCGGACCGGTTCAATTAGATTGAATCGGTTAAGGAAATTCGATCCGGTTTGACCGGTTATCGAAGACCGGTTTGAAGTGGGTTGTGTCGACCGATGCCAATGGTTGGCTTCGATCGACGCACCAATCGCAGATTTGGAGGTTGGACCTCATATTTGCAAATACCGGACCAAATTTAAATCCTAAAGTTCTAGATGAACCTAAACTTAATAAAACTGAATGTTTAATTAACTTAATAACTTCTTGGATGTATATTGGATATACATCAAGATTAAATAGTTCCTTTCCTCAACTAAATATCAAGTGATCTTGATGTCTTGCCCGATCTCGTCTACTGTCAAGACTTGTTTCGTTGTTGGATAGCCTTGGAGTCCTTGGTGTCCACAGCAACATGAGTAAGGCAGGTGGTCATTGATAGACTTGCAGTGCGACTGTCAATGATCACAAGACAGAAGAGATTGGTTTTACTTGACTGGGCCATCAGAAGTTCTGGGCCCAGAGACATCAGAGTGGATGGGACATGGATTGTCTTATCTGCGACCAAGAATTGTACTGGGTACAATTAGCAATGATTTGCTTACCTAGATAACATAAGTTTGAGCGATGGCGAGTCGCCCACTCAAATTTTGGTAATCTGAGGATCTTGGTTCATTGTATTCATCTGAGGAAACATAGTTTTTGAATACAATGCGAGTTTTCTTATTAGATAAGAATTCTCAATTCTTGAGCATTATAACTAAAATCTCTACCTCTCTTAATTACATCTATGTCTGTCTCAACTCACATCAACACTTTCTCGCTGAAATCCGTCCTTGAGAAGGACAAGTTAAATGGATCTAATTTCTTGGAATGGTATCGGAACCTGAGAATAGTTCTCAGGCAGGAGAACAAGGAATATGTCCTTACAAGTGTTCTCCCCGAGAGTCCACGTTCCAATGCCCCGCAGACAGAAAAGAATGCTTGGGATAAGCATTCAGCTGATGTCAAAGATGTTAATTGTCTAATGCTGGTGACTATGAACTCTGAGCTGCAGAAGCAATATGAGAACATGATGTCACCCATTGAGATGATTAACAGCCTGAAAGCTTTGTTTCAGGAGCAAGCTCGCACAGAGAGATACCATACGGTTAAATCTCTCATAGATTGCAAGCTGGCTAAGGATAGTCCAGTAAGTCCTCATGTCCTTAAAATGATGGGTTACATTGATAACCTGGGGAAACTGGACTGTGCCATTAGCCAGGAGCTAGCCACTGACATGATTCTGCAGTCTTTGCCGTCGTGTTTTGATCAGTTCATCATGAACTACAACATGCAAAACATGACTAAGACATTGACTGAGTTGCACGGCATGCTGAAGACAGCAGAGCCAAATCTTAAGAAGGCAACTCCCAATGTACTGATGGTACAAGGGGGTAAAAGGTTTAAGAAACCTAAGAAGGATAAGAGAAAGGCCCAAGTTATCCAGACTGAGAGTCAGGACAAGCCCAAGCCGAAGCCCAAATCCGGGCCTTCTCCTGAGGATAAATGCAACTACTGCAAGCAGTTAGGGCATTGGAAGAGAGACTGCAAGAAGTTCATGGAAGATTACAAGAAGCTGAAGAAGACGTATGATGCGTCTGACTCGGGTATTTATGTTATCGAACTTAATGTTATGTCTTCTAGTTCTACTTCGTGGGTATTGGATACCGGCTGCGGTGCTCATATTTGTACTGATGTGCAGGCACTAAGAAACAGTAGAACGCTGAAGAAAGGACAAGTGGAGCTACGGGTCGGGAATGGAGCTAAGTTTTCTGCATTGGCCGTAGGCACTTACGATTTGTCCTTACCTTCGGGCATGGATTTAGCTTTGATTAATTGCTACTTTGTACCTGCGATAAACAGAAACATAATTTCAGTTTCCGTTTTGGATTTGGAAGGTTTTGATTTTGCTGTTAAGAATAAGGTTTGTTCTTTTAATCGTGATGGTACGTATTATGGTAGCGCCCCATTAGATAATGGGTTATATGTTTTAAACCAAGAAATGCCTGTCTTTAACATAAATACAAAGAGGTTTAAGTCAAATGACGAAAACCCGACTTTCTTATGGCATTGTCGTTTGGGCCATATCAATGAGAAACGCATTCAGAGACTCCATCGAAATGGGCTTATGGGCTCATTTGATTTTGAATCATGTGAGAAATGCGAATCTTGCTTGATGGGCAAAATGGCTAGGGCCCCTTTCAACAAACCAAATGAAAGGGCCAGTGGCTTATTGGGCCTTGTTCATACTGATGTATGTGGGCCGATGAGCACTGTTGCCAGAGGAAATTACAAGTATTTCATTACCTTCACTGATGACTTCAGTAGGTATGGCTATGTCTATTTGATGAGACACAAGTCAGAATCCTTTGATAGATTCAAGGAATTCAAGAATGAAGTACAGAACCAACTTGGCAAAAGTATCAAAGTTCTGCGGTCGGATCGCGGAGGAGAATACTTGAGTCAAGAGTTCAGCGACTATCTGAGCGAGTGTGGAATTGTTTCACAACTCACTCCTCCTGGAACACCCCAATGGAATGGAGTGTCAGAGAGGAGGAATCGAACCTTATTGGATATGGTTCGGTCTATGATGAGTCATTCAAATCTTCCATTATCCTTTTGGGGATACGCTCTAGAAACGTCTGCGTTTACACTAAATAGGGTACCATCTAAATCAATGGAAAAGACACCACATGAATTGTGGACTGGGAATGTTCCAAGTCTGTCTTTCCTGAAGATTTGGGGTTGTGAGGCTTATGTCAAACGTTTAATCTCTGACAAGCTCGCACCCAAATCAGATAAATGCTACTTCGTTGGTTATCCTAGGTATACCAAGGCATACTACTTTTACAACCGATCTGAGAACAAAGTTTTTGTTGCTCGGGACTGTTCTTTTCTTGAGAGAGAATTTCTTTCTAAGAAAAACAGTGGGAGTAAAGTACATCTCGAAGAAATTCAAGATGCACAGGAAACTGCTCAACCTGTTGAGGAAGAGCAGCAGTTGGATCCACAAAGTTCTGTGGAACCCGCGCCTGTGGAGCCTGAAGTTCGCAGATCCGGAAGGATCCGTCATGAACCCGAGAGATACTATGGATTTCTCGTGACCAATTGCAATGATCTGATGATCATTGAAAGTGACGAACCAGCGACCTTCGCGGAAGCAATGATGGGCCCGGACTCCGAAAAGTGGCTTGGAGCCTCTAAATCCGAAATGGGATCCATGTCAGAAAACCAAGTATGGTCCTTGGTCGATTTACCTAATAGTGCAAAAGCCATTGAGTGTAAATGGATCTTCAAGAAGAAGATTGACGTGGATGGCAATGTCCAAATTTATAAAGCTAGGTTGGTGGCTAAAGGTTTCAAGCGAATTCATGGTATTGACTATGATGAAACCTATTCCCCAGTAGCTATGCTTAAATCCATTCGGATCCTTCTAGCAACTGCCGCTTATTATGATTATGAGATTTGGCAGATGGATGTCAAAACCGCCTTCCTGAATGGAATTCTGGAAGAGGATGCGTATATGACACAGCCTGAGGGTTTTGTAGATCCCAAGAATGCTGGGAAGGTATGCAAGCTTCATAAATCCATTTATGGACTGAACCAAGCATCACGGAGTTGGAATCTTCGTTTTGATGAAGCAGTAAAACAATTTGGTTTCATCAAGAACGAAGAAGAACCATGTGTATACAAGAAGACTAGTGCGAGCGGAATTGCGTTTCTTGTGCTGTATGTCGATGACATAAGCCTTCTCGGTAATGACGTTCTGTTGCTTCAGTCTGTTAAGACTTGGCTCAGAAGTTGTTTTCCCATGAAAGACATGGGAGAAGCCACGTACATCCTTGGAATCAGAATCTACAGAGATAGAGTGAACAAGCTGATTGGATTGTGCCAGGACACTTATATTGATAAGGTGTTGCACAGATTCAAGATGCATGATTCCAAGAAGGGCTTCATGCCGATGTCTCATGGCATTAGTCTCAGCAAGAAGCAGTGTCCGGCGACACAGGCTGAGCGAGAACGCATGGGTAGGATTCCTTATGCTTCTGCAATAGGATCTATCATGTATGCCATGCTCTGCACTCGTCCAGATGTAGCTTACGCGTTAAGCATGACGAGTAGATACCAATCTGATCCAGGTGAAGTTCACTGGACAGCTGTCAAGAATATTCTCAAGTATTTGAGACATACTAAGGATAAGTTCCTGGTGTATGGAGGAAGTGAAGAGCTTGTAGTGAATGGATTCACTGATGCGAGTTTTCAGACGGACATAGACGATTTCCGATCACAGTCTGGATATGTCTTCTGTCTAAATGGCGGTGCAGTGAGCTGGAAGAGCTCTAAGCAGAATACCGTAGCTGATTCCACGACGGAAGCTGAATATGTTGCTGCTTCAGAAGCGGCAAAGGAAGCTGTTTGGATCAAGAAGTTCATGACTGAACTTGGTGTGGTTCCTAGTATCTTGGAGCCAGTGGCTTTGTTTTGTGACAACAACGGGGCCATTGCTCAGGCGAAAGAACCAAGGTCACACCAGAAGTCCAAACACGTAGAGAGGAGATATCACCTGATTTGTGATATCGTCAATAGAGGTGATGTGAAGATCAGCCGAGTTCCGACAGACGAGAATGTCGCTGATCCTCTGACTAAGTCACTCCCAAGGCCTAAGCATGAGAGTCATACGACTGCTGTAGGCATTAGAGATCTAGAGATGTAATCTTGATTCTAGTGGGAGTTTTAGTTTTATTTTAGTTATAATAAGATGCTCTTGTAAACATTCTTTTAGAAGTGTTTAATGAAATTTGATTTCAGCATTATTTATTGTAATCTAAATAATGGTCCCAAAATAAGTTTATGTCAAATTATAGGTCATCAAGTTGAGGACTTGATCATGAAACCCTATAAGTCATAGATGACATAGATTATGTTATGTCCCTAGTCGAGGTTGTCAAAGTGGGACAATGACAACCGCGAGAGACTAGATTGTGAGGTGACTGTTGACTAAGTTTCATGGAGTCAATGATATGAGTATCACAGTCAGTCACATAGATATATGTTGGTGAAAATATGATCGGACATGACCCGCTAATGAGAAGTCTACAGGATAGTTATATATGTGTCATGAGAGGTTCTGATTACGACTATAGAGTATAGTCCTCAGACCTGAGTTCATCATGTTTTCTTGCATATGAATTGATACACTTTGACCTTGTCAAACGTCGACCCGTAACTGGCGACTATAACGACACTGTTCAGGTATATCATGAAATGTGCGTTGAAATAGGGATGGAACGAGATGGAATTTGTCCCTCCTATATAACGGGAGACAAATATCTCAGGGCCTATCGAAGATTTTATGCTGAGAAAATGTGTGGCCGCACTCAAACGAACTGTAGTTCAGTTGTTTGTAATGTTCAGTATAAGATCAGGAGTTCGATAAACACGATGTTGGCTTAATAAGGATGACACCAATCTTGCCTTATGCCAAATCGAGATATAGAGACAAAAGGATTATAGGAATTGATGATTCCAGTACAAGTGGGAGATTGTTGGGATGGTGTCCTGAAATCACACCTGTACTCACTCCTGATGATAGTTGTGTGTCGAGATCGGACATTCGTATAATAATGAGCGGTTGAAATGTTTTGCTAGAAGCCTCTTGCAATCTGTAAGTTGTAGTCTTACTGCCAGTATTATATGATCCTATAGGGTCACACACCTAAGCAAACTGGAAGCTAAAATATGGGAATGATCATTATAGTAATGATCATGTTAATGTGTATTGGATACACATTAGTATCGAGTATATGGTGTTGTGTCGATCGACACAGTATGTGTGTCGGTCGACACAGTTCGGGTTTTCGAAAAAGGCTTTTTGATTTTATGACTCACCCGAGTCTGGCCCGTTGTAAGTGATTCGAGGTCTGAATAAAACCCTAGGGGTTTCGACCTGGATCAGTAGCCGTCGTCTTTTTCTTGACAGAAGAAGTAGAAACACCAAAACTCAGATCCCATAGATCCGGCACTAGCATCCCGGTTTCCAGCTTGTGTGCGTGTGTATCTGGTAGAGGCGAAGCATCTGAGTCGCTAGATCTCGTTCACCAATCATTCCGCTGCCAGTTCTAGGTAAGAACGAGGTTGGTAATTTCAATATAACAAACCCTTAGATCCTAGGAGATCCAACAAAAGGACGATGTCGAACACAAGGAACGCCCCAACGACACCAGTCGCGACATCATCGAGATCGATGATGATCTCGATCCAAGAAACGCCGTGTACGTCGCGAACGTCCCCGTTGGACCAATCCAATCTGCATCCACTAGTCAAGGACCTGAGCCTAACGATGACGAAGATTGGAGAACTCCGATCATTCGATACATTACAAATGGCGAAGTCCCCGACGACAAATGGGAGGCGCGGAAACTCAAGACGCAAAGTGCAAGGTACTGCGTCACGCAAGGAGAGCTCTTTAAAAGAAGTCTCTCCGGACCTTACCTCAAATGCCTCGATAAAAAGCAAGCCTTAGCCGTGATCACGCAGGCCCACAAAGGATCCTGCGGAAGCCATTCCGGAGGACGAGCCCTGGCCGTACGAATCAAAAGGCAAGGCTATTTCTGGCCAACAATGGCCACCAAATGCGAATCTTTTTCCAGCAAATGCGACAAATGCCAAAAGCATGCCCCGATTATCCACTAAGCATCGAAGAAACTCTCCTCTATCTCATCGCCATACCCATTCATGCGATGGGGAATGGACATCGTGGGACCTTTAGTCGCATCCGGCAAAAAGAAAGCTACACACTTATTAGTGATGACAGACTACTTCACTAAGTGGATTGAAGCGGAATCATACCAAAAGGTCAAAGACGTTCACGTTAAGGAGTTCGGCTGGCGAAACATCGTTTGCCAACATGGACTACCCCATGAGATCGTCACCGATAACGGACCGCAATTCATATCAAACATGTTCAAGGAGTTCTGTAGAACCTGGAACATAAAGCTGACATACTCTACGCCCCGTTATCCTCAAGGAAATGGACTAGCAGAGGAAGCTAATAAAGCGGTCGTGAACAGCCTTAAGGAAAGACTCAATGAGTGCAAAACGAGCTGGAGCGATGAGCTCCCAGCCGTACTCTGGGCTTACCGGACTACTCCTCGCAAATCCACCGGCGAAACTCCCTTTTCGCTGGCTTACGGAATCGAGGCGGTAGTACCAGCCGAAATCCTCGTGTCAAGCATCCGTAAAGAATAATGCCCACGTCAAGAGGAACTTAACAACAAGATGATAACGGACGAGCTTGATCTCGTCGACGAAAGGAGAAATCTCGCACTAGCTCGAATCCAGAACTGCCAACAAGCCGCAGCTCGCTACTACGATTACAGAATTAAAACTCGAAGGTTTCAAGTAGGGGAGCTCGTCTTACGGAAAGTGTTCGACCATAAAAAAGGAAGAACACGCTGGAAAGTTAGGAGAAAAGTGAGAAGGTCCTTACCAGGTCACTGATGTTGTGAAGGATGGGGTCTACCGACTCAAGTCGGTGGAAACCCAGAAACCTGAACTACGACCCTGGAACATCATCAACCTCAAAAAGTACTTTCACTAAAGTACGCAACCTAATCGAACTACGAAATGGCTTGATCCCCTTAAAAGGGTACGTAGGCAGCTCAACCTCGAGCGCAGCCGCCCCCCAACACAAAGCTCTTATCGAGCTCGACAACTTCAAATGAAGTCGTACTAGCTTATCCTTGTGAAATCAAGTTAAGTCCCACGATCAATGTCTCTTTCTGTCGAAAAAGTCAGAGTCGTTGCGAGATACTTCGCCACTGCATTTTGCAAAATGATATGAAATTATCTCTTCAGAAGCAAACAATATTAAGTTATCCTTTCCGAGCGACCTGAAATGGCCTCCCCTAAAACCAAGCGATATGAAATTATCTCTTCAAACCTAAGTGATATGAAATTATCCCTTCAAACCTAAGCAACCTGAAACGGTCTCTCCAAATCGAGCGAACTGAAATGATCGCCCCAAAATAAAGCGACCTGAAACGGTCTCTCTACGTCGAACGAACTGAAATGATCGTCCCAAAATAGGCCACCCGAAACGGTCCCTTCAAACTGAACGAACTGAAATGATCGTCTTAAAGTAAACGATCTGAAATGATCTCTCAAAAACCTAAAATTCTTCCAACCTTATACTGATTAGAAGAATTGGGGGGATACCCCCTCCCCTTTAAGCAAAAACAAACGAGGTCGAGTCTACATCAAGACTGATAAAACGAGACAGCTGCTCGCACAAAACGACCTCCGCACACACTCAAAATAAATCGTTGTAAGTCTACTTCGATTTATCATATACTTAGAAATCTTCATTGAACGCCAAGCTCGAACTCCACATCGTGAGAAAGTCGAACCCCGAACATATTTGAGGAAGAACTCGAACTCGAATTTGTTCGAGCTAAAGTTCATTGAAAATTTCCTAAGACAATTCGATCCAGGGTATTTATTCGATCTCTCTGAAGAGGTTCGAACTGCCACGATGGCCAAACCTTATGCTAAGGCATTAAAACAGTAAAATCTATGCTAAGGCATGAAAGATTGAAAAGCAATTCATGAATAAAACAAGGACTTAACATCCTCAGGTTCGAACAAAAGCTCGCTAAGGGCAACACCAAAGACAAAAAAAGAAAAGCCCCCTTGGGCAACGAAAAGTCCGAAAAAGGAAATAAAAACCCCTCAAGGCAGCCACGATTAAAATTTATTAGAACTGCTTGGAAGGAGATGAAGCCTCGTCCCGATCCTCTGTCTGATCGCCGGTCGCCCCATCCTCCTCGAGTCGACCCTCAACCTCATCGATAGGTCGTGAGCTAACTCCGGTTGGAATATTCGACCCATACTGATCAAGACGTGTAGCCACCTGGTTCAAAGGGCGCGCCAAGATCACCGAATCGTCCGACATCACCGGCAAGTTGAGCTTACTGATGCTGAAGTCCGACACTGCCGCAGCGTTCATCTCCTCCATAGCTAATCGTTTCTTCTCAGCCAAGTCCATCACCTCCTTGGTCAGATCCAGTTCACCAGAGGCAAACTCGACAATAAGCGCGATATTGGCCAAGGCCTCTTGAAGCCTCATCTCAGCACTCACGGCAACCTTCCTCTGGCTTTCCTTCACCGCAATTCCCTCGAGAATCTTGAGGTATTCATCATTTAGCCCTTTCCTTGCCTCATGGGCCGCCACCTTGGTGTCAAGCTCTCGGTCGGCGAGAGCCTTGTCAAAACCAGCCTGGCATTGTGCAACCAGCATGTCGCAACCCGACCTGCCTCAACAGCGGTTCGACTCGCCTCCTCCGCGACCGAAACCTGAGTCAAGGCACCCAGCAACTGCGCATCCAGGTCATTCACTGTCTTCCGTAGCTCCTCCTCCCGAGCCAAGGCCCCTTGCAACTGCGATTTCAGGTCACTTACCGTTTTCTCGACGGTCTCGAGCTCACTCGCCTGTGGTATTTCTCGTAGCTCACGATCAGCCCTAGCCGCAAACCTGTTCGCAGCCTCCAAGGCCTACAAGAAAAATAAAAATTAAGCATGAAACAAACCAAGAAAGTGAAGGAGGTAAATCGTTACCTTCCCAGCGGCCGCCATCATCTCGGTGTAAGAATCACCGAGGGCCATATCCCCAACATCCGGGAGCTGAACACCTGCGGGCTTAAAATGCCTCAGCAGATAGGCAACACCCTTCGGGTCATCCGCAGTCGTACATTCCTTCTGGTGCCTGAAGCGCCAGTTGAAAGATCCGGAGGACCCGGAAGAGGCAGGCCTCACCTCCAAAATTCTGGCTCGATCTTCTCGAGCTTACCTCCGCGTCGGTTCTTTGACGCTTCGCCGCCGGAGGAGGAGGGCCGCCCGACTCCGACCATTCAACCCTCTAGAGCCATTCGTCCGGGAGTTGCGCAAAGCAGGCTCTCCAGACGGGACCTGGACTAGTTCTTTCCCGACCGAAAGAGGAGGTAAATTCTCCACCTCCATGTTTGCTTCCCCGGATCTTGTGGCCAGGGGAAGAGAGACCTGAACAGGGTTAGGAGGAGGGATTGAAGGAGGAGGAGGAGGACCCTCGCCCATGGCAAAAAGAAGGGCATTGCTCAAGTCGCCAGCCTTCATTTTCTTCGCCAAATCAACGGGATCCTTTCCGTTCCGACGGCTTCTCGATCTTCGTGACATCTTTTCGAAAGGAGGAGTACTGGCGGTAGAGCTGTTATCCGATACAGGTCGATCTGCAGGCAAAACAGATTCGAGTCAGGTCGATAAACAAAAAGGCGTATAGTACAAAAACCCTTGCGAAAACCAACCAGAATACTTACTCTCTCCAGTCTGCTCGATAATCTGAAGCGGAGCCTGAACAATTCGGTTTGAAGTGAGCTGATGAGGGAGGCACGACTCGTCTTGTGAAAGTCGCGATTGGTATGAAGAATGTCGTCGGGTCGCGGGACCCAAGACAGCCCGGATTCGCTGGTCTGTAAAATTAGACCAGCGGATATCCCCTCTCCGGAGACGAGCTATCAAACTTGATGTGATCGGGTTCAGAGACAGTGACTCGGAAGCCTCTACAACGAAAAACCGAAAGTAAGTTAACAAACAGCTCGGTGTCAACAAAGAACATCGAAGCAATCAGGGAAACTAATAAACCCTAAAGGCTAACCGACACTAGCCACCCATCTTTACGGGATAACCGAATAATCAAAGCCCTCGACCGAGTGATGGTTGATCCTGAAGAAAAAATATTTACTCTTCCACGCATCCCTCGTCGGGATCTCGTCAAGGATCATCCCATGAGGAGGAGAAAGGTAGTAAGTCCCGGGAAAACGAGTGTTATGTTTTACCGAACAAACCCTCATCAACTCCTCGACCCCGAAATCAACGCCCTCCTCGACGGCTCTGACCCCGAGTCCGATGACATACCGGACAAAATTCGGGATCATCTGATGAAAGGCCAGCTGAAGCTGAGCCAAAGCCCATGAGATAATGCGAGGGATTGGAAAAAAACAATCCGCATTTATCAAAATAGGTGTAAGAGGCACAACAATAGCCCTCAATAAAGGTCTCCGGCGACATCGCCGGAGACGGGATTAGTATCTCCACCTCTGGCGGGATCCGGCACTTTGTCCACAACCGCTGTATATGGTCCACGGTCAAACTGGACGGTGGGTGGGGACCGAACGGCACGTTGTACTCGCCCTGACTGCATTTTTCCGAGCCATAATGGTCGATGTATCGGAAATTTCTTTCTTTTAAAGGAAAGGGGAAAGATAAAATCTCTAGAGAGAAGAGTTTCGAAGTAACAGTGAGAGCGAAAAGCAAAAATCCTAAAATAAGGAAGAAGAAATTACCTTGTTGATTTGTAGTGCGAGCAGTAATGGGAATCGTGCTAGGTAAATCCCCTTTTAAACTGACTCGTACTACTCTACCCTCGAGATACATGGGATCTTTCGTATCCCATAATCTCAACCGCTCAATTCGAAATTTGTAAATGATTACAAACAAGAAAGTCGAGACAGTTAGGATCCTCTGATTCTTTATAATCTCGACCGTCGACATAAAATCTAAGGGCAGAAGTAAGTGGTTGATGATTAAAACACGTCCGCACGAATCGAGGCTGATAAAATTTATCAAACCCGAGAGATCTCAACCGTCGACGATCAACCAGATCAACGGTAGAATGGATCATACTAGTTGATGCAACGGATGGACCACGAATAGGTTAATTCGACCCACACCGTTGGATCGAAACAAGATCTATGGACGGCGCGAAAATAATCATTAGGTCTGTCACGCCCGAGGCGAACGCTTCTTCCCGAGAACGCCAACCGCCCATCAATCCCGACTTGTCAAAATTAATGGGCTGGGGTGCTATTGTTGGTACTGGATTTCCCTCTAAGAAATCCGGCCCATAGACAAATAAGACAAAGGCCCATATTCATGAGCCCGTTCTAAAATCAAAGACAGAGAGATCGGCCGATTCCTTTGTTGGGCCCATACGATCGACATCCTGACAAGGCCCAAGCAACGCCGAAGTGATAGGCGATCGAGCTCGAGCTCGATAGGAGACGATGCGGAGATAGAGCAACCCGGTCTTCGTCAGTTCAACAGATCCACGCAAATCTCGGAGATCGTTATCACGACGAGGCCGAAATATCGGAACAAGAAGATCAAAGTCAAGAGTATTTAAAGAATAAGTGGTGATTCATTCAAGACATTCCAACCCTAATTAAGAACACTTCGACTAGATAGCTCGATCATCATACTTTGTACTCTCTTTTCGATTGTGTTTGTTCTATCTCGACGATCAATCTCAATAAATTCTTTGATTCATAGGAAGTCTATAACATTTCTATATCCAAAAGTCCAAATCCACAATTATAAATTCTTGGTGTGAATCTCAGATCTCACAGTATGCAACTAACAAGTCGACGTGAGCTAGCGGATCTGGACCAATCTGCGCAATGGGGGTGGAGTGAGATAACCATGGGTCGTTCAGATGTTTATAGATTTTCCATCCCGTATCTTCTAACCTGATCCATTTACTAAGATTTCTTTTCCGGCGTGGATCCCGAACCAACAATGTGAGTGGTTTCCCTTTCTCGTACACTCCAAAAAAGAGCAATCACGACAATATTTTCAGATCAGTACTTTAGCTAGGAGTGAGTCTGGATTCATGAGGATTCTTCAGATGAGTTTATTTAATAAAGCTATGTTAAAATATTTGATTTCTCAAGAATCCCAATCCACCTAAAAATTTGGAAGTGTAAGCTTACTCCAAGCTATTCAAGCCACCATGCGTATTCCAGGGAAGAGTCACACCATAAACAAGTGAGAATAGTCTGAATTATTTTACAGAGAGAGATCGGTAGCTTGAAGCATGACATAGTGTAGGTAGGAAGCGTTGAGAGAACTGATTTAAGAAGAACTTGTTTTCCACCCCCCAAGAGAAATTAGTAGTCGAATTGTTCGATCTCTGATGGATTCGTTTTACCAAACTAGTGAAGACATCCCTCTTCCTCTTGTTGAGGTTCTCTGGAAGTCCTAGATATTTACCCAATCCTCCTTAATTGGTGATTCCCAGAGTCAATCTGACTCTTTCTTTGATGTCCAGAGGGGTTTTCCTCCAGAATGTGATTGACGATTTATTCACATTTATACACTTCCCTGAGCTCTTCTCATATTTAGTCAAAATTTTCATAAGGGTGAGGCAGCTAGGAACATTATTTCTCCAAAAATACATTGTGTCGTCTTCAAAGATCAATTGATTTATGAAAGAAGATCTCCGGGCGACTTGAATACCTTTAAGCTTGCCCGCGCTTTGAGCCTTGGAACACAGTACATAAAGAACCTTCATACAGAGAATGAAGAGGTAAGGAGATAGAGGATCTCCTTGTCTAAGTCTTCTTGATGGTATAGTGGTACCATGAGGGGAACCGTTTAGGAGAAAAGAGTAGGTGGCTGAGGTGACACATTCCATAGTCCACCGAATCCATTCTTCTTGAAAAACTAGTTGAGTAAGGACTTTCTTTAGAAAGCCCCATTCAATTCGGTGAAAGGCTTTTCTCATGTCGGTCTTGACTGCCATTGAGCAATGCTTAGTAGTTTTCAAGTTTTTCAGGAAGTGGAGAGTCATGAGCAATGAGGACATTATCAGAGATGGCTTTGCCCGGGAAAAACGCGAACTCGTACCTTACATTACATAGTGCGATAGGTTTATGGTCTCTCGGGGATTTTGGGCTAGCACCCTTTGGAAGAAGACAGACATGGGTTTCATTAATTTTTGGGTCAAGCTTCCCAGAGATGCATATATCTTCATTTCTCTACAAATATCAGCTTCCAGTATGTTCTAAAAATATAGGTAAGACCCTACCAAGAAACAATCGAGTTCATGGGATTTGTCTGCGTGGATATCAAAGGCTGCTCTACAAATTTCAACCAGAGACATGATTGAGCATAGAGCTAAATTCATAGCCGGTGTTACTTTCCTCGACAGGGCTTCATCTACCACTTGGAGGTCACAATTTCCATTAGAGGTTAAGATAGAATGATAGTAGTTTCCAAAAACTCCGCCAATTTGTTCTTGTTCAAACACTGCGAGACCCACCTCATTTTCAATAATAGAAAGTCTGTTCTTGCCTTTGTAACGGAATGAAAATACTTTGAGTTCTGATCCTTACTGTGCAGCAATTGTATTCTACTTCGTTGGCGCCAGAAGCTTTCCTTGTCTTTATAAGCTTGATTTAGCTTAGCCATAAGATCCAAGATTCTCTCTTGTCCGGTGGGGTAGAATTAAGTGCTTCCTCAAGAGACTATTGAAGCTCTATTAAAGTTTTTGCATTCTCTTTCTTTTCCTTAAACCAAGCTATCAGTTCTCGTTATTGACGGCAATGCGACATTTTGGTTTCAACCTTCTCCATTATCTCCTTTTGCCAAGCCTCTTCAATAAATTCTCTTATTTTTGTGTGTTTGGCTAAGACTTCTATCGTATATGAACGGTATCTTCTTTCGTAGCTTAGAGGCGTTAAGGTAGATGAGTAAAAGTCCATGGTCTGATCCCTCCAGTATGAGATACTCACATCGGCCTAATGGAAAAGAATCAGACCACGAGTTGTTCGCTAACGCATTTTCCAGCCACTCTTGAATAAGTAAAGACTGCCTTATACAACACCACGACAGAGAATTGCCAGAATGCTTAACTATTTGGAATGTCCTTAAATCAATTATACTTATTCTTGTTTGAGTCGTATCGTTGAGGTTCGACAATCATACAATATTATGTGATTATAATGTTTTGCTACAAACCACTAATAATCTATAGATTTAAAATCTATTACTAATATTATATGATCCTATAGGATCACACACCTAAGCACACTAGATCATAAACATAAAAGAGGTTTTAATTATAGTAGGGGGAAAAAGTTGTGGTGGCACTAAAAAAATAGGTTAATTACTATAGGTTAATTTTGTTGACAAAAAAAAAAGATTATATTAGTTATTAATCTTTTAAGATTGATATTTTGGACGAAAATGATATTAGTAGTCTTTGTTAGGAAAAAAGAAATATTCAGGAATACCATTATTACGTATTTTCCGCACCAGCAAAAACGTATCATATTTACAAAAATGTAAAATTTCCGTCTTAATAAATCCGCCGTGATTTTGTAACTTAATCTGTAATCTTTGTTACAGATTTATTGATATGGCGGATTTATGGCTAAGTCTGCACGGAGTTGTTATCGCTTGTTATTGATTTGTTTACTTTGTTGCAGATTTTTATATATCAGTAACCTGTCACAAATTTCTGAAATTACTACATTAGCATTGTAGTGTTACAGAGTGTTAAACGTTTATGTTCTAATGTTGTAGATTTATAGTTATTTTGCTGACGTGTCACAGATTTAGAATAACATGTTGCAGATTTTTGAATTTTTCCTGATTTATTTTATAATTCTGAATAAATATGGAAACTATTGTTGTGGATTTATGATATTTGTTACATATTTACTAAAATCCGCAATAAATGGATTTGAATCTATTAATTATAGGTGCTATGTTAAAGATTTTTTCCTAATGTTGCATATTTGTTTCTATTGTAGCTGATTTATGTGTTGTTACAGATATATTTTAGTGTCATAGATTTTAATGGAAATTTAATTAATTAAAAAAACTGATGTGTGATCGTCACCCGATTTTTAAAGATCGCTTTTGGTAATGTAATATTTGCTTAATAAATTCTGTATTTCAAAAAAAAACCAACGAAAAAATATTTTGAATTATTTCTTATTTAAATAATTTATTTATTATTTTTGTATTAGATTATTTTTACTAATAAAAATAAAAATAAAAATAAGCAGCAAAAAACTTTTATATTAATTTCTTATTTAATTTATTTATTTTTATTAAATTCTTATTTTCAAAATCAAAATAATAAAAAAATAACCAGCATAAAGACTTTTGTATAGTTTTTTATTAAAAATTTTTATTTACTAAAACATTAATTTGTATTTATATCTTATTTTTGAAAAAATGAAAAATAACTAGCCAAAGAAAAAAATAATAACTATTTGTGTTAATTTTTTATTCAAATGATTTTTTTGTAAATTATTTTTGGAAATAATAGTTTAACCATCAAAAATAATATTTTGTTTTGTATTTAAATGATTTATTTATAAAATTATTTTTATTAGTTTCTTAATTTTAAAAACGAAATTTAAAAGTTATCCAAAAAATTAATATTTGTATTAATTTTTTACTTTAATAGTATATTTATATAAATATTTTTATATTATTTTATTTTTTGAAAAAACGAATTTTATTTTAGTTATTTGTTTTATTTTAGTGTTTTATTTATATAAATATTAAATTAGTTTGTAGGGAAATTTAGTCATTTAATAAAAATGAATGTTCTTTTTATAAAAATAGAATCAATGCTAATGTATTGGTTATATCTAAAATTAGTGTTATTATAAATAATTTTCACTTCATAGTATTTGATATATATATATATATATATATATATATATATATATATATCAATACACACGTTGACTAATATGTTACTGGTACAGATACATTAGTTGGGTATTTTTTTTGTTTTTTGTCGTCTATAACTTAAGACTAAACGGCCCAATGGACATTTGCAGGAATACAATGGTGTAGGATAGGTAGAATAACAAGCACGAGGCCCAAGTCGGCCTAAAACAAAATCCAAAAATCATTTGGTGATCCGTCGCTGCATCAAGTTTCTCCCGCCGACCAAACTCCAGAAATTCCATCCCAAACCACTGCATCTAGAAGTAAAACCTTTGCAATTTTCACAACAATCACTGTAACATGCATTTCATAGCTGCAGAATCCAATTCAGGTTCTCCCACAGGCGATTTAGGGAAGCATCAGACACATTCAACTTGATTTGGCGTCGGACCAACTGATTCTAAGTGCTCAGCAAGTCGTGTGGAGAAAGAAAGAGCTCAATGGTGGCTGCGATAGAAAAGAGCAGTGAAATCGATTGGAAACAGACAAAGTCCGGGAAAACAGAGGGGAACATGTCAAAGATGAGAGTCGACCAGAGTCAAAGCAAAAGGGCGGCGAGAAGCCACAGCTAAGCTACCAAAAGTAACCCAAACCACCGGAAAATTGTAAAGTCGCCGGCAGTCGAAAACAGAAATTTGCTATTCGACGAGAAGGCAGAGAAAGTGATGAGAGAGAGAAGTTCCAACAACCATTAGTTGGGTATAATAATGTTGAATGGGCTTATCCTACTTTATTAACCTAAGAGTTAGAGCATACCGATATATGTGCAAGTACTCGCTGCTTACACTAAACTCAAAAGGAGACGAACTGTTCGTTGACAAAGCTTTTATAGATTTGATTTCGACGGCACTAATATTCCTTTCCGATTTAGCTTGTGTGTGTGTGGATATCAATAGAAACTCCATTTAGAATACTAAAATAACTTTGGTTCGTTTTTGTTCATCTCTTAGCGGTAAAATACCCGGATATATTTAAAATTTTAAAAATAAATTTAATTTAGTATTTGTATGAGTTCCTGACTAATAATTTTTAAAATTGTTCATAAATCGGTATGAATTCCAATAGTGTACCAAAATTTACTTGTTAATACAAAGAACAAATATTAATAAGTTAGTATATATATTTGATATATATAATAATTATGATTCACATAACCATGTCGCTAAAAATCGTAATCTGATTATGATATTGAGTCGTTTTAAGTTCCATGTATATTTTTATCTAAAGTTAGCTTGTAATTATTGTAATTCACGATCGTTTGATTTTAGAATTAATAGAATATGCATACATGACTTGTAAGGTTGATTGAGTTCAGTCGGTAATTGGTTTGGTTCAATTGCTTAGGTTCAATTTAAAGTTACAAGTTTTTGTTGTTTAGTAACATGTGTATATAGGTGAAGTTACGTGTGGTGTTAATTTGATTAGAAGCATATATTATAGTAATGTTTAATTGATTGATTATCAAATAATTTGCCTATGTGGCTTCTGTGAAACGTGTTACCATTCCTTGGTCATTTGTTAGGCGCTAGTCAGACAGCGGAGTTGAACCTAATGCATAACAAAAAAATTAGAAATATTTAAAATTTACACGGGACAAAATTTTAATGTTTATATATATATATATAAATTATATAAACATTTTAATCAAAAAAGCAATTTGCAGTCCAGCGGTTTGATGCTTCCACTCTAACTTGTGGAACCCGAGTTCGAGCTTGACCTTCGTATTTTTTTTTCTTTTTTATTAAATAAACTACGCAATTACAATTGCTTTTTTCAAGATTAAGACCGTTTAACTCCTTTTCTCATATTTGTTACTTAAAATTGATAAATCTATTATCCAATATACTATTTTTGACTTGAATTGATGAAAAAGAAGAATTTTTTAGAACTTTTTAAAATCTGATTTTCTTTGGGCCGCCGTTGAGCACCTCACCGGCGATTAATCGGGCCTCGGCGGCGCGTTTTAGAACAGGGGTTACCACTCGTGTTGGTTACGACTTACGATTCATCTCAAAGATTTTATTTATATTAGAATTATAATTTCATTAGATTTTTATAACAAATTAAAATTATCTAATTAATTTAATTAGAATAAAATTAATTTAATTATTTATAATCAAATAAATACATATAGGATATGTATTAGTTATATTTATATTTTATATTAGATATAAAATTTAAATATAAACTAAAATTGAATTAAAATTAATTCATCAGTTAATATTAAGTATTTTGATTCTTTTCAATTTTATCAATAATCAAAGTTTATTTCGTTGTGTGATGAGCTTGCCAAGCAAAGTGTCTGCAGTTACTCAAGTAAGGTAGATGGTAATAGTTACCATATAAAACAAGATTTGTTTATTTGACAAAGTTATCAAAACGGTTTTAAGCTTAGAGACATAGGTTGGATAAAATATAAGATGTTATCTAACAACCAAAAATCATATTTTATATAATTAACAAAGTGTTATTTACCTAAATTGGGTGATGAGTCAAAGCTCACTTTAATTCTAGTGAAATATGAATTTTGGATAATTATTATCAATTTTTAAAAAATATTATTTTAATATAATGTAAGTTTTCTAATGTTGAGATTTCTCTGAACATCATATAACTTTTGCTATTATTCATCTCCAACAATGGAAACTCCTCACAACATGTTTTCATTGAGATCCTTCTTTGATGATAAACTCAATGGCTCGAGCTTCCTCGAATGGTATCGAACTTGACAGTTGTTCTGAAAACCTAAGACCAGTGCTCAGCATGCATAGAAAAATGCTTACGACAAGCATGTCAGTGATAGGGTCGGTGTGTGTTGTCGTATGTTGGCTACCATGAACTCAGACTTGTAGAAGAAATATGAGAACGTGGATTCGCCAGTTGACATGATCACTAGCCTGAAAAGAATGTTTCGGGAGTAATCACGAACTGAGAGATACCAGACGGTTAAGACGCTCATTGAGTGTAAGCTACCAAAAGATGGTCCAGTTAGCCTACATGTCATTAAATTATGGATTATATTGATAATCTGGCAAAACTGGATTGTCCAATGAGACAAGATTTGGTTACTGCTCTAATATTATAGTCATTGCCACTAATCTTTGATCGTATTGTTATGAACTACAACATGAACTACTTGACAAAGACTTTGACTGAGCTTCATAGAATTCTCAAAATTGTTGAATACAACATTAAAAAGGACACCTCAAATATCCTTATGGTACAAAAGGGTAAAGTTTTAAAAAACATGGTAAGAACAAAGATGTTGGAAAGACGAGCTCGATTGTGAATCCAAGCGATTCTAACCATGCCCCTAAGTTTAAATATCGCCATTCTAATGTTGATAAGTGACATTATTGTAATGGTTCTGGGAACTGGAAAAGAAACTGCAAGAAATACTTGGAAGATCTGAACTTCATCTTCATGTCTTTATGTTATAGAAGTAAATATTACTACTTCTGGTTCTAATTCTTAGATATTTGATACCGGTTATAGTGCTCATATTTTTACAAATATGCTAGGTCTAAGCAACAGTAGAACTTTAGAGAAATGACAAGTGGACCTGCGCATAGGAAATGGAGCAAAAAGTTGTTGCATTAGTCGTAGGAACACTTCATTTGTTTTTGCCTTCTGGCATAGTTTTGGAACTTAGTAATTGCTATTATGTACCTGTTATAAGCATAAATATTATTTTTATTCCTTCTTTGAATTTAGAAGGATATCAATTTTCAATTAAAAATGTTGTTTATTTGATTACGATGATATATTTTATAGTATGGGTCCATTAGAGAATGAAATTTATGTTCTAAACCAAAGTGTGCCTATCTATAACATTACTACCAAGAGATTCAAGTCAAATGACACGGATCAAATTTTTTTGGCATTGTCATTTGGGCCACATAAATGAGAGGCGTATTCAAAATCTTTATAGTGATGGACTTTTGAGCTCATCTGATTATGAATCATATGAGGAATGTGAATCTTGTTTATTGGTAAAATGACTAAGGATCCTTTTATTGGACACAGTGGAAGAGCTGAATACTTGTTGGAACTTTTACATACCGATGTATGTGGGCGAATGAGCATAAATATTAGAGGAAACTATCAGTACTCCATCACATATAATGATGACTTCAGTAGATATGGTTATGTTTATCCAATGAAACAAAAGTCTGAATCTTTTGAAAAAATTCAAAGAATTCCAGAATGAAGTACAAAATCAGCTTGGCAAGACAATCAAAGCTCTTTGATATGATCGAGGTGGTGAATATTTGAACCGAACTTTCAATTATCATCTGTGAGATTGTGGAATTTTTCACAACTCACTCCTTTAGGTATGCCATAGTTGAATGGTGTTTTTGAAAGGAGCAATCAAACTTTGTTAGATATGGTTAGGTCAATGATGAGTCATGCAGATCTTTCATTATCCTTTTGGGGATACTTTCTAGAAACGTCTGCGTTTACGCAAAACATATGTCCATCAAAATCAGTTGAGAAGACACTATATGAGATATGGACTAGAAGAGTTCTAAATTTGTTTTTCTGAAAATTTTGGGTTGTGATGCTTATATTAAATGTATGTTTACCGATAAGTGTGGACCTAAATCTGATAAATGTTATTTTGTTGGTTATCTTAAAGAAACAAACACTATTACTTTTACAACCCTACCGAAAACAAAGTATTTGTTGCTGGTAATGGTGCTTTTCTAGAAAGAGATTACTGGTAAGAAAGACAGTGGGAGTAAAGTACATCTCGAAGAAGTTCGAGAAACACATGAGATTGATTCGGCTTCTCATGAAGAGGATCAATTAGATTTACGAAGAGTCCTAGAATCTACATGTGTGGAACCTGATGTACGTAGGTCCGAATGGACACGTCACGAACCTGATAGTTATGGGTTTTTGGTGACTGATCATCATGAACTATTGATAATAGAGAGTGATGAACATGCGTTCTTTGAAGAAGCAATGATGAGCCACGACTCCACTAAATGGCTAGAAGCCGAAAAATCTGAAATGGAATCGATGTCAGTAAAAAAGTATGGACTTTGGTTGATTTACCTGATGGTGCCAAAATCATTGATTGTAAATGGATTTTCAAGAAGAAAGCATACATGGATGGTAATATACATATATACAAAGCTAGATTGGTGTCTAAAGGTTACAAATGAATTCATGGTATAGAATATGATGAAACCTACTCCCCAGTCGCAATGCTTAAGTCCATTTGAATTCTTCTATAAATTTCCACTTATTAATGATTATGAGATATGGCAAATGGATGTGAAAATATCTTTCTTTAATAGAAATCTCGAAAAGGATGTGTACACAACCCGAAGGGTTCATAATCCATGGAAGTGCTAGGAAGGTATGCAAGCTTCAATGTTCCATTTATGGTTTGAAGTAAGCATCAGGGAGTTCGAATCTTCGTTTTAATGAGGCAATCAAAGAGTTTAATTTCAATAGAAAGTAAGAAGAACCATGTGTTTACAAGAAGAGTTGTGGGAGTGCAGTTATTTTCTTAGTATTGTATGTGGATGACATACTTCTCATTGGGAATGAAATTCCTATGCTTAATTTTGTAAACACGGCTAGGAAGTTGTTTCTTAGTGAAAGATATGGGAGAAGACGTATTTATTCTTGGAGTAAGAATCTATAGAGATAGCTTAAATGAACTTATTGGACTGTGTCAAGACACTTATATAGATTGAGTATTGCATAGATTCCAAATGCATGACTCCAAGAAAGGTTTTCTACCAATGTTTCATGGCATAACTCTCAGAAAGACTCAATGTACTTCGACACATGATGAGCGTGAGCGCATGAGTAGAATCCCATGTGCTTTTTCTATAGGATCTATAATGTATGCCATGATATGTACTCGTCCAGATGTTGCATGTACTTTGAGCATGACGAGTAGATACCAATCTGATCCAGGTGGGAGTCAATATGCAGCAGTCAAGAACATCTTTAAATATTTGAGAAATACTAAGGATAGTTTATTGGTTTATGGAGGAAATGATGAGCTTTTTGTGAGTGGTTACATCGATATCAGCTTTCAGACATACAAAGATGATTTCTGATCACAATATGGTTTCATCTTTTGTCTTAATGGAGTAGCTATAATTTGAAGAGTTCCAAGCATAGCATCATAGCAGACTCCATAACTGAAGTTGGGTACATTGCAGATTCATAAGCAGCAAAGGAAGTTGTTTGGATTCTGAAGTTCACTACTGAACTAGGTGTGGTTTCTGTTATTTCTAGCCTAGTGGATCTCTATTGTGACAACAATGGAGCTATCACACAGTAGAAAGAACCTAGATCCCAACAAAATTATAAACACATTCAGAGGAGATATCATTTCATTCGTGAGATTGTTGATAGAGGAGATGTGAAAATTATCAGAGTCTCAATGGATGCAAATGTTGCTGATCCATTGACTAAGCCTCTTCCACTGCCTAAGCATGAGAGTCATACTACTGTTATAGGTATTAAGTTTCTTAAGATGTGATTTTGATTCTAGTGGGAGATTGTTCTTTTATGATATGATGTTCATTTTTACATACATTTGGTTATATTTTTAAATTAATGAATTTTTTTTAGACGTTTTTGGTTATTGGATAACAAATAATAGTCTCAAAATAATTTATATAATATTATAGGTCGTCAAGTACGTGACTTGATCATGAATTCATGTAAGAGAAAATGACATAAATTATTGTGCTCTCTGGTCAAAGTTATTAAAATGGGACGTTAATAACTGAAAATGACTAGTATCTGAGGTGACTGATGACTAAGTTTCGTGAAGTCATTTAATATGTTTTATTAAAGTCCATCTCATAGATATGTGTTGGAGAACACAATATCGATTTGACCTTCTATGAGAACTCTACAAGATTTTTATATGTGTATCATAATAGTTTCTTATTATGACTAAAGATTGTAGTTGTTTGACTTGAGTTCGTCAAGATTTCTTATTTATGGATTAGTTCACTTTGACCTTGTCAAACGCCAATCGTAACAGGTGATTATAAATGCATTGATTAGGTGTACTATGAATTTTGTAAGGAACATGGATGGAACAATATGGAATTTGTCTCTCCTATATAACGGGAGATAAATATATCAGTGTCTATCGAAGATTTGATATTGAGAAATGCATGGCCGTGCTCAAACGAGGAGAATGTCAATCATTTTTTAATTAGTATAAATCAGAGTTCGATAAACATGATCTAGCTTAATAAGATTAAACCAATTCTTGCCTTTGATGAGATCGAAATATAGAGACAAAGAGATTATGGGAATAGATGATTCCAATACAAGTGACAGATTGTTGGTAATGTCCTGAAATCAATTGCTACTCTTGTTTGAGTTGTAACGTCGAAGTTTGACAATCATACAATATTAGATGGTTTTAATGTGTTGGTAGAAACCGCTTATAAATTATAAATGAGAATCTATTAATAATATTATATGATCCGACATGATCACATATCTAAACAAACTGGATTATAAACGTTGAATAATATGTTATTAGTACATATATATTAGTTGGGTATAATAATGTTGAATGGGCTTATCCCATTTCATTAACCTAAGAGTTAGGTCACTAACATGTGTGTATATAAGTACTCGCCACTTACACTAAACCCAAAAGGAGATGATTGTTTCATTAACAAGTTTGTTTTGAGATTTGATCTCGACGGCATTAACATCTCGTTTCGATCCAGTTTGTGTGCATGTGGATATTGATAGAGACACGACATTTGTAGTGCTAAAACATCTTCGGTTCGTTTTTGTTCATCTTTCCGCTACAGAATATCTATTAAAGGATCCAAAAAGCCAATATCATTGACTCATAACAAGTCCAATAACTCATGTAACTAGGGTTCTCACTATAAATGTCTTTTATGCTATTGTTCATGTAATTTTGGCTGCGGTTATGAACAGCCCCGTCTTCTCCATTTTATATGATCTAAAATATTAATATTTTGGTGACAATTTAAGCTTTCTTTCTCTTTATTTTCCTGCACATAGAAAGCTCTAATGAGCTAGTTTAATTTCTGTCATTTCTTCCATTTTCACCAAGCTCAATCTATCTAGTTGGCAGATTTAGTTAATACGTATGGAATTGTGAAAATTAGATGAGTAGGCTGCGTTTGAAGTGTCATGTGGAGAATTCGAGAAAGACATTTTGTTTGCCGGTTTATGTCTGGAATTGAGATGCCACGGTGAAATAAGCTAATTTGGGTTTGCTAAGGATTAGTTTGGATGCAAGTTGTATTTTGCACAGTACTCAAATCTCCTATTATTAAATTATGCATTTGTACAAATCCTTCAAAATCTCAATTTATTGTATTGATCATTTGTATAAATCCCCTAAAATACTTGTTTATTGTAAATTAAGGATTTCAACAGTAAAATCTATCAAATAAGATTTGGAGAGATTTCAGAGATAATTTATAGTGAAAAATTAATGACTACAAATTCCATCTCTTACGATGGTATTTGAATTTTTTTAAAAACTTTTTATTTTTTTTAATCTTATAAAAAACGAAAAAAAGAAATTTAAAAATAAAAAATATTAATTGAAAATCAAAACTATTAACAAACAAAAAAAAAAATTCCAATATATTCTCATTTCAATAGAAAATAAAGTTTAAAAAAATTATATATCATTTTTAATAAAAGATCTTAAATATCATAATATTCCTACTAAAATCTTCAAAATCCTTAAAATTTCACTAAAATCACCATCAAAATCCTAAAAATCCATTTAAATTCCATTAAATCCAAATCCCTCTAAATCCTCTAAATCCCTAATACAATAAGACCATATAAGAGAGAAGTTAGAAGCTCAGAGTGAGTACTGTGTCACTAGATGTGGAAGATTTCTCACCTTTGTTATGAAACAGCTTGAGGGAATTAAACGAGGTAAAAATAACTTGAACTCTTCGTGAGATAAATATGCTACAAAAATAGACATAAATAGATCTCACACTAGAGACTGATTTTATGGTGAAGTGAAGCGATTGACTACTTCAAACGATCTTGATTCGAGCTCTCACCCTATTCTCAAGGCACTACATATATGCTTTCAAACTTAGCTTTGTACTCTATGCCAAATTTGCGGGGAGTATTAAAAGATTCAAAGAAGTCCAATATTATTGACGCATAACAAATCCTAGCCCATGTAACTAGGTTCTCGCTACAAATATATATTTTATGTTATTGTTCATGTAACTTTGGCATGCGAGCAGCCCTTCTTCTCCACTTTATATGACCTAAAATCTTAATATTGTGGTGGCAATTTAAGCTTTCTTTCTTTTTACTTTCTTGCACCTAATAAAGCTCCAATGAGCTAGTTTAATTTCTGTCATTTTTTCATTTTCATCAAGCTCATTTGAGCTCAATCTATCTTAGTTTGAGATTACTAACAATATCGATGTATATTTAAAATCTTAGAGTTATATTTATTTCAATATTTGCATGAGTTTTTTACTAGTAAATTTATAAAATTATTTATAAATTGTTTATAAACTAATATAAATTCCAATATTAACATTTTAAAGATCGTTCATGGAGACGAAGCTTCAGAAACAAATAAAAGAACCCTCGCATCGTGGAGAACTCCCTGTTTTATGCATTTTCCAAAATATCATTAACGTCCACAACGTGGATTCAAGCTGAGTCACGGGTAGAACCATGTCAAAGATCATATTCCAAAAAGACGGTATATCTTCTTTCCATGGCGGTGCATAAATACGGGTACAGAAAAGAGTTAATTATGTATCTGACCTTTGCATCAATAAAATTCAGGGAAGAGTCGGAAATATTGATATTGATATCATTCTTCCGAAAAAGCAATTCCTCTGCTAAAACCGATGGGAAGTAGGGGCGGACCACTTAGAATAATAGTGTCAGTTGACACCGGTAAAATTTATATAATAAAAAAAAATTGGGCTAAATTCGGGTTATTTCCAATTAGTTTAGTGGTAAAGTCTCTTGATTGACCCCCTTAAATTGGAGATCGGACCCCAATTTGAACCCTCAAACAATGTTTTCACCATATCATTAATAATAATTTTCTCTTTTTCGAGACGTGTAAAATAAGCTTGGATCTGCCACTGATGGGAGATACAATAAAAAAAAAAACAGAATCTAAATCTTTGACAGTTTTATAATAAAATCATCTTAGTTTTTAGTTTCCATGAAAAATGAGAAATCCGGATTAATAGTTTTTTTTAAGTTTCCGGAGTCTAGTATGTGTCCATCCTCCTGTTTTTATTTTATGAATTATATTGGAGCCTTTGTCGATGCATGTACCTCTTTAAGATACATGATTCTTAGAATTGTACAAGTACGGAAAAAATATGGAATATAATGAACGACTACAAAATGTAATTAAAGTGAAAATGTACGAATCTATCTCTCGTTGATGGTAATGAACTATTTACAGCATTTACATCATTACATGGTCTGGATTTTTATATCGGATCGAATTTATGTTCGTTGAGCCGAATGTCGGAGTTGAGTACTCTGCTTATTCTCACCTATTTTCCTTGGTCGTATCTCCACATGAAAAATAGCAGTCTTCACAATATTGTACTGACCACTGATTATCGCTTGACAATGAAGAAGAAAAAAACTCATTATATATATATATACAGTGTTGTATCTAATTTAAACTTAATGATTGGTCATTCAAGTTTGGCCTGTAAATAAAATTCGTAATTGCTTGTTGTTTCAACTCTAGTAAAAAAAAAACTACTGCTAAAGATAATTCGGACAAAAAGACCCTCAAATAAAAGGAAACATTGTCCCGTATGCCCCTACTTGTCAGAAACTAATTCACTATATCCCCACTAATTTACAATGCCCCTCACTTTAATAAAAGGACGAAAATATCCTTTTTTAAAATGAAAATTCATTGATTTTATGTCCTTTGATGTCGATCCCCACCCTAATTGTCCCAGTATTACTAATTTTACCCAGTATTACCATGTATTATCAGTATTACCTCCACTTGTAGTAGTATTGGTATTACCAGTATTACCCTGTATTATAAGTATTACCTCCACTTGTAGTAGTATTGGTATTACCAGTATTACCCAGTATTACCAGTATTACCTCCACTTGTAGTACTACTGGTATTACCCAGTACAGGTTGGTAATACTGGGTAATACCTGGTAATACTGGGTAATACCAAGTATTACCACGCCTAAGGGATTCGAACCCTAGGCGCGCATCGCACACATGTACGCGTGTGAAGCCTCTACCACTGAGCTACCGTGTTTTCAACAACCACTATCTGATTTAATTATATTTAACCCTTACAACCACTCATTAAAAGTAAAATTGTTATTTCGACATTAAAAATATAACAGAGACATTTCAGATTGTTGATGGAGATATAGGGACATATCAGATTATGTAAAAGTCTAACATTAGACCCCCTCAAGTAATTGTTCATTAATTTTTTAACCTCTGTGTTTATAATATCATTAAATCAAAATGGTACATTTTGATTAAAAATGACATGTATTTTCTTAAAAACGACACAATTTGATATCAAGACAAATGTATTGAATGAAAATATCTCTCAATTAAAAATGATTTAAATATAAACTCAATTAAAAAATCCATTGTAAAACACCCTCAAGTAGCCGTATGTTGATGTTTTAATCCCCTCACAATATCGTTAAAACTTAAATGATCATTATTAATCAAAACTATGGTTTTAAGAATGTCAAAAACAAAATATGTTCAAATAAAATCTCTAAACTGAATAAGATCCTAAACCATTTCCACCCAAATGAAGGTTAAAAGTTATTCTTCCAAATTATTTTTTGTTACAAACAAGCTCATATAAGTCATAACTACTCATCAATTCAATTTCGGTAGTTTTATCTAGAAATTTCTTTTGGTTCTAATTTTGTTTGAAATCTCTTATCGTTTTCCTCTGAGTACAACATTTATTGAGTCGAACTATTTACCACTGATTTGTTACAATAATTTATTTTGATATCCACAAACGTATAATTGTGATATCCACAAACGTATAATTTTGATTTAGTAATGATTATTTTAGTAGTTGCCAAAAAATGTTCATTTTAGTTTTAATGACATTGTAAAATGAGGGACTAAAACATTAACATATAATTATTTGGGGTGTTTATATTGAATTTTTTAATTGAAGATTTTTTATCCGAATCACCTTTAGTTGAAAAATATTTTCATTAAAAACATTTTTCTTAAATATAAAATTATGTTATTTAAAAAAAATACATGTCGTTTTTTTATTTCTCAAAACACATCATTTAGATTTAATGGCATTACTAGATTTTGACCCGCCGATCGGCGGATATAATCTTATTTTGTTGTTTAATGATATTTTGTGTGTATATAAATAATATATTTTAGCATGTAGATTTATATTTGTAAAAGTAATCTATCTTATTTTTAAAATATATATTCTGTTGTTTTTTGTTAAATATTTGAGCATTTTTATCTTTATGCATTAGTTAGTATAATATATAAAGTGTATGTGTAATATGAGGTGAATAAATATTATTAATAAAAATATAAGTAATTTTTATGTTTATTTTTATTTTATGTCTGGAATGTTTTTCTTAGACTTGCAATGTTTTTCTATAAAAACTTATAGAATTTATCTTTATTAGTTTTATATGTTATTGTAAAAATGAATTTTAATTTACTTGTAAATATAATAAATTTATTTTATTTACATAGAAATAAAATAAAATAATTTTAATTTAATAACTTTTTGTTTTTTTCGCTTTTATTTTCAAAATTGTTATATTGGTTTATAGTACTATTAATTTTAATTATTAACGTTTTCCGAACAAAAAGATTTTATTTAATTTTTAGCTTATATAACGTGGATATTTTGTTGTTTTTATTATAATTACATATTTTCGTATATATTTTTTATTTATTTTTATCTAAATGTTGAATATATGATTTTGTTTCTATTTTTGGTTTTGTTACCTTTTTAAATATAAACGAAAAGACCAGACCTGCTTATATTTAAGATCCATTTAAATACATCCATTTAATCTCGATAGAAATAACATATGCCAATTTAAATTTGTTTCGTTCTGTTATAAATTTTAATTTTTTTTTAACTTTAATACAAAATTACAGAAAATTTAACTTTGTATATTTCTCTATACGTTTTTATTCCAATTGAATCTAATATTATCCATATATTTTAAAAAATTCTTTATGCAAAAAATACTTAGTAAAATATTAATTTTTTGGGTTTTCCTTTTTAAAATTCTATTTGGGTTTATATAGATATGTTAAAATGGGCGAACACGTCTGTTTAAACCCGTTTATATTTAAGACTTATTTAGATCCTCTATTTAAACCCGTCAGAAGTAACACATGTCTTTTTAATTTCATTTAAGTTTTTCTAAATTTTATTTTATTTTTAAAATTTAATATAAAATACAAAAATTTGATTTTGTATATTTTTCTATACATTTTTGCTTTGTTGTATACAATATCTCTCAACTATTTAATACAATTTTTTTTCTAGCAAAAATTATTTAGAAAAATGTTTTCTAACAGTAACACTCGTGGTAACAATAACACCAATGTAAAGGAATTACCAAAATATTATAGAAAATTTAACTTTGTATATTTCTCTATACATTTTTACTCCGATTGAATCCAATATTTCTGAACTATTTAAGATAATTTTCTTCTTGCAAAAATTATTTAATAAAATATTTATTTATTCGATTTTGCTTTTACAAATTTTATTTAGGTCTACATAAAAATGTTAAAACGGACACACCTGCTTGTTTAAACCTGTTTATATTAAAAATTCACTTAGATCCGTCTGTTTAAATTTAATAATTATCACATCTGCCAATTTTAATCCATTTAGGTATGTTTATAAATTTTATTTCATTTTTAAATTTTAATACAAAATAAGAAAATTTAACATTTAATATTTCTATATAAATTTTTATTATGATTTAATTCAATACTTTTTATTCTTGCAAAAATTAGTTAGTAAAAATTTTATTTTTGTACCAACAGTAATAGCCGTGATAACAATAACACCTCCGTGTATAGGAATTACCAAAAAATATTTAATAAAAAATTAGCTTAAGTATACTCCTCCGATAAGAATCAAAGGTGAAGAAGCTTTAGGTAAAGCATTAGGGTTAATTTAGTTTTTTTGTAGCTTTAGTTTCTTAAGACAAAACATCTATCAAAACATCGAATACACAAAAGGTGAAGAAGCTTTAGGTAGATATCGAAGTAGACATGTTTATCCTCAAGCCCATGATTCCTCGGACGATTTTCTTTCTCCTCTTTGGTTAAAATCTCGATCTTGGCTACTGAATGTGTTTCGTCAGGTTGACCAACAAATCTCCTATCTGTTGATACATTCAGAATAAGTTTTATACCTATCCAATATGATCCAAATCCAATACTCTTTATGTAAGTTTTAAACAACTCCATAAAGAAACTTACCTAAAGAGATATTATCAAAATCATGTGTAAGACAACTAAATAGACATTCTTCCACCCAAAATTTCTTTACAATGAAAATTAAGAACTCACCGGAACAAGATGACTCGCAGAGTAGACCTCAGAAAATCGAACGCCATCAACACCCAAGAACAGACCACTCTCTTCACTTTGGAGTTTCTACTTTGTTCCTCTTCGACACCTTGCACTTTCTACTCCCGAGTCAATGATTTTGCTTTCTGATATATCATGGGTTTTCTACGTTTTCAACCATGATATAGTTGTATATATTGACTCTTTTACTGGTAAGCTTGCGTTTGGAGCAAATATAGGGATTTTGGGACATTTCTGGTGATTTTTGCAACGACCTGAAGATGGTGTCTCGACCACGATGGAGTGTCGACCGACACTACCTTTGATTTCGGTCAACACCGAGCCTGAGAGAAGTTATGCGCCGAGTTTAGACAAGTTTTGAAGAATTGCACAAAAGACCCCGAAGTTTCCCTATATTCTAATCTGACCCCAAAACGTGTTTAGAGAGTTTTATTAGGGTTTCAGACTTATTATTCTATTATCTTGTTCTTGACTTGTTCTTGTTTGAGAGAGATTGAGAGATATTGAGTTAGGGCTGATTCTTGCTACTTGTAACCTCGAGAGAAGGATTTCGAACCCCTTTCGCTTTATCTCTTCAGTTTCTGTTTTTCTATTCATGATGTATTGTTTAATTGCTTCTATGTATGAGTAGTAACCTAGTTAGATTTAAGGATTCTCACAAAGTTTTTATGCTTGTTTGATAACTGGTTGATTAGGATTCACTATCTTATCGTTCGTCACCTAAGTTGCGCTTAATTAACAATAGCACGAGAGTGTGAGTAATAAATCTGAGATAATTAGAAATAGCACGAGAGTGTGAGTTATAATCTGACCCAAACTTAGAGTGAGCAATTTGACTAGGTACAAAGAGATTTGGTCTAGGAAAATTGTGAACCGATAGAACCTGTTCTTAATGCTTGTTTAGAACTCTAGGATCGCAAAGAGATTTGGATCACTAGGTTGCTAGATATAGAAACAATCTCAATGAGAGTTGGATTGTTTAGTATTGTTTTTCTAGTTCTTGAACTGCGCTTAATCTGAATCTTGTTAGTTAAGTATCCGGCATAGCATAATTCCCGAGAAATTCCTAAGTCTGATGCCTTTCTCCATCTGAAAACACCTTTCTAGTTTATTGCTTTTTGTTTACTACATTCTCTGATTTGATTTAGCTTAACTTGAATACATACAATCTATCGTGTGACCGTGAGTCCTTGTGGATTCGATACCCTAAGTAATACAATAGCATAACGGTGCACTTGCCGTAGAATAGGGAGTAAAACTTTAGACCTATCACTTTCCACATCGCCATTATTGTCCTATAAACACAAAACACGTCCAGTCTATAATATCTTATCATAAGAATTATTCATTTGTCTAAAAATCTATAATTAAGGGTGTTAACTCTTACATGAATGTATTGATTTTCATATTGAGATGAGAAAGTGGGCATAACCAAGTTTAGCTAAGCAAGCGAATATCAAGTAAACCATGATCAAGGGAAGAGGAAGACTCTGTCACTTACTTTTGTGCCACATTGGAAGACACAAATGAGTGGAAATGGAACTTAAGCATGCCTTCCTTGTCATGTGCCTTTGCACCTATATGTGCGTCCATTCCCCAACCTGGTCTGAGATTCATGACGACAATGGGACTCTCCATCGAAGCAAGAGTGGGAGGAAGCACTTAAATACCGTCTATATCTTCCCACAAGAAAAAGAATTTTGTTTTGTTACCAAAAAGGCTTGCATAAAGCCAACAACTCTTGCTGACAGGAAAAGACCAATCTGCAGATACAAAACTAAAATCAAATTTGTCAAATACTAAAAGAATGATATGTACATCAAAGACCTCTGGTTCTAAATACCGATTTATACCATTCAAATTCCTCGTCGTATATCTCTGTGCCACTCCTGGTAAAGCATCTGCAGCAGCTATGACCGCACTTCTGTTTATCACCATTGTTGTTATCCTCGAAGAAATTTAGAACCATCTTCACCAAGCAGACCGAGCTCGGCTCGAAATGTCCCAAGTTGCCTCTCGAAAGTGGTGCCTCAAATTTCTTGACCGTAAATTTCATGGAGGTCTTCTTTATAGTGAAGTGACGCTCAAAGAGACCTTTAACGAAGATAAAAACCATAGGTAAGCACACGAAGATCAGTTGATCGTAGAAAGACAAATAAAAACAACTAAATTATAACAAACATTTAATCTAAGCATATGACTCACCTGAAGAGTGGTTGATTGTAGTAATATGAGGGAGAAGCAAAAGACAATTGCACCAGGTACACCATAGGTAAGCACCCGATTCTATAGATAGGACACATAATCAGAATACTCAATTAGAGTCAAGAACTTAATCTGTGTGCAAAGAATTTGGTACCTGATACATGAGCGACACTTTAAAGTACTTGATACATGGTTGTGTCTATATCTTTCTCTTCTTCCTCGTTCCACTGAATTTACCAATGTCTACTACTACTATTACCGCCTTGAGAACTACCGTCTTTTCTTAGAAGAAAAATCCATTAACTTTAGAATGACCATATGTGCAGTTGACTTACATATGGATATCATGAATGCCCATCATGCATAGTCCTTTAATTTGCTTTTTCTGGATTCACAAAAAAAAAATAAAAACAACGGCTAGGAAAAGACCCAAATTTAGTAGAGACCTGAAACTAAAACACAAGAAGAACGATCCGACTTTTAAAACCATTATCGGCTTGTCTGTAGTTTTGTTGTAGTCTTTTCCGAGCTGAGTCGAAATTAACTTATTTATGCTACGTCTCCCTTTGCAATTCCCAAACCAAATTCACCACAATTGGCCTAAACATTAGAGACTTGAACAATGATATTAGGATCCCTTTCGGAAATGTACCTGAATGGTTTGTTGAGAAGGTGAATGACGGGAATGTTTATCTGGAGATGGAGACTCTCTAATAGGAGGAGCGACATGTCTTGGTTTTCTCTCTGGCTCGGTAATGTTAATGTTCTTGCCTGAACCGGAATATCCATATGTGGAAAACTTGAAAAGGAATAAGCTTTATGGATCACAAATGTATATAGATCAGAAATCTTCGTTCAATTACTTACTCTAAGTCTGAGGAAGTCTTCTCAGAGGAAGCGAATCGATTTAACACGGAAAAAATGGTGGAGAAGAAGAGATGGATTGCGATCTACACAAAGCACATCAGACATAAGAGAAAAGTTTATCACGATGGCTTCCTTGATCTGCAAATCACCAGAAGAAAGGTTTTCTTCACTCTATGCTTCAAATTCTGTTTGCAATTATTCGTAACTGATGATCTAGATTTGGTGGAATGTTATTAAAAGGAGATCTGGTCACACTTTCACTTTGATTGGACTGGGATTTATCTTCGTTGCAGAAATCGAAATTGAACCTGCCACAGAAAAAGGATAACAACTGGATCTCAATGACAAACCAAGACACAAATTTGGTTTCAGTTTTAGTTACCTGTTGGCGATTACCCATTTGGAGCTTTTTCTGCTGCGGTGAGTCTTTGTGGCTTTCAATTTTAATTTATGGAGAAGATGGAGTACATATGTTACTAATAAATTTTTTTAAATTGATAAGAACGAATATTAGGGTATATTCGATATTAAGTTTGCGGAATAAGAGAGAAGATCCAATCTTGGAAAAAAATATGCGTGTATCTGCACACATATATTTTAGAAAAAAATACTAAAATATCTTTAATGATTTTATTAATTTAATTATAATGATAATGGCATACAATGTAAATAATTGAAAATGTTTAGATATTTTTTGTTTTGTACTGCTGCTTTAATAAATATGGAAATAGAAAGACGTTGTAGACTTCACGGATTCATCTTCTTCAGCATGGATTCTAAGACTTTTTGGGTTATGAAACTATTGTTGAAAATCAATCAACCTTTAAAAAAATTGGGTTAATCTGATGACGTTTTCTATGATATTGTGATCAATGATATCAACTAGGTTTAGCTTTCGAAAAATCTTATATTAAAAATTTGTTATTAAAAAATAATTGTTGATCACATATTTATCCAAAATATAATATTTATGTATTATTATAAAATTTTAAAATTTTTAATAGATCAAAGAGAATAACACGCGGATATAAAATGTTTTTGGATATCCATATTTTGAATATCCGAAATCTTTTGGATTAAAGCTAATCATAAAATCATATATTCAGTCCGAAGAAATTAAATCACAAATACTAGGTTTTTCCGATATCCTCTTTGTATCGAGGTTGTCATAATGAAAAAATGGAATAGTTGGAAATTTCAATAGCAAAACATTGATTGACTATATTATAGAATGAATTTACCAAATTTGGTGCTATGAGTTTTAATTTTTTCACCAAAAAATAATATCGGCGCAAAATCATCCAATATTTATTCAGTATAAATAATAATAATGTAAAAATGATTAGTAAAAATCTGACATAAACTTATATCTTACTTTTTGCTTCCCATTTGGTCATTTCTCAAAGAATCTCTCCCGAGATGGCGTGGCATGTCAGTTGTCATTGATTTATTTTTGTTTATCTGATATATAACTTTTTCCTATTTTCTCTTTCACATCGATTAGTCCACTTTGCTTGGCTGAGGATTTTTCTTGTATCATCCTAAAAATGGCTTCGCTTTCTTTACTCAGCGGTGGTGGTGGTGGTGCAAGAAATGCGTATGTTAGCCCACGCGCAGCGCATCCTACCAAACCCGCGCCTCCGTCCTTCTCGCTAACTGGCGCCTCTCGCAGGAACCTGCTGTTTTCCTTGACGGCAGCGACAATGGTGACAGGACTGCAGCCTGCATCAATGGCGGAGAATATTCCGTTTTTCGGGATCAGAAAGAAGCTGAAAAAGGCTGAAGAAGAAGCGGTGGAGATCGTGAAGGAAGGCTTCGAGACGGCAGAGAAAGGATTAGAGACGGCGGAGAAAGGGTTAGAGACGGCGGAGAGAGGATTAGAGGCGGCGGAGAGAGGAGTAAAGACGGCTGAGAGAGAAATCGAGACGGCGGTTAGTTACAACGGATTGACACAGGCCGGAGCAGTCGTGGTGGCTGAGTTCGTCGGAGTTCTTGCGGCAACTTCAGTCGTCAACGGGATTTTAGGACCTGAAGCCTAGAAATCGTAGATTATCATTCAAGATTGAAAAATTGTTTATTCAAAAAAAAAAATTGAAAAAATTGATCGTTATGTGTGTGTCTAAATAATATGTGTTAATTAAGCTTTAAACGTATCATAATTTTGTTTCAATAAAAAATTATTTTCATCGGAAATAACTAAATTGTGAACTCTATTTATAACCTAAAACACGAATTGGGGCTTCTTTGTAAATATCAGGAACTTCTGGGCAGAACTGCAATTTCATCATTCTTCATTAAACCGTCGTTTGGCCCATCTCGCTGGTGCAACGATCGATGCATGTGTGCAACGATCGACGCAGTCTTCAAAACTGGACAGTGAACTCTATGTCTCGGCCAAATTCTCCAATTTGCTCCAGAAAGTGCCATAATCACCAAATATGCTCCAACTGTGCTTGTACCTAATAAATACCTGAAAAGACTCTAAAACATAGTAAAAGACTCGATAAATGACACATATACCATGGTTAAAATCCCTAAAATCCATGGTATATCATTACACACCGCCGTGGATGAAGAGACATTCACAGAGACATTCCAAGTCTCTGTTGAAACCCCCATGAGTCTGATCTATTCCAATAAGTCAAGCTAATGACTTAAAAAAGCGCTGAAGGTGGGCGGCAACCCACTGTTCGGTTTTAGTGTTTTTCTTATTTACTTTTGGTGTTTTTCTTAGGATCTAACGTTTTGGTTTTGTTTTTGCTAAGTTTTTAATACAGAACACTGTCTGGAGATGTGTGATGATCGTTGCTGTCCTGTGCAACGCTCGTTGCAAATGATTCAATTGCAAAATTAAGGTACGCATGCTAAACCGGAATCAATTTGGTTCAGCAGCAACGATCGATACACATGTGCAACGATCGTTGCGTTCGCGAACCATGTAAGTACTTTAAATTTTTTCTTTCGTCTCTTCTTGCCTAATTCGATTTGTCCGTACAAGAAATCCCTCACTCTCCTAAATCACTCAAATCTTCACCATTCTCTTCGATTCAAAGCTTGTTTTAACCGATTTTACACTTTCTATCAGTTTCTATAACCCAATCACAGCAATTTCAAGGTAATGTTCCTCAAAACCATCAATTTTGAGATTTGATTATAGAGTTTAGAAATTAGAGATTTATGGCTTTAAAATGGTGATTTCGTGTGGACATAGACTTGAATCAGGATGCTTAACGATGAACTTATATTGCATGTATGGTTGTGATTGATCTTTGATGCGTTTAACAGATTTTGAACGACTGCAAAAAATCGCCTTGCAACGATCGATGCACTAGTGCAACGGTCATTGCACTGCAATTTTGGGGATTTATTCGACTGTGGAATCACCTTGCAACGATCGATGCCTCAATGCAACGGTCGTTGCTTCGCGATTTCACATAGAGATTTCCGAGACTTATATTCTTTAATTCTCTCTTGCAGATGCCTCCTCGACCAGCTCGCAAAAGTAGAGCCACCACAGCAGCTGTAGCTACAGCTCATCACCCTCCACCAGTTGAATGGTTTCATCGAGACTCGTAACCACCTGCGGACTATCAGAGAAATAGAGCAGAGATACAGCCACCCTGGCCTAGAGCGGATGAGACACTGATTCCGACATATAAGGTCTGGGGTATGGAGATTGATCAGTTGCTCAAGACCGACACTTTTACAGAGAGGCCTTTACTTGACCATTGGGATGAGTTTGACACATTGCTCTACAATGGTTGGTGTGGCATGATGCTTAAGCCGACCAATTTTGCGGACTATTCGACTTGTAAGATTCTAGGCATCGATGAGCAGGTGCTGACATTGTGTAAGGGCATTGGTCTGGGGACAATGCCTATGCAGCATTACGAGATGTACCCTGATATGGTGAGACAGCTGCTGGCCACTTGTAGAGTGATTTACCCTGACCCAGAGAGCAGGAAGGCTTTAGGAGGTTTCTTTACCTTCATGTGTTTAGGAGCCAGGTATCGGATTCCCCTTCTCGATATCTGTCGGATTTATGGATTCAGCACTGAGCCTGCGCGCATTGGTATGAATCTTGAGTGGGATTTGCCAGAAGCTCAGTATTTCTGGGAGAGTATTGGAAATGGTCGGTACAACTCGAGGACGACGAAGCTGATACAGGTCAGACATCCTGTTCTTAGATATGTCTTGCGCATCTTGGGATGTACTCTGTTGTGCAAAGCGGAAGCCAACAAGATGCGTAAGAATGAGCTAGAGATGTTATTCATTGGACTGAAGGAGCAATTTGAGGAGACTAATCTACGAGATCCCACCAGAGGACTCAACTTGGGAGCTGTCTTTGCTCATCACTTGTGTGGTCTGCAAAAGAAGCTATTCGATGGTAAGGGTACTGGGTCAGTAGGGAGTCTGCTTACTCCAATTTTCAGGCATTGCAGGATTCATTTGGAGGGTACATAGCGTGATGATAGCAAGGAGTTCCTTGATTTTAGCCACCTGCAGAGTGCTACATGGCTGAAGGAGGGACGTGTATGGGCTATTATGACCCTGCCACTACGAAACGTGGTATAGATATTCCTGCTGCTGGTCTGACACATATTGATACGCTGGATGCCTTGAGATTCCAGCCTCCTACGAGAGATCAGTGCAGCGTTCCTACTATGGCTCATCCGATGGGAGAGCCTTCTACACGAGCTTCTTCTTCATCTGCACCTACTGCCCCTGCTGATGATATTGGACCTTATCCTGCTACATCAGTTCCTCTGGGAGAGATGTCTGATATTGAGTGGAGAGAGAGACAGGACGGTATGCTTCAAAAGATTTGGGAGTTCATGCGTACCTGCACCTGTAGAAGACAGCCACAGATCCACCAGCCTGGTCCTTCTCGACGACGTAGACATCGCTCTCCGAATCCCGACGTTTCCAGCAGTTCTGATCGCTATGCCGGCATAGATGATGAGTGAGAGTAGTGGCAGTTTCAGACATTGGTTCTGTATTTTCTTTTAACTTTTTCTTTTTGCATTTTTCTTTTGATTTCCTTAGGAAACTTATGTTTGGATGATGTGTTTACATTGAGACTATCAGTTGCTTTGATTTTATCTGTTTGCAGTGTTTTTCAGCTTGCAGGTTTGAAATTTGATGATTTCTTACGGACTAACCTGCTAACTTGCTGACTGATCCGAGAATTCGCAGTGCATCGACCGACACACCTGTGTGTCGTTCGTCACAACACGAGAAATCGCATTGCAGCGATCGTTGCGGTCCTGAGCAACGATCGACCCGCGCAAATCGCCCAACAACGATCGATGCACTTTGTGCAACAGTCGATGCATGTGCGGCAGAGGTAAAAAACCGACAGACATAAACTCATCAAAACATTTTTCTTATTTTTTTTACCAACCCTTAGCTTGACACTACTGGGGACAGTGTGTTTTAAGTGTGGGGGAGGTAGCTACTGACTTTATCTTTCTGTTTTCTTAGAGCCAGTCCTGTTTTCAAAAATTTTGTTTTATTGAGTCAAAATAGTTTAAGTAAGAAACAATGAATTTTTGAGAAGTTAACAGCACTTGCAGGAACTTAAGTGACCATTGGGATGAAGTTGCAAATGATCTATGACTATTAGAAAACCCCAACATGGATCAGCCTACTGAGAATACCCACATCACTTCAGGTATCAGAGAATCCTTTACTGACTTCACCATTAATACTAACTTAATGTTCTCACCTAAGGGCTTGGAATATCTTGAGTCGGATTCCTCTGTTGGTTCTGACACAACTTGTAAACCTGTCCAATTCGGTTCCCTTCTCCCCTTCTCTAAAGTAAAAAAACAAGAGAATAATAAATTGAGGATGAGTTAGTAACTACGAAGTGGTCGCGGGGAGTGGTAGCTACCACTATTACCTCCTATGCATCCATGGAATGTGTCCAAAGTACACCCCCATAACGGGAAGAACACTGATAAAAAAAAAAAAATGATACCCAATGGGGAAAAATCAGTTGTTAAGGAAGGGAAAAGAGAAGAAAGGAAAAAAAGAAAGATAGTATGGTGGTCTAGAGCTGACAGAGTAAGAGTCCATGTGCCTTTTGATCGATAATCCTTAGGTGAGACCGCACTTAAACACTTAAGAGTTAGTAGGGTGAATTTGAATGCTTCACTGTGATTGTGGAGTTTACTTGGGACAAATGCTAAGTGTGGGGGAAGTATATGTTGGTCTTGATGTCTGCAGGTGAAATCTTTCATGTGGCTTACTAAGGGGGGAATCTGAGTGTTGTTGCTTCTAAGATGAAAAGAGTTTCTGAAAGTTTTCAAACCTCTTCACCATGTTTTAGTTCTTTGTTTTGCTTGAGGACAAGCAAAGAGCTAAGTGTGGGGGAGTTGATATACCATGGATTTTAGGGCTTTTAACCATGGTATATGTCTTATTTATCGAGTCTTATGTTATGTTTTGGAGTCTTTTTAGTATGTTTAAAGGTTTAGACACGTTTGAACCGGATTTGGACATTATGGATCATTCTGGAACATTTTGGAGTATTGACCCGAGAGGAAGAGTTCACTGCCCATTTCAGAGACCTGCATCGATCGACACACATAGTGCATCGGTCGATGCAAGGTCATCACAAGTTATTCTCGGCGGATAAAATTAAGAATGTGGAAATTGCAACAAAGTCTAGAAGTTCCTGATATTTACAAAGAAGCCCCAAAACGTGATTAGCATTATAATTAGGTTTTACAGCCACCTGTTTAGGCTACGCATTAATTTACATTCAGAGAGTTTTAGGGGCTGGTTTTGTTCTCGAAAGAGACTTGATTTCGAACCCCTGTTCTTATTCCTTTGATTATTTTATGATATCTATTTTGACTATGTTTTCTGTTATGATTGCTATGTCTGAGTAGATCTCTTGTTAGGTTAGGGATTCTCATTAGGGATCTGAAGGAATGTTAGATTAACTGATTTATTTAGATTCATTATCTAGTCCTTCATCAAAGTTGTTCTTAATGCTTAATCTGAACTGGCCATTTAGATTACTGATTATCAGATTGATTTAGCGCAACGAGAGTTGGTTTATTTAACTAGATATGAATCTTAGGTGAGCAACTTATCTATTCCAAAGAGATTTGGTTTAGAGAAATTGTGAACGAACAAACTTAGAATTAATGCATGTTTAGAACTCTAGGATTCGCAAAGAAGTTGGCTTGCTAGGTTGTTAGACATAGATAATTATCGCAGCGAAACTGGTTAGTTTTACTTCTGTGATTCTAGTTCAAGAACATTATAGATTGAATCTGATTGATCTGATTTTCCTGATTTCCTGAGAAAATTCCTGAAACCTAACGCCTTCGTTAGATTGCTTACAACCACCTCAGCTCAGCTTCGTTTACTTGCTATCTTTCTTACTGCTCTATAATCTGTTTCGCTTAGCTTAATTCGACTACTCGATAATCTATTCGCTGTGAACGAGAGTCCTATGTGGGATTCGATACCCTTAATACTACATTGCATATACTGTGCACTTGCAGTAGTATAGAGATAAAACTTTTACACCTACCAAGTTTTTGGCGGCCGTTGCCGGGGACTCTTTGAGTTCGCCGATAGATTCAGTATTAGAATTTAGACTAAGAATTTTTCATATTTTTATAGTTTACTCACGTTCTTGTTTCTTTGGTGTTGCAGTAATCGCACTGTGTCGACCGACACCATCTAAGCATCGATCGACACTAAGCGCGACCAGTGATACCAAGCACTTGGACGTTTTTGCAGGGTCCTCTCTATGGAACCTGTGATTTTGATTCGCGGTGAGAACGGCATTTTACGAGACCCAGGAGGGTCATATACGCAACGGGTTTC